>CM060954.1:77827061-78194587 GCA_030765055.1 Mantis religiosa
GTTAAAATGAAAGCTTAAGAAGCTCAAAATCTTCCAATGATACGGCATGAAGATTCAAGAAAAGAATCCTCCATTTAAAATTAACATTTTCATCGAAAACTCCCGATATTATTGAATTACATGAATATAGCTTTAACGATTTTAAATCAGTATTGTGACTTTGTGGGTTCGTAGAATTAAAAGTCCAATTTGCATAAATTCTAAATTTTCTTTATTTTCGTAGAAATACACTTGCAGATTACAGCAGAACTACGTTACATACACAATCACAATCTACTAAGGTGGATGACCAGAACAAAGAGCGATCTGTTTACATCTGTTTACAGCATTCCTTTTACAACACTTTACAACTGTTTACTCCTCCTGTTTACAACTATCTCTTGGCGAGTCGTCACTTCCTTAAATACCTCATCTGATAATTCCAGACCGTTCCAGAACAATCAAGAAACCGAATAATCTCTATCAATCAAGATGTCACCAGAAATTTCCATTTATCTCAGTTTGTTTCGGCAGACCCTTATCTGCGTGCTATCTTTATCAGTTCCTTTGTGCAAACAAGCCGCGTTATCGCTCCGCGCGAACCTTTTATGCGCGTCGCCGCGACAGTATGTTTAGGATATTTGCACCGCAAATGAAGCTTCCATCTTGAATTTTTTGGAACAGCTAAGAAGTCCCGTGCATTCTGAGTTACTATTATTTTTCTTATTTTTTAATTGGTGAATAATGAGATGGACACATAAAGCGTACATCTCAAAAAAGCACACGATTTTTTAAAAGTTTGGGGCATTAGCCATTTTCACTTTGCTTTCCTTTTTAATTTTAGAGGACACATACTTATTCCAGTGGCAAGTTTTGCCTTCTTTAGTTCAGAACATCATATAGTAACCAACTTTTTAAAAGTCTTTTAATACTTTTATGTTTATTATTAGAGCCCTGGTAGTGGTAAGGCAACGCTCTAAGTCAGGTGCCAAAAATCTCATGCTCAATTCCGCTGTCGCTCTGTGTTCTAGCCTTCAGTATCTCTGGCTTCTCTTCGTAAACTAGCTGTGCATGTTGCATGATCGTGTGACTCACCACAGCTCTGTATACTACGCAGTATTCAGAGTAAAGGCACTGGTTATTAACAAACACCTTTTAAACAAACTTATTTTCTGTGAAAACCACTCAATTTATGAAGTTATTTTAATTTAAAATAGAAAAGAAGCCACACGAACGACTAGCTCTTGATTTATCGCAATTAAGAAATATCATAAAGGCATTAAAATTTCAAAGCGAAACATCAAAGAGAAGAGGTCACTTTGATATTAATTTATTCCAGTAGACAAATGAAGTTGGGGTCAGTGGTCCCTTACAAAGGAAGGTTGAACCATTGTGCTGGAAACCGCGGGCCGAAATCAAGAAAGGATGTTTCATAAAGCGCCAACTGTTCCACAATGTAAATACCCAGTGGGGGCTTGACATTTGTCGACATGCAGATTGAATCGCGTGCCACCTGAACATTGGTGAGTTATAATCTCTCACACTTTGGATCACAGGCAGAACACTGTGTCTTAAAATCTATTATAATCTACGCATGCTTTCTTTTACACTACTTTTATAGTATGTAGTGGTGACATTGTATTCCACCAAAAATATATTGAGATTTCATGAAAATTCATTTTTGAGGTACCTGAACACATTAAAAGCTTAAGTATTTTTATCAATATAGTGACCTTCTAAAACAATTCAGAAGCCCAGTACAACACATTACCAATTGAAACTGATGATTACAAATACCTTTTTAGGACCACCTGCCTGCCTAGATAGCATAGATAGTAGCGTGTCAGCCTCGTTTTCAAGAGGTTTGGAGTTCGAATCTGGGTGAGGGTAAGTTATCTGGATAACTGCTTTACCCGCAGCTTTTCCTTGTCCTGAAAGACAAATGTAAAGTAAATCTTAGCTCTATAGACCCTGCGTTTATTTGAGCATAATTTGACCTATTTCATTCATCATCCGATATGATTTAACGTTGGAGGAAGTAAATTTGAACTAAAAAGTTAAGACCATGATGACAAAGAGCGGATTTTCGATTAAGTATATGTAGTGTAATATAAACTGACCATGCACAAAGGATACGTAACACAGTGTGGCGATTGGATGATAGACCATGATGTTCAGCTACATTTGTATATACAACGTATTATTGTAAATGAATTCCTTAGGCATGTCTAACTACATTCGATCTCCCATCTCCATAGTTATAGACCCACAAGGGTGCTGAAACACAACAGGGCACGACAAGATTCTCCGAACCTTTTTTCATGCTGGTGCCATAGATGCTTCCTTTGCGTTTATGGACGATAATGCACGTCCCCACAGAGTTGGGTTGGTGGATGACATGCTGGACGAGAAGCATATCCAGTGTATGCAGTGGCCAGCTTCCTCGCCGGACTTAAATCCAAATGAGCATGTGTAGGATGCATTAGGCAGGTGCACTGCAGGCAGAGCAGCACCTCCCACAACTGTTCTACATACAGCTGCAGATTGCTCTTATGGAAGAGTGGCCACGTATCTCCCAAGAAGTCCTTAATTATCTCATTGCATCAATGTCATACAGGTGTGAAGCAGTGCTAGCCGTTTGAGGAGACCATGTACCACACTGAACAACAATTTTGGCACATGACACACGATTATTGTAGTGTTAATGTTGCTTTTTTGCCATTCTCTCTTAATTTATGTCGTTTTATTCAAAATTAATCAGGGGCTCTCTGGAATCATGACTTGCTTTATATGTCAGTACAGCATTATTTAAGTAATATATGGTTGAAAAAATAAATGACGTCATATATATTTGCACAATGTTTAGATAATCCTCTGATTTTTGTGAGCAGTATGTTGGTGGTTAAACAACCGAGCATACGGAGTAAAACCAGCGCTTCTGGTAGATTAATAATAAATTTTGCCACATCACTCACAATTTAAAAGAATTTCTTTTATACACGGATATCATTTATCTGGTCTGCATTTATCCGGTTTATCTGGTCTGAATTTTGTTTACTTTTCGCCAGAAATGTGTCTGTCGAAGATAATGACTAATGCTGGCACCACAGGTAGTGTAGATATCGACGTTCTTCACACGCTTCAAGCTACACAGAAAAAAACTAAAGTGTTATGATTCATTCTCTTTTTTTACAGTCCTGATAGCGATTCAATACTTCCTATCTGGAAGACTTTCAATTCCTTTAGTCTTCTAACTTTGTACTGGTGTATATTTAACTGCAGTACATTTAACTTGGTATTCATTTAATAGTTATTTTCAGATCATCCTGATTTTAATGATTTCTATTTACGAGGGCTGATCAACAAAGATTCTAGTATTGGTAGGTTGGTAGTAATGCTCTATTTTGTAGACTCTATGTGCATTTCGCATACCAGACAATGGAGATGACCCGAGAGGAGCAGTACAGCGCAATCAAGTTATGTTTTCGTTTAAACCATATAGCCATCGAAACTTATGAAAAGCTGAAGCGTACAGTGAAGATGCATTGCCTCGTGAAACAGTGTTTAGGTGGTTCAAGGACTTCAAAGAAGGTCGACTTGTTAGTGTTAATCTAGGTGGGCCTGGTGTTTCGGCTGCTGCTGTGAGTGAAGTCAACATCAACACAGCTGCTGTGATTGTCTGAGATGATCAGCGTATAGCATTATGTAACCTCAGTGAAGTGTTGAGGATTTCACGTGGCAATGTGTTTACAATTATGTACCATATGACCCGAGTTTGTGCTCATTTGCTGCCACGTCTGTTGACTCCCGAACAAAAGGCTGTGCGAATGGAGCCAAGCCGTGAGGTGCTGCGTCTCTTTACTGATGGAAGGAATGCATGTATTATCACCGGTGATGAGTCATGGCTGCATCATTATGATCCTGAAGGAAAACAGCCAGCACATTGTGAAAATCGCCAGGATCTCCAACAACAAAAAATGCAAAAGTTGTTCCATCTACAGGGAAAGTGATGGTGGTCACATTTTTTTTTGACTGTAATGAAATGATTTACCAGCATGCAGTTCCCCCTCACACTACTGTTACACCAGCATACCAAACGTTAGTATTGCTACAATGAGGATGCACATTGCAAAGAAACGACCAGAACTTTCTGGAACTGGGTGGCGACTTCATCATGACAGTGCAGGCCTCACGTCGCAAATCAAGTAATGCAGTTTCTGGCTCGATTCAACATTACCTGTGTACCACATCCACCTTATAGTCCCGATCTTGCACCCTGTGACTCTTTTTATTCCCATCACTAAAGGCAAAGCTTACGGGTAACTGATTTGAGAACTCTGAATCAGTGCTCAAGAAATGTGAGGCGATTCTCAAGGACCTGACAAAGAATGGTGTGCAGCAAGTGTTCAAGGACCGACAGAGACGCTATAAAAATGCATTGAATTAGGAGGGGACTTCGTTGAAAAACATGTAAACATTGAATTGCAGTAATAAACCTCTGGGAAAAAGTCAGTCTCAAGGTTTATTGATCAGCCCTCGTGTCTGTGGTTCCAGCAAATGTGGATAAAGGAGGTTCTTGTGTTTCTCGTTAGTTATTTTAGAAATATTAGTTTCTATTGGATAACGTATGGATTTCATAACTCAGTTAAAAATACAGCAGTATAAGGTTATAGTGTCACATTATACTGTTATATAAATTCCCACTCGTTCATACACATAGAGGTATATACACAATATTTGAAGTTGAATATTACATGCCCAAAACGCTGTGTGGAACAGTCCTATGCCAGCCGCGACGAACTTTCACCGAGGCCACTTCCGTTATGCAGTATAATCACGCGATTTCTGATTATATTGAGCGAAAGTTTCACGAGTCATGCTGTCTTACGCCGCATTTACATGTTGAATGGTTAAGGAACATTGTAAAGGAAGATAAAGAGTTGAAAACTTGGAGCACACCAAGGAGTCCACTGGAGTCGTTCCTGATAATGCTCTTTCCTCAGTAGAATTATGTAGGTTTATTAAAGGACGAAATTAAATATGACAAACATATTGATTGTTATCTCTAGGACGGATGAGTGCAGTTGTTTGGAGAGATCGCTGCTATAGCAGGTTTCGGTTTAGAAAGGTCAGAGCAGGCGTGAATAGAGAGCAGTACAGTCTGACCATCGAAACTTCAGCACAGCGTACGAAACGCGATGCATATTTTTGCACTTTGGGAATCGATATCACATGCTTTTAAGTAGATTCTCTCCAGAATGTGTCCTTAACTTTTCTTTAACGCATTCATGACCTTACGTACTGTATACATTTTCATATCTCTGTTCGTAAAACCCGAGAAAAGTTCTGTGCACAACACATTTTTCAAACTCATCAAGTTCAGACCTTTTGGAATGTGGAACCACGTTTACCGGGTGTTAAAAGTTTGTCTCCCTTACGCTTTGAATTTTGAACCTCTTTCACTATATTATGCACAGTTCGTTCATTTTTCCGCACTGCCGCTACCGTACTTTTATAGCATTGTTTAACGGAATGATTAGAACCCTACGTTATGCTCTTTACAAAACTATAACACATTGAATATTGTGACTTTGTGGGTTAGTAGAATTGAAAGCCTTGTTTGAAGAGGTTTAAAGTGCTCTTTATTTCAGTAAGAACACACTTTGACACCTAACAGGCTCTAAAAATTACGTGTCATACACAAAGTAGTCTCTCGTTGCTTCACAACACGTGCACAAACGAAAGAATGCACTTGCAGTATACTTCAGAGGTCCGCTGCACAGTTGCACACACACAAATAACAGTTCTCAAATCGTAACTGACTCACTCATCCGTCCATGGTGCTTTTATACTTCCAGTCACTGTTTCTAGAAATTAGTGCAACGCTCGGTAACAATCAAGACGGCATCAGAAAATATTAAACTTCCAGACATCTGTCTGTCTCTGTCTTTCTCTCTTTCGGCAAGCGCCCAGCGCTCGCGTGGCTCTCTGTTTCTTTCCCCACTCCTTTCTCTCTCTCGGCGTTCGTCATACACGGGACAGCAGCAGCACAACAATGTCTGGCGACAATATTAATTTTCTACTTTGTCAGCGCGTGACTTCGCCCAACGGTGTTTGCATTGTGACTATTCGAATCTGTCCACTGCAAAAGACTGAACTGCTGGATTTCAGTATTGCCAGTATTACAGAGCATACACCGGAAATTTTGACGTACTACCCTTATCTGTTTGTCTTTACGCAAGCTACCATTGTTGTCCATCTGCATTCATTCTTAAGACAGGCTGTGTTAATATTACGCACAACAACCTGATTACACATTTATATGTTAGGCTAGTTTTGAGCCCTAATTGTTGTCAAAATTTGTTTCCCAACTGAAAACAGTAAGCAAAGGTTTTAATTCCGTAGGTATTTTTCAAACTACAGGTCTACTGATGTAAATCCGAAAACATTTCAGACCTGAAATTTTGTAGATTACACCTGATAGTATTTCACAACATATAAAATAAATAATAATTTTTCAGTAGCACCTATGTCAAATATTAGTGTTTTTGTATTTATAAATCTTTACGAAAATTCAAATTGAATGTGTGTGATCGAAATCAAATACAATTCTAAAGAACTCCTACAAGTTTCATGTTTTAGATCCATTTCTACAAATGTAGGTTTACAGAAATAAATAAGGGATCTCTTTCGGCCTTTCTCTGTTTTTTGAATTATCTTGTTTGTATATTTATATACTGAATCTAACAAAAAAGTATAAAGCGCACTTGTGAAACTTAAGTAACACCATTTCAGTGTTTATGGATGGCAAGTCTGCTACGTTTGGGAAGTAGAAACAAGTATATTTTTACTCTTCCATATTTTTCTGGACTATGAATGTTTCATATTGTCACAAGTGCTGTCGAGAGGTGCAAGAAACACACAAACTTTGGACATTTATTGGGGATCATAGTAATTGGTTATTCTTGAGAAAATTACATATTTAACATTTTCTTACTTTCTGGAGTTTCTCAACTCTTTGTGAATAACAGGAACTTTGTGGGTTTCCACTTCCCATGGCACTCCTAGTGCTACCATGACATCAGCCTCCTATAGGATATCCCGTCACGTAGGACTTAGGCTAGTCATGTGTCTCTGGAAAGTTTACCGGATGTTCTAGAATATCCGTTTTCTGTAAGAAACCCCAGTCATGCAAGACTTTGGTACTGATCTTGCGTCTCTGGAAAGTTCTCCGGAAGTTCCAGAACCCAGACAGGCGACACACCATATTTGGTAAATCTGCGCCATTGTCTGGGGACCCCCGCTAGGCAGAATTGACCTATATAATAGAGCTACTGGCCCATAGTGGCTCTCTCTCTCGCTCTCGCTGACTCGCTGCTCGACCGGCTCAACGTACCCTCGGGGTCCGTGAAGCCGGGGGCTCTCGACTTCTCCAAAGCCACTCCGTAGACGGCTGCACCCACGACAGCACTACCACACCTGCCCAAAGGTAAGCCCCTTGTGGGACAACCCATATTAGCGAGTATGTAACTTGTTCATTACAATTGTGTTCCAAAGCCATCAATCATTACTGTCAACACTGTTATGCTTACGCTTCTATTGCCATAATAAAGTGGGCCATCTAGCAGCTTGCGAGTAATCTCTACCCCTGAAGATTCCTTCACAGTTACGTCCCTCGTCACAGCACCATGCTCGTGACATATGGCGGAGGCGCCAATTTCTCTTAAATTTTAGGGGAAATATGTTCAATTCCGGACCTCTCTTTTCATTATAACTCCGGGGGAGTGAGTTTTTGCTATGATTCCATTGTTGGTTTTTTTTTCTGTTAATTTTATCTTTCTTACCTTGGTAATCGATATCCGAAGTTCTGAAGGTATGAGTACTAGTGTACGGTGAACAATGAACACACAATATACAATTTTTGGTTGGGATGGTTTGTGACACTGTTACATCTGGTTTACTGTTTCTTTGTATAATGGTCCTTGGCTGCTTGTGCTACCTTATTTTACGTATAATAGGGATTGTTAGCTCCCCTGATGGGTGTCAGTATTAGTATCACTTCGAATCTCTCCAATACATGGAATTACTGGCGAAGTACCCTAGTAATAGCCCAACGAGTCAGGAAATTAGGAAACTGCTTCAACAGTATCAAGAAACATTAGACGGTACAGTAGACGCTTATGCGGTGGCAATTAGTGACGTACACGTGCTGTCGCAAGACTTAAATTCATTGCGGGAGTCCATGTCCAATATTCGTGTGAGAAGCAGTCGTAGGATTCGAGGACAGTCACCCTTAGTATATTTTCCTAATAAGCAACGAAGTCTTAGTGTAGGCGATCTGTCTGTAATACAATCTCAACCCGGTTCCCCGACCTCTAAATCCAGTTCAGAATCATCCCTGGAAGACCCCGAAATGGCAACAGCTCTACAAGCTGGATCTTCAGCTCAGGAGGCCGGTCTAGGGAAACCAATTGTGGCTCCCCCTTTGCCGTTTGCTCGGCCATTTATTGATCCAGGAATTTATGAAGGTAAGCCGGGTCAAGACGTGGCCGCTTATTTGTACAATTTTGAAATAATAGCAGCTGCTAATGGTTGGGACGAGAGCAGCAAAAAGCAATACCTCCCGTGCTATCTGAGGGAGGCCGCTGCCAATTGGTTTAAAACGTTCGTACCACGACATAGGCAATACGGTTGGAATGACCTGAAAGCCGCCTTACAGTTAGCCTTTCTTCCGGCGGCGCAGGAAGAGATCTTTGAATGCCGTCTTCGCCAGCGCGTACAAGACTTAAGTGAGCCTACCGAACGTTATATATATGATGTTCTCGTACTATGCGATCAGGTAAACCCTAACATGACTGAAAGGGAAAGAGTCCGTCATGTTATGCGAGGGCTGAAGCCTTCTCTTCTGGAGCAAGTATTGCCAGCTGATCCCCCGACTGTGGGTGATTTAACAAATTTTGTGCGTCGTATAGAAGCAGCTAGGTACCTCGCGGGGCAGCGAGTGGATTTACAGCCACAATGCACTAGACCAAGGTGTGACTTTAAGTATTCCATGGTACAATGTGACAGCAAAATTGTTACACGACTGTGTTGAAGATATACTTGGTCATGTTTCTCCCCTTACTTTGATTTTTTGAAAACAATGGCAAAACTTATTTTCTGGATGTATATTTGAATACGGTACTGACTTTAACTACTTTTTCTGAAAATCATATTAGCAGTGGTGAAATCTTTGTTGTAGGGAACCCTGAAATTTGTCAGTATTTAGGAATAGTGCGAGGTAACAGAAAATCTTGGGTAACTGTTTCAACATATGATGGTTTGAAAGGAGCTATTTATGACGGAAGTGAGGTTTTACATTTGGGAAAACTAAATCAGAGTAAAAACTATATTTTACATTTCTTACCTGTCCACGAGGACCATTTGCCAACCGCCTACCAAAGAACATATGCACATTCAACCTTTAAGGAACATAGTAATATTGGGTTTCACAAGCATAATCAGGTTAAATATAAAATAAAACGAGGTGCGAATGACATTAAACTACCTCCTGGTTTTAATAATAGGCCGCGCATTCTGGAGTTATTGTTTGTTGTGGATTATCCACTTTATCACAAATTGACAATGAATCAAAGAAGCCTAAGCCAGCATTGTTTGCACTTGATCAATCTTGTAAATGCCCTGTATGCCCCTTTGAACATAAAAATTGCACTGACAAGTGTCCTCATTTGGTCTAATGGTAACCAAATACATGCTACTGATAATAGCCATCAGGTATTGAATGACTTTTGCGCTATCGTAGAGAATTTCTGATCCAGGCGTTTCCGAATGATAATGCACTTTTACTTACTGCCACTACATTTAGCCGTGGAGTTGTTGGAGAGGCGTATCCCTATTCGATGTGTACATATGAACATTCTGGCGCAGTAATAAATGATATAGAAAATGAGGAATTAGTAGCTGTAACTATAGCTCATGAATTAGGTCATATCTTTGGAATGCTACATGATGCGGGTTGTTCTCAGTGTGAACGTTGTTGCATTATGGGAGGATCAATAGGCTCTAATATACCCACCCAGTGGAGCCCCTGTAATTTAAAAGAATTAAATGATTCGTTAAGCCAAAATATTGATTTGTGCCTTAGAAATATTCCAGTAAATACATATTCGAGTCCCGTCTTTGGTAATGGTTTTGTAGAACCCGGGGAGGAATGAGACATTGTTCATTCATGCTGCAATTCTTCCACATGTTTGTTGCACCTGAATGCTACCTGTGCAACAGATAAGTGCTGTAATACTGAAACATGTCATCCTAAAATTCAAGGTGCAGTATGTCGTGCTGCAGTTACTGAATGTGACTTTGCAGAATATTGTGATGGTGTCTCGGAGTATTGTCCCGAAGACGTTTATAAAATGAATGGCATCCCTTGTAAGAAAGGGCAATCATTCTGTTATTAAGGGTCATGTACAACACATACTGATCAATGTCGAAAATTGTGGGGTAGGTCTGCGAAAAACATGGATAGGGAATGTTATCAGAATAACGACCGTGCTAGTATAACTGGAAATTGTGGGTACGACTTTCTTTCTGATCGTTATACAAAATGCAGTGCGAAGGATTTACTTTGCGGAATACTACAATGTGGCCATCACAACAATACACTTCAATTTGGTATACATAGTTATGCTAGAGTAGGCAAAACGCTTAAGTATAGTACTGATGAAAGATGTACTACTGTTATTGTTGATTTAGGTGTAGACGTTGTTCAACCGGGGCTTGTGCATAATGGTGCTAAATGTGGGAAAAACAAAATGTGTTTACATCAAAAATGTGTTTCGGTTATATTAGTTCAAAACAAAACATGTCATTGTTATGGTGATGGCGTATGTAATAATAAACAACAATGCCATTGTAATGCTGGATTTGCTCCTCCATTCTGTAACACAACATTAAATAGTAGCGCGATAGATGATGCTCCTATAACTTCTAATGTTCGTGCAGTACCACAATTGTCTTTCTACGCAATTTTCCTAGGAATATCTCCTCTGATCCTAATAATGTATACGATTCGAAACTATTGCAGGAATACTCTGGGTAGTCGTGGCACTAATTCTCGTGCTGAGAACAATGAGTTAGGAAATTTTTCACAATCAGGCACATTCCCATTGCTACAGGATCAGGTTTCTGGTTTTCAGGCAGAAAGCCACCCACTACACATTATGCGACTTGTATAAATACCATAGTAATAACCCCTTGGTAGCCACTTCGGACTGCTTTTGGAGAAGTCGAGTAGCGAGGTAGCCAGCACGATTAATGTAAGAGGACCTAAAACTATCCTTAAGGATAACCCTAAGAATAACTTTGTGTTATTTGTGTATTAATTGTCCATTTCCTTTATCATTAAGTTGCATGTATAGATGGCTCCTATTTTTATTTTTAATTTAAGTTGATGTATTTTAATGTAAAATACTAAGTATATTGTAATAGCGAGGTACACCTGTATAGCAAGTTTGTCATTACGCTATCGGTTATCCTGAGTAAGCAGCAGTTAGAAATGTTAAAGTGATTTTTTTTCGGAGTAACTTATTTTCTGTATAACAAATAAACCCTCCCACCCATGGGAATGAGCACATGAGTCCATGCGTCGATAACAACCCAAACTAGAGAATGTAGTGTATCACGGTAGATACAGGTTAGAATATATCTGACACATCATGTATTGAAATTAAGTTATATGTCATAACATGAAATAAATTATGATATAAACTAGGAATACAGGAATATTCCGAAAACACGTTGTATTTTCAAGGAATTAGCCAATACATTCTTCTATGTTTTGTGTATTAGTAACCATTTATGTAAAACGCGGCATAGAAATGACAAACCCCGAGAAAATCCCTGCTTTTCTGAAATAAAATGCTTCTATAGATAGGTACAATGCCAAGCTGTTATTCACTAATGCTTTGTTACCACATCCCACTACATAAAATCTCACTGTGATATATTGTATAGAATTCATGACATAAGTGAACATCATCAATAAGATCAATCGATTAGATCGATACATGTGCCTTATGAACTATTGCAAAAATAATTCCAGTTTCTTAAAAAAAATAATCTTAATCGGCAGAATATATTCACTGTTAACTGTCCCTATGATGCTTTGCCTGTAACTGTTTATGTACCATAACTATGTATAGTTGCATAATATTTTTCATTAATGTTCATTTTGTTATGCTGTTATATATGTTTTGTGTACATGTGAGTAAACTGCCAACACGACAACCGCAGTAATAGTAATGCTTGTAATGCTAATAATACCCATATTGCATTAAGCATGTGAATCGTAATGATACACTGTAATAACTACCTTATCTATGTCAGCAATATAAATTTAACCTTTAGTGCAACCGCGAAAAAGTAGGAAAATTTCCAGCAAACTGTTTCTCTATTTATTACTAAATTACCACGAAGTTTTCAAAGTTGGCGAAGAACGCAAAACCGCAGCACTAAAAGTTAGCCGGAAATACGTAACCGATTTAACAGACACTAAAATGCAAATATCTGTCGCTAACCTTAGTCCAAACGATTAATATTTACCACTGTTGTTGCCTAGAAGTGGTAGCATAAAACAACTATAACAACGTATCGTTCATAATTACGGTTAATAATTGTAATAGCAGTCACACATTCAGTCACATAAACTACATCACTTTGTATACCCTTTGTTAAAATTGCTGCGAATTAAATGGTTTCACTCACCTCATACACACGCTTGGAAACAGTACACAGCCGGTATTATTTCACGACTTATTCTTCAATTGCCTTTGCACTATTAATAGTTTCCGCTTTCGCATATTTCCTTTACATTAATAATAATCATAATAACATTACTGGCAGTAATAAGCAGGCTTCCTTTTGTTTACAGTAACCAACATTTATCCCAACTTTCATTTGTTACTTATTTATCTATAAATAAATAAAAATGCATATTTCATACTTCACTTTTTTATACAAAATGTATATTGTCACTCGTATGTATATTTTATAAGCAAATCTTTTGCAATTTTATAGTAGTACATTGTATCAGGTGGAATATTTTGGCATGAAAACAACGCTTATTGTTAACACCGCACGTATTAATGGTCTACGCGTAGTTAATTTAATTAACACACTTTCTTTATAACAATTCTTTCCTTTATTTCAATATTTATATCCGCTGGAACTGCACGATTGTGAAATAGCATATTATGATCAAAGATTGCCTATATTAATGCTTCATTAATTGCACGGTCTACGGCTATAAATACATGTAAGCTTAACACTGGCCGTGGAAGAACTCATTACTTAGTTACGGCAGATTATTGGTTGCTTCACCATCTTTACGCATAATTCTTCTGTGAATGTTATCGTTTTTTTTTAAACACGTTGCACTCTATAATCAAAAGTTTTGTACTCACTTCTTTAGATGCGCAGATGTTGCACTAGCAGTCCCGAATTGTTGTAAATAATTCTGTATAATTGTCTTTCGCTCGGCTGGCAGTCTTTCGTTGATGTGCACATCTGAATGCATTATTTCAAGCATCCAGCTCTGTTACCGGAAACTTGTTATCTTCCTTACTTCCTTTCCGTTGGCACAGCACACCTAGGATGTACTGTTTTAGTGTTACACAGAGTTTTCATATCAGGGAAAACCAGTTTATTCACACAGAAAAATACACAGTTAATCCGACGATTATATTATGTTATTAATATAGTTCATTTTGTTCTTATTTCAAGCATAAAGAGACTTAATTTTCTCTTCTCTTTCATTGATGCATTTTTGCTTCACCAAATATTGTATTTTTTTTCTTTGCATTTTCTTTTTCGGATGAATTTTCTACCTTTTACCATCATTGCGTCGTATAAATTCCTTACCGCTCTGAATGTGATTAATAGCGCACTGTTTATTTTCATGCTTTGCTGTTTTCATTCATCATTTCGCCTTCTTTCTGTTATCTGGTCTTTTTACAGATATTTGTATCTCCAATAGCCCTCCTATTGATAATTGCCTTTCTGCACACCGTCGGTATGGACGACACGTAAGGTAGGACAATGTGCATCGCTACTGGAGCAGCACTTCAACGGCTGCCAAATACCATTGCGTACCAAGTATCTATCCCTTTAAGTTTTCGAGTTCTTTGCCATTCATATCTCTATTATTTATTTGGACCACATTTTTAACATTTGATTTTTAGTTGTGCTGTGGCTTACCGATCTCTTAAGTTATGTTGGCAGGTTTACCACCTACATCGAACCAGTCGACGTCCATGAGTTTCCAATGCTGAGGAGCATTCTACTAGCGGTGTTCTACTATTCACGACACCACCGGTAGCCGCCAGGCGCATGCCACCCACACCTTTAGAGGCCATACCGGAAACCGAATCACTGTAAAATTTCTTTTGCAAATTGGTAATGTCAATTAGTTTTAAACATCTTCTTAATCTTCCTATTAGAGAGGATACCAGGTTTTTCACAGGAAGTGGACGCGCTCACTTCCTGTTATCCTGTTTACTTACCCGCTGTCACTACTCCTTGTGAAAATTTGTAGAATCCTTATCATGCAATGTCTTACACAAATTGCCAACTCACAGTTGAAATCTTTTTGTGACTTATATTGATTTCCCACTAAAATTAGGGTATGCCAGATTTACTTCTTTGCTATGATTGTTGATTTTAAAGATTACGACTTTATTCCTTGGGTACTTCGTGAGAAACCCTCGGTGGTAAGGCTCGTTAAGTAATAAGTTACGATGATTACTTTCTACGATTGAGATGGTCGCAGGATTTTATACAATACCAACTTAGCGCATGACATTTTTTTTTACGTGAATATCTTGTACTAAGTACCGCCCTAGACTACTCATTTTTACGCCCTTAATGCAAATTTAATTTTTGTCTTTAGTTTGCTTGCCGTTTGCATTGGACTTTGCTTGGATGATTACACCTATAGTATGCGTATTCTCTACTTTCTGTTTTTCTACCTGCAATTAAATTGCGAGTATACTTATAGTGGTATAATACTTTATACTCTATTGTAGAAACTTTATTCTGGGAGTTATAGTATTGTGAAATCTTTTCTACGTATGATTTGACTGTCATTAACCATTTATGTTGAGGTATATATACACTAACACAGCCTTCAAAGTATTTTCTGGTAAGGTAATTTTTTTTTCTTACGCTTACATCAGCTTCTTGTGAGATACAACAGTTACAGCTTTGTAATTTTTTTTTTTCTTCTGGATGTGGTTGGCCACTTCTTGTTATTGTCATTACGTTAAGCTTGGCTGTCAGCGTCATGGGATCATGTTGCTGTTATAAAGATATAATAATGTATGAATATTGAAATTTTATTGTTAATACGTAGGAGGGGTCAGAGGTCGTCTTATTAATTTTTTAGTATACAACCTCACTTCAAGGGTGTGTCGCATGACCCCCATGGGATTGGGGTTGTTCGTGTGATGTGCGATTAAAGAATGTTTGTTTGATTTCGGGGATTATCATGATATGATAATTAAGGGAGCTAATGAATTATTGGGGTATATGAGTTTTCTATCTGTCAGGGAAACCGCAGGGTCCTGTCAGGTAAAGAGCCCGGATTATATCTGAGCTATTTTGAAGTAATGTGTTTTTGGTACCAGAATATTTATTTTGAGGGTTTCGGCTTAACTACCTTGGTACGTCGCGAGACCCCTTGGTGGTTTAAGTCAGGGTAAGGAGTCAGTGGTTAAACTCCTTACCTCTTGTGGATATACCGTAAGGTCCCACAAGACGAGTTTTTGACAAGACATTAAAGAGAATGTCTTTCTTTGAGTTGTTATATGCGTGCACAAAGTCTTATTGAGTTTATTATTGTGTTTATAAGATCGCTCCTTTGTTGTAGTACTACGGAGTAATATTTGTGAGTTATGAGTGTCTCGAGACGTTTACATTGAGTTATTATTTTATGAATGTGTGAAATCGTGGATATGGCCGCCACGACTGTGTGATTGTGTGTAATACTGACTCTGACAGCTCCTCGTATATTTAATTGTACGATCCCTTATGAAAACTTTAATTATGTTGACAGCCCTAATCTTATTTCTATGTTCAGTTAATAATGACATTCACATCAATTGTTATATGTACTAGTGATTCTATTCTCTGTATGACACATTAACTAAAATATTAATGTACATTCCGGATGCTTGATGTATTACGGCCTTTGGTTTAACTTGTAATTTAGTTATGTCTGATACATTCAGACAGTATTTTACTGCAAGTTCGTTCATAAATTCTTTTTATTACAATGTGATACTTTATTTTGCGACAGTCTTGGTTAGTCGTAAGGATGCACGTCATTATTTTTACTGGCAATTGGTAATATATTATCTGATTTTGGCATAGTATATGGTCTGAATTATGAATTCTGCTCTTTCGTGAAGATGTACCGGTTGGAGCGGGACGCTGCTTCAACCCTACATTCCTCGCATTCTTCTTTTGGACGACATTTCTTCGATTAGTTTGAAAGGAGGATCTGTGGCAACTTAGTGTTCTCATACTAGTTTTAAGGTTTTGTTGTCTCAGTGCTATTTTTCAAAGGTTGGTTGTTGCTTACTACCTTTTGTGTACTTGTGCTTTTAATATAGCACATGCTTCATAGCTACTTTGTTCACTGTGGCATCCTTAAGACTACTCAACTGTATTTGTTACTATTATCAGGTACATTGCTCACGTTTATTGTAGTAATTGTGACTTACATAATTGCTCAAAGTGTAACTTTGCAACCATCAAATCTATGAGAGCCTTCTCCGATAGACCTATGTCCCCTAGTTTATATACCACTGTTACGTCACGTGTAACATTCGTCATTTGTTTTTCTCCATGTCAGTCACTTCTATTTGCTTCTTTAATCATTTACTCTGTTATTTGTTTTACTAACGGAAGTTTAATTTGGTTTAACAATTTCTCTTGTGCAGGTGAAACACATGTGGCTTACACATAATTACAATGAAGTGTAGTGTGGCCCTCTGGCCTTACACGCTTTGCAATGGTAGCCTAATTGAAATTGTCCAAATTTAATATGGCTATGTACTACTCCTTTGTTTCACATTGTTAGCCATTGGTATTTTAAACCTTTTTCGATAATTATCCACATAGGTTTCACCTCGTTTCTCTGAGTTTTTGGCTGTATATATTCAGTTACTCAGTTATTCTTTATTTTTACTCTAGACGCTAATTCCTGTTTGGCGTAGCACCTTCTCCGTTTTATTCCTGAATGATCCTATTACATCCTAATCAATTGTTTTTGTTATGTTGCCTTTGACCCAAGTCATTTCCTCCATATTCCAAGTAATCTATTCTCTTTTATTTTTTGTTTCTGTTACACGACCTTATTTACACCGCCTGACACACCTGGAGCGCCTCGCGACCTGGAACTTCACGAACCTCCATCCGTACTGCCTGGCTATCTTCGGGCGGGAGAGGTCCTGCCCGCCGCTATCATCATGGGAACATCGCGAGGTCTTCTAGAGCCCTCAGGAGCCCTTGTGACCTGGTTTACTGCATCATGCTTCGCACGTCTACCATGGACTAACACGTGTGTTTGCTAACTGCATGATTGGCCTCTATATTGAAGGCACTTCGTTGCTCAACGTATTGGTGCTCCGAAGAGTGTTGGTGTTCCCAAGTCTTGTTGGCATATTGATGTGCAGTCGAACTTTGTCATCGAACAGTTGTTGATGTCAGCGCAATACGTGCGCCTAGCGACAGCGCTTTGGACATAGCGAACATACAGTGCAGTACGTGATAGGTGCGTTCGGCAGCAGAACTCAGGGGACGTCTCCCTTTCCTTGTGGTGCGCTCGATGTGTTGTGTCACAGTGTCGGAACATGAACCTCGCTTAGGTGACCACTGGTGTTGTGTGGTTCATGGACGGTGTTTGTTTTACTTCATAGTGTAACATTCCCTACTTTTGTCCCATCCTTACTTTTTTTCGGTGCTACACTTATATCCTTATGTTTTTCTATTTGTATTCAATGTTTAATTATTATTGTGTAAGATTTTGGTACTGTTTCAGACTTTCTTTTTGTAATTTTTGTGATAACATTTATTGTACGTGCCTTCGCTCTGAGCGAGGTAGAAGTGTTGTCTTATTCCTCGGCGAGGGCGCCGAGTTTACCGGTGGGGCAAGTGTCACAAGTGCTGTCGAGAGGTGCAAGAAACACACAAACTTTGGACATTTATTGGGGATCATAGTAATTGGTTATTCTTGAGAAAATTACATATTTAACATTTTCTTACTTTCTGGAGTTTCTCAACTCTTTGTGAATAACAGGAACTTTGTGGGTTTCCACTTCCCATGGCACTCCTAGTGCTACCATGACATCAGCCTCCTATAGGATATCCCGTCACGTAGGACTTAGGCTAGTCATGTGTCTCTGGAAAGTTTACCGGATGTTCTAGAATATCCGTTTTCTGTAAGAAACCCCAGTCATGCAAGACTTTGGTACTGATCTTGCGTCTCTGGAAAGTTCTCCGGAAGTTCCAGAACCCAGACAGGCGACACACCATATTTGGTAAATCTGCGCCATTGTCTGGGGACCCCCGCTAGGCAGAATTGACCTATATAATAGAGCTACTGGCCCATAGTGGCTCTCTCTCTCGCTCTCGCTGACTCGCTGCTCGACCGGCTCAACGTACCCTCGGGGTCCGTGAAGCCGGGGGCTCTCGACTTCTCCAAAGCCACTCCGTAGACGGCTGCACCCACGACAGCACTACCACACCTGCCCAAAGGTAAGCCCCTTGTGGGACAACCCATATTAGCGAGTATGTAACTTGTTCATTACAATTGTGTTCCAAAGCCATCAATCATTACTGTCAACACTGTTATGCTTACGCTTCTATTGCCATAATAAAGTGGGCCATCTAGCAGCTTGCGAGTAATCTCTACCCCTGAAGATTCCTTCACAGTTACGTCCCTCGTCACAGCACCATGCTCGTGACAATATATTGCATTTTTAACTAATATTGTATTGAATTTGTGTTAACGCATGTGTGACACACCGTTTTTTGGCATATAGTAAATAATAGAAATAGAGGTTAGTAAAAAATAAAGTACATTATCAATTACTGAACATGATTTGAGCAGCACGTCGCCGGCATTAACGTTGGTGGCGAACTGGTAATTATTATCAAGTCTTGGTTTTAGTAATGTTTACTAAGTTTCTATCCTACAACGGCGTAATTCAGATTTATTATTTTGATGGGAATAATGAACCGGTCAACTTAAAGTAGCTTTAGAGGTTACCTAATATGAAACAACATAAAGATATTAAAGTAAGATTGTAAATTTAAGAAAAAAACTGCACACGAATAAATAAAATGTAACACTGAGAAAAACTGAAAACAAACAGCCAGTCAGAAGGATGGTCATGGCAAGATTTGAACCGCAGACCTTATTTTTCTGAACCTATACCTTGACGACATTGGTCATCCTGCTCCATCGGTATAACCTGTTTGTTGGCTTTATAAGAAATAACTTAACCTTATACGCGGCTACTGCAATAACATTAACAAGTGAAATAGAAGTAAACACCCTTTGTGATATTCAGCTTGAAATACATGGCATTACATAATCATGACAATTATACATTATATGATTCAAACATATAAGAACATTAAACTAGACAAAATACAGTAACTTAAGTTACCAGTACTGGATGTAGGAAATTTAACTTTCGATCATGGAGATAGTACAAATGGATGGTACAAATACACGATGGTTACCGAAGAATAAAAATCGTTCTTTTTTACTTCAGGAATGATATAAACGAGATTTGCAATGATCTGTCTTGCCGTCTGTCCATTAATATTAACTGATGTGTCTGTTGCGTACTTCATTACAGGTGAAGAGAATTGTTTTGCCACCCCTGTTTTACTTGTAATGAAATGTTATGTCCAGACATTTTACTTATATCACTTTCTCTGCGGTTGCATTATTGATTAATTAATAATTAATTTCTATTCACAGAAGCAGCTTATTACTTAACCTTGAAAATCACGAAACTACGTTTCGTAAACATTAATCTTTCATAAATCTTAATCAAGATTTTGTCTAGAAGTTGTAGGATACAATGTGGAACTTGCATATAGGCATTGCTTATTTTAAGCAAAACTGCAGTCTCGGTTATACTCTATTTAGTAACTTTTTGAAGTATTAAAGAGAGAATGAAGGGATATATAAGCACTTTCTTGAAGAAATATGTGGTTACATGTAGAATATGGTTTTAATGCATTTAAGTTATTTAAAACAGTATTCAAAACATTACATGGTTACTTTGTCCAATGTTCACTGTGCCTTTACTGTTGTAATGAGTTAAAGTTTCACCGTTGCTTCACCTTCTTCGCAGTTTAATGAGGTAATGAAACGCGTGAGACGTAGGCATTTTCTACTAGGTGGTTCATTTGCCGGGGAGATGAACGTAATACCTCCTTCATTAGTAGCTCTCGCTGCACGTCACAGCAGTCGTCAGGATCTCGCCTCATAGAACAGAGCTTGTCGCACAAGAAACGCATCCCCTAACTTCCTAACGTAATTTTACTTGCAGGAGCACTCCCTTTATGCCTGTGGAATTTTCCACATAAATCCAGAATGTTTGAGAATCGAAAGAAGCGGAAACTTCCAGAGAATTCTGGGTATCTCAGATAGCCTTTCAGTGCGTTCGGCTGGGTGACAGAAGAAGTTATCTCCACTGTTGACAGCTTCATTCACGATACACTACAGCACAAACGGATTCAGCAATTGATCGACCTTGACATAGACACGTGCTACGAAGAATAAAAAGGACATTACCCGGTAATGCTGCGATAGACACCACCCCACATCTCACTTCTACCACTGGCGAACCCCCATGCATACTAAACACACCGCACTAACCTCGCATGCGACTAATCACTGGGTGCTACTTAGATGTATCGCCCAGAAATTCAAGCTGACACGCTTGCTCGCATGCCAGTATACTCGCTAACGCTAACAACCAGCGTGCTCATGCGGAACCCATCCCATTTAGCTTTCGTTATACTTTGCTCCTTTACTGTCTACATCTCAGCGCACTCCATTATTAGAGCGCCGTCTTCAGACTACCTTGGACAACCTTAAGGGTTGGAGTTTAAAAAACGGCTTCCGATTCTCCGCTGAGAAAACCATCTGTATTAACTTCTGGCGTCAGCAGAGTCGACTACCTCCAAGGCTCCGGCTAGGCGCTGATCTACTACCTTTTACAGATGAGACGAGGTTCCTTGGATTGATATTTGATAGGAAACTTAGTTGGTCATCGCATATAGCACAACTGAAAGCACGATGTGACCGATCTTTAAATATCTTGCGGGTACTAAGTGGAAAATCGTGGGGAGCGGATCGTACAGTGTTATTGCGACTTTATCGCGCACTCATCCGTTCCAAATTAGATTATGGTAGTATCGTTTATGGCTCAGCACGACCATCTGTGCTGAAGATATTAGACACAGTCAATAATTGTGGCATACGTATAGCAGTTGGGGTATTTCCAACGAGCCGAGTTATAAGCCTGTATGCTGAGTCTGCAGAACCTCCTCTGCAGTACAGGCGCAACATGTTATTGGCAAATTATGGCTGTGGACTTAATTGCATGCCCACACATCCATCGTTTACGCCGTTCTTTAATACCTTCATGGACGTGCGTTATAGGAACACTTCTATTAAACCAAAGCCACCTGGTTTTCGTTTCCTGGAGCTCCTTAGACATCTGGATACTGAAATGCCCAAGATGTATCCTAGGGGGGAGAGGACATACCCTCCTTGGTTGTGCAGAGCGTCCCACGTTGATCTGGGCATGACCAAATATGATAAATCTAACATGTCTAAGTCTAGTACCCGCATATGTTTTTTAGAATTTTTATCGCGATATCAGGACCATGCTATTATTTATACTGATGGTCCAAGAACTCAAATGGTGTTGGTTGTGCTTACGTGTGTGGAACTGAACCCTATACATTCGGATTCCACACTAGCACTTCCATTTTTACTGCAGAGCTCTATGCAATATACCGGGCCATTTTACACGTACGTCGACGAAAGTTGGGGGACTGCTTAATCCTGAGTGATTCCCCCAGTGCACTTCAAAGCCTACGGCAGCTGTAAATCTACCACCCTATTGTGCAGCGGATACAGGATGCCCTCCACGTTTTACACGCTTCTGGCGTTAGCGTGGTGTGTGCATGGATCCCTGGTCACGTAGGCTTGCGGGGGAATGAAATGGCGGATTCGGCAGCCAAGACGGCTACCACGAAGCCCAGGGTTCGAGTACCATCTGTGGCATCGGAAGATTTTAGGGCCGTATTGCGGAGAGCTGTGCAAACCTGCTGGCAGGAAGAGTGGTCCGCTCTCCGCAATAATAAACTTAGATCTGTCAAAGAACTTCCGATTCCCTGGGTTACCTCCTGTCGGTCATCTCGTCGCGAGGAGATTACTTTGGCTTGGTTGCGCATTGGACATTGTTATTTTAGCTATAGCTTTTTATTAAATAGGACCCCGGTTCCCGTTTGCCCACTGTGCAGTGCTGACCTGACTGTCCGTCACTTGCTTTTAGATTGTTTTAGCTTGGCACGTCTCCGCAGGTCTCTCCAGCTGCCGGCCAGCTTGGCGGAGATCCTCGCGGATGACGAAACGGCGGTGGGCAAAGTTTTAGCGTTTGCTTCAGCTGTGGATTTTAGAATTTAATCACAAGTATCTTGGTTTTTTTTTTTAGCCATTTTATCCCTATTCTGGTTTTTCGATTTTAACTTCTATTTTAAACGATTTGATTGTGTAGTTTTCTCGTGTTTTAGACTTTGATTTAGCTTTTAGCCCACTTGCTTTTAAGGGCGCTGATGACCCAGATGTTGAGCGCCCTAAAACCCAATCATCATCATCCTTTACTGTCTCGAACCCTCCTTGCTGAATGGTAAGACGTTGTAGCTCCAGTGGAAAATGCCATTTGGGGTTGAAAGTATGGGCCACCCCTTTAACAATGACCTGACGTGAACCTCCCGAAGCATGGGGTATAGTCGCTGGGTCATAATATAACTATATTAAAATACCTTGTCTACTCTACAAGGAAAACCATAACTTATATATGCACCACAGCAGGAGTAACCAATAGCCCTTAAATAACCTCAAGTAAAAATAATTCAATCGACTGAGTTCAGAAGAACGAGAAGTCCAGAAATTCAACCCTAATGACTTAATAATTTGTGTGGGAATGTCTCAGATTGCTCTAGCTGTAAGAATAAAAGCGTAAAATGAAGCACGAAATTGTCTGCAGTGGATCTTTGCAACAGATAATGTAAAAGTTAACTTAAAACCTCAGAGCATGGCTCTATCAGCCTTACGGTAGAAAAAAACCTAATGTTCCACACTGCATGACTTTCTCTATTCTTGAAGAAACTATTAAAAACATTTATTCCTATGTCTAGTTGATGTTCACCAAGATAAATATTTTAGAAGTAAACGTTGATACTAATTCTCTTGTAGGCGCAATAGGAATATGGCAATGCAGTGGGATTTAAGCGATCGTAAAATGTGTTATGTGATGTCTTTGAAACTAAATTTTCTTTGCATGACCAGCAGAAAAAGACTGCATAAATACCTTCAATTTGAAAAAGTTAAGTATTGGAAAATTCAGGTAATTAACAAGGAATATCTTGCAAATAGTTGAGTACAGATATTGTGTATTGATAAATTGTGTATTTTAACAAAATACACATTTTGGGTGGTATTACGATGTTGTCTATCTTATTCCGCAAACTAAACTGGGAGAAGTGTGGACTCACAATAATACCGACTCACGAACTTAAGATTCGCTGATGAAATTGACCTATGCGCTTGGTCAATAAAATTCATACTTCTCGAGGAAAAAAACCGGAGCCGTAAATTGAAAGTAGATTAAAATTCTGTAACTTTCCAACCTTATTATACGGCTGCCAGACCTGGAAATTGATGGGGATCCAGAAGAAACGGATCCAGACCTGCCAGCGTAAAATGGAGAGGAAAATGTTAGGACTCTCTCTAAGAGACAGAATTTCAAATATCAGATTAAAGCAATTGATAAACACAGGGGATATGGCACAACAAGGAGAAACCTTGAGATGGAAGTGGGGAGGTAACGTGACGAAACTCCAAAGCTCCAGATGGGTACAGACATCTCTCATGTGATCCTCGATGGCAAAATCTAGGTAGATCCGGAACCAAATGGGCGAAATCCTTCAGGAGAATTTGCAGGTTCATATTTTTCCAGAATAGCTAAGAGCCGTGATGAATAGAGAATTCTACAGAGAGTCCAGCACCAGCAAGTGTGAAGAGTGCAAGTGGATAGTTGTAAGTCAACAAGACCAAAGTAGAAGAAAATCGTTTTATGTGGAAGCTCGGTTTTCAGGAGGCTTTAGCCCTTTATGGGACCTGTAGTCTATTCATTCATTCTTGCAGTTTAGAAGTTGTGCAAAAATCACCCAGAATGAAGAGCACTTCGGAGGACATTCGAAGAAATGGCAAGGTATGCATTTCATTTGTCATCCGAATACTTTAAACACGGTACTTACATGAAAATATTAGTCATTTTGGAGAAAATCGAAGTTTTCGAAAAATGTTCCACGGACACAGAATAGTTTAGGATGGAGAGATTGAAGGCTTCATGTTCATGGAAAATGCTGAGTTTAAATACCAAGTCCGATATTTAACTACATTTTCGTTTTGTAGTTTAGATGTTTACATATACACATTCCCACATATACATACACTCATACAAAAATTATCTAAAGTGATTTTTTGGGTGGGGGCAGGGGAATCAGGGACCACAAAACGCAAATTTGAAATCTCCATATGAAATGTTTGGTTGCAATGCAATATCTTCTCTGCCTACATGTACGTAGTAGATAAAATAAATATTAATAAATGTATTGCCGGCTAATTATTCCATGAACAAAAGCAAAAGTTGACCTCTGCTGCAGTCTGCACTCCATTCTTTATTGATGAAGAATATATCGGAGCGAAAGTGCTTTTCCTTAAGCTTCAATACAGTTTTGAAGCTAAGCCTTCAGGCTCTTCGGAGGGAAATAGCTACCTCAGTACTATATAAATTCTCTTGCTGGTAAGAGATGGTGCTTCTCCCTAACCTCTAAGTGTGAGCGTATTTTTCCATTTATAGGAATATTTCTGAGTTAAAATACTTTCAGCATTAACAGGATTTCCTTAATTTACATTGCCTAATTACACACATATGTATTCCTTATTGTGTTAGTAATTATTTTGTATGACATATTTTATATGCACTTTCTCTATTACATCTCGTCACTATAGTTTAGTTAACATTAAAGTTAATATCTCTATAAACATAAAGTCCTAAAGAATTTAATGAAACATATATTTTTATTATAGCTCTGAATATGCCTCATGTAAATCTCTACGTATACGAAATCTTGATTTAAACAACTCCATTTTAATTGAAATAATTTCCACTATAAACAATATATCTTCCAGAACAATTGATAGCAATTATGGCTTCTAAAACAGATTCTGCGATCGATTCACGCCTGGGGTAGAAGCATTCCTCTTTAATAAGATTAATTCCCTAACCTCCTCAGAGATAGGAAGTGTTCATGCCGGAGCGAATGCCAGTATATAACAAACATGACTATATTCATTCTTACCAGGAAGAAACGGGACCTCGGGACCTCCTGGTGTTCGAGTAGTCAGCGCTCTAATTATTCGACCCGTCTCTGTAGCATAAGTGGTAGCGTGTCTGTCTCACATCCAAGAGGTCGTGAATTCAAATCTCTGTCAGGGTGAGGCCGCGCCGTGGCTCAGTGGTTAAACCACTTGGCTCTCACCAAGGCGGCCCAGGTTCGATCCCAGGCGACCGCAAAGTGAGATTTGTGGTGGACAACACAGCGCTGGGGAGGGTTTTCTCCGGGATCTCCGGTTTCCCCCGCCATCTCATTCCACCGGTGCTCCATCTTCATCTCACGTATCATCAGTGTCATGGCGTGCGGTGCCGTATGTAGTAAAAGTGGGTGTTAAACACTACACATCTGTCAGGGTGAGATATCTGGATAAGATTTTTCAGGGTTTCACTTATCATAAAAGATGAATGTCGGATGACTTTAAGCTCTATGGCCCTTAGGCTCATTTGATCATCGTTTAATAAATTTCATTTATCGTCTGATACGAGGACGTACACTTAAAAGGTCGCGAGTTTGATTAACTGGGGCAGGGTATTTTCTTTATCCAAAATAATTCGCTATCCTCTGAGACTGGTAGTACAAATGCGAGACTGGAGGTAAGTCTATATTGTCAGTACAAGATATGAAAACTGTTGGGTGGAAATCATTAATGGGTCATGAGGTCCAACAGAATTACATGGAAATATACAAATAACAGGATAAAAACAAATATTACATGCAAACAGCTTGGATAGGAGCATAGCTGAAAACCATCATTAACAGTCCCACACACACACACACACACACACACACACACACACACACACACACACACACACACACACACACACACACACACACACACACACACACACACACACACACACACACACACACACACACACACACACACACACACACACACACACACACACACACACACACACACACACACACACACACACACACACACACACACACACACACACACACACACACACACACACACACACACACACACACACACACACACACACACACACACACACACACACACACACACACACACACACACACACACACACACACACACACACACACACACACACACACACACACACACACACACACACACACACACACACACACACACACACACACACACACACACACACACACACACACACACACACACACACACACACACACACACACACACACACACACACACACACACACACACACACACACACACACACACACACACACACACACACACACACACACACACACACACACACACACACACACACACACACACACACACACACACACACACACACACACACACACACACACACACACACACACACACACACACACACACACACACACACACACACACACACACACACACACACACACACACACACACACACACACACACACACACACACACACACACACACAGACGCTTGCTTCTCTTGTATGCAGGTAGTGAAACGTTTGGTGTTCCCACCTGAAGTTATATCTTGTTTAGAGTTGAACATTTATTCATAACTATTTAAAGATATCATGATTCGAGTAAAGTTATAGTACATGCCCTTGTGATCTTTATAATAAGTCACTACTGAGAAAAAACTTAAATGGTGGCTCATATCTATAACAATATTATAGATAGAAAAGTCTTATGCAGCTATTTTGTAAGGTCAAACACCATTCAAATGACTTCTGATAATTCTTTGACGTTGAAATGTCTTACAGTTCCTAATGGACAACAGGTAAAAAAGGTAAAGAATGGCTTTGAATTTCAACAAATGAACTAAAAAGCACGTTCAATGCCTACATATT
This sequence comes from Mantis religiosa, assembly GCA_030765055.1. Taxonomy (NCBI): domain Eukaryota; kingdom Metazoa; phylum Arthropoda; class Insecta; order Mantodea; family Mantidae; genus Mantis; species Mantis religiosa. The sequence goes on from CM060954.1 coordinate 77,854,644, forward strand.
AGAATATGAACCCATTAAGGTTAAGGATCTTAGTTTATGAAAAAAAGGTTTAATATTCCTTGGAGATGCCATGGGGTGGAAAATAGTAGTTGTTGCTGTTGAGAAAATGCATATAAAATAACATATATATGCCGATATTTATTACAAACGTATATAGTCAACCAAAACAATGAAAACGTAGTAAAATGAAGTCATGCGACCCCATTACCCCATGCTTTAATAACACTCTTGTAAGGACGCTTTACTCTTTTCTGTGTCTTTATGTTTAGGGAATTTTTAAGCAAAGAATCCAAAATAATTGTGTTGCAAAATAGAATTTATAACGTTACAAATCCCTGAGCCGATTCTTCATAATTGAGAACTGTGAATATTATCCAAGGTTGTTGCATACTATGCATTTGTTCAAAGCAGTTTTAGCTAGTGATTTGGGAAATGAATCATTATGTTCACAAGTTCTAAGTTTATTTCGTTGTATATGTCAAGGCTTTCTAAATTATGTGAAAACTGTTTATATTAAATAATTGTGGCTCAAATTCGCAAGAGTAATTGTTCCAAAAACATTACTAGACATTTCGACCGATGGTTATTACTTTTAGGTAATAAGAGTATTGGAAATGAATTGTTCTTTCACACTGGCCGTGTGTAGGCTAACGTATGGAAAGATAGTCAGACTGAAAAATTCAATGCCATAGCCGGGATTTGAACCACGGATCTTCTGGTTGCAGTCCAGCCACTCTGACCCTTGAGCTCCTATTGCCAACGTGCTGACATGACATTAAATTCTCCAACTGACTAGTGTGAAAGAACAATTAATTTCCATTAATTGACCTAATAGAGGTTAGCTATAAAGCCCGGGCCTTAAAGTACTTACACGTTGTAAGTCGCCATTAAGGTAGTTGTCTCATGTGTTTATGAGCACTCCTAGTGGTTTACCGGGAAAAACACGAGTCAGTTGGAGAATTTAATGTCATATCGGCACGTTGGCCATAGTAGCACAGAGTTTAGAGGGGCTGGACGGCAACCAGAAGATCCGTGGTTCAAATCCTGGCTATGGCATTGAATTTTTCAGTCTCACTCTATCTTTCCAATAAGAGTATTGCTACAACTTAAAATGGGAATGGGATAAAGCTTAAAGAAATCGGTTATTCACATACAAATTATGAATATCGTGGGATCTTTTATCCTTTATTAAGAATAGCCATAGGAAATGCGTGTAAGAGTGCAGTGTAGAATTAATAAATTATTGCATAATAATTTCATGAGGAAGGGGAGGAGGTATATAGAACTAATTGAACAATGTGAAATGCTTATTTGATTTTATGTCCTCTGTGTATTCCACAGAGGCACAATTAGTTACATCAATTAGCTCTTTGGCCTTAATCCTGAAGAGCACTTGGATAAACTGACTTAATTCCTTTTCACGGAATGTGGCTGAAATGTTACGAAATAGTTAAGTAGGGCTGATTAAGTCTTGATGTGCATTCGGATGATTTAGCAAACGATAGATACCTGGAATATTCAGTGGCACAGCAATGCAGCAGTATCGTAAACTAGGTTAAACTGACTGGCTTTCCGGCAGGTGATATTGGATATTATCGGAGCATTGCTGAAAGGGTCGACCCCTTTACAAGCAAGAGAAGATCCCATTATGCTCAAAGCGCATACATACATATATAGGTCGCTTGCCCTCAAACGTGTCTTCTGAAATTAGACAGCTTCCAATAAAGATATAATACACCCACGTCACAATAAATGGGTTTAGTCATGGTGCCCTGCCTCTATGTCATGTTCCGACCATTATGACCGGATGTTTCTAATGAAGGTACAAAGCACTTATTAAAGCGTTTGATATATTGTTTAAATTTATGTCATCCAACATTAAGTCATATCTTTCAGGATAAGGTAAAGCCCCGTAAAAACCTTATCCAGATAACTCACCTGTACGATATTCGAACTTAGGACCTCTTGTACGTGAGGCAGACACGATGCCACCCACGCTACTGAGACGGGCATTTGGTATATTAGTTGTACTTTCGTTAATGTATATAATTACACAAAAATGCGATATATTTTACAGGACATACATATTTTAAGATGTCTTGAATCCCAAAATTGGTGTAGTAAAAACGTATGGTTGTCAGCATAACTAACAAACTAAAAGTGATTAAATACCTTCAAGGACACAGATCGAATATTTTTAATAAAATCTTAAGAACTCTTTAGATGGACAATGATTCATTATTTGTTATTTTTAAAATGACCAAAATGCGTACAAACTTAGAGAAATCGTTATGCAGACTTTCTTAATTTTTATTAGCTTAAAAGAAAAAATAACATAGGTGTAATATACTTTTTTAATTTTTAAACATTTAGTGCACGAGTTATGGAAAGTAATTCCCTACAAAATATTTCAACCAATGCGCAAGTTTTAAATACACAAATTCTGAAACTCTGCTAAAAATTTCAGGCTATTACTATTATAAACAGGAACATTTTGTGCCAGTTCACCGAGAAGTTGACTGGTACCTGTGTTTACTAAGATCAGAGCAGTCCATCTAGCACGCGACTGTTTGCTAGTATAAATCGGTGGAACAAACATGCAACGTTCCTACAAGTTATCACCGCCATACATCTGTCTACGTTACAAGTTGACAGATATACAGGAATGTCGAGTGATAACATTCCGAAATGGTTTAATTTTTGAACCTCAAAGAGTCGGCGGATCACTTCAAATAGATTATGAACCTCCATTAACTTTATCAGTCAATTTAATTTGGTGTTGTTTATCAGGTGTTCATGCACAGCCTAAAAAATATCATATTTTATTACTGGAGCACTGGTGGCAGATTCATTGCAGAACTAGAATGGGGACAGCATCTAAAATAACGGTCACATTGCTTTGAGATTATAATAAAATTAATGTAATAATATAATACCGGGTGAGTAAAAAGTATTCAACATGGTTGTAACTTTGTTGTTATAGCTTTCTAAAGTGTAGAAAAGCTGAAAGATATCAATACGTTTTCATATTACTATGATTGTGAATAGGATGTGACTTTTTTATCATTGCAACAGTTTTTTAGCTTTTTTGTCCCTCAGGTCTTATAACGTACAGATAGGTCCTTTTTTGAACTGTAATTTACATTTATTAGAACATATTACAGCACATAAAATCTGCCATGTGCCATGTGGTGTTGGCTGGCTGTATATAGCCAGAAGGTTTTTGCTGCGTGCCCACCCGTTAAGGGTTTTACCGCAGGTAAGGTAGATTTCAGGATATTGTAGGGTGAAATGTGGGTTTTTGGATCTAAATCAAGAAAACACATTAATAACAAAATTTGTGGTGCTGTGTTGTAACATACAATGAATTCACTTCAAAAGCTGCTCAAAATGACCTCCATTTACTGTCAAGCAATGCCAAAGTCTGTATTTGAAATTAGTTAATGTTTCTACAATAATGTTGGCCTGATCAGCTGCATTTATTGCCCAATTCTTCACTTTAACTCTTCAAGATCTCTTGGTTGGTCCTTGTAAACCCCCAACTTCAAATCTCCCCACAAGAAAAAGTCTAAGGGGCTCATTTAATTCTTCCTCTTCTGCCAATCCATCGGAAATTAATGATTTAGGTAATTCACCACCTGTTTATCCATAATGTGTCGCAAGTAGATAAATGTGGGTTTTCTTCCACTAGTAATAAAACATCAAGGCTTTATCACCATCTTTAACTCGTTTCTGTCTTACAGACTTTGCCTAATTGTTAACACTTCAGATTCATTGATTTTTTTTTTTTCAAAAGTTTGCTTACCATAGAATTAGTAATCCTTCGTTCCGCATGTATTTTACTAAACAAGATACAAATCTCTTCTTGGGTCCTCCTCCTATCACCATATCCGATCATCATTACTATTTCAATTCATTGTTTTTATTTAAGTTGTGACATGACTAATAACTTTCGGGAAGATTTTTCAATGAAGTAAGCATTATTGTCCTTATTAGTTTAGCTTTTGTCTGTATTTGTTCGATCCAAAGTCTCGTATTGAAGTAGCCTACTGTATTGTTTAATTCAAAAGCTACTCAACGTGAAGTAATGATGTGTTTTCTTTGCTCAGTACACATAGAGTAACATCCTAATAAATTTAAATTGAGGTTTGAAATTGTATTTGTACGTTCTGAGGCTTGAGGACCAGAGGAGTGCAGAAAAAAGAAATTTTTCCATTACACAAAACTCATACCCTTTATTTGTAGTCATAGTTATGAGAGGCCATGTTAATATATTACAGCATTTTCTAAAAAATGCCACTTCATAGAGTTGCAACAACGGGGATACAGGCATTGTTCCATACTTTTTCCTCACCCGGTATAATGACGATAATAATAAATAATCATAATTTAAGTCTGGAAATCGGCAGCACATTTTACTTTGTTTTCTTACTGTTTGCGATATGAAGACTCAACTTTGAAGGTTGAAACTTGTTTTACGAAGTACGTTTTTTAGTTGGAGGCTGCAGAGGAAAGAAATAGTCCGAGCATTTACCTTCGTCTTGAGCAACGAAATGTGCCACTGTTCAATTTTCCACATGAAGTCTGTTCCTTGGAATTAAGTAGGCACGAAATGGGAAGCAGTGAAGGGTGAAAGCGAAAACTCGAGGATTAAACACTAGCACAGTTGCATGGTGTTTGTTTACACGGTTGGGGTTAACCAACGGTGCAGGTGGGGAACAAAACTACAGGACTAACAGACCGCAAGGGGATAAGCCCTTAGCAAAACAATGGAAACAAAAGCATGAGCCATTCACCTGGAAAATGAACGTAATTCTTCCTCTAACTGTTAAAAGAAAACAATTTTCTTAAGTTTTACTATGTAGTTGGCGCTGAATTATCCTTCAAATTATGAAGGAATGATAGTGCTACGTGACAATTTGGCAGTGAGGAAAATTGATAAGGTGGGTTTTCGTGACTCCTAATTAATCTATATAAAGATGACATAGCTGTTTTCTTACAGATGCTGTATTTTATCTTATTTCTTAGTTTTTTAATTGTTTTATTTCAATATCCTCTTTAGCTTCTTTTGTCGTGTCAAAGGCTTTGGGTTGAAATACGTGGTTATGGGCTTCTTGATATTAATTTTATCAAGTTTTTAATTTTCTACTGCTTATATATGTAAACACATAGCATTTCAATTTGCATTGAATTTTTATTAAAAAATTCGATACTGAAATTTTAGCATAAATACACGCCTGAAAAAGTTACGCGCTCGCATGTCAACAACAGGAAAGGTGATTAAAAATCAAATTTAGTATTTAGGTTCAGGTCCGCCAAGGATGCAAATTGAATTATTCGGAATGTCCTCTTCTAAAACTACTTTTTACATGAAAAATGTGTGTTCTTTATTTCAGTAAAACGACTTCATTAATTTTGACTAAAATGGCATACGTTTTGAGATATTTACAATACTAATGCTATACATTTTTCTAACTTCTGAAAATACTCCTGGAAAAAAAATGTCATTCTTATTAACCTTCTACAAATAGTAAATGGTAACAGACAGAAATTACTACTGACAAATTATAAATATGTTTGAATACATAGAACTTGTTAGAGATATTTTTCGATAAATTCTTTCTTATTTGCTTCAGCTGTGAATTGCTTCATCCTTTTTAATAGGGCTGGTTATTGTTTTGTTCCCTTTTATTTTCTTGTGGCCATTTAAATAATTTCAAAACTAACAATAGCAGTGGATTGGATTATTCCTCAAGCCTGCTATATACTCAAATGAACATTCTTATACTTTTGTAAAAAGCGGTGTATAAAGTTTGAGAACTAATTCTTGAATATAAGTAAAGCATTTTTGTTTTGAAAGATAGATGTAGAATGAAGGTAAATTAACATTTAACAACCTTGAGACTTGGAAATAGTTAAAAAAATACAGTTTTAAAGACATTCATCGGAGATTCGTTTACGGTTAATTGGGTTTTGAACATAGCAAACACAAGCTATTTAGGTTAAATGACTTTGTGAAACATTCAAATTTAACCCTCCTGGCAGCTACTCCGTCTGTTAGTTCGTAGCTAATAGCAAATCCTTGTTAAGAGCTTTACCTTGTATAACTGTTTCCAGACAGTTGGCTTAGCTTAGTTGCAGAAACATTTCCTAATAGGGCTTCACGCCTGGCAGGTGAAGTAATCCATATAATTTATGTCGCCTACATCAGCGAATAGATGCAGACCTACCCTTATCGATTCCTGGATATCGAGAGGGTCGATATGCTAGCATTCCACAAGCCCTGCTTCTGCTGACGAGGGCAAAGTTGTGATAGCTATTTTGGGCATCAAAGGTTTGAAGAATGCTGCTTGAAAGCGAGTCATTGTGGGTTGCGGTGTGGCAGTTGATCGGACTCTCAAACACGTCAATTTGTGTGGTGCACTTAGTAAAACGTCAGTCCTGTCAATGCTTTCTCGTCAGAATAACGCACATTTTCATTCTGCTGTGGTAATAAATGGAAGAAGATAGCATAGCTCTGTTTTGTTTGAGGATAAACACGTGTAGCGGCAAGTGTGTCATTGGAGAATAAGGAAGAGCACTACCGAGAGACTCAATGCATTCAAATGCATGGCTTTTTGATGAAAATAAATAAGATACAATATTTGTATGAACATAAAACCAAGCAAGATGGCACCAGTAATCTGTGAAACTTCCAATTAGGTGATTCAGTATTAGAATTCGTTTGGTCGCCCTTTCTGAAATTGTGTCTCTGGCTTTTTCTTGTCGTTGGCAAAGTTCGGGTGGTTTCATCTACCACCATTTACAACCAATGAGCTACTATTTGCTGACATATTGGCCGGAGTAGCTCAATGGTTTAGAGCAACCGGACATAGCCGGGAGATACGTGGTTCAAATCGTAGCTATTGCACTGAATTTTTCAATCTGAGTCTAGCTATCCACTTGTTTCTGTTTTGATTCAGTCTGAGAATTATTTCTTGTGAAAGCTCATAACGAATGTTTAGGTGGAATATGAGTACAGTGCTTCTCTTATTTACTGTGAAAGCACAGTAGAGGAAGTAAACTGAACACTTGGTGAATTGTAATAACAATGAAATTAATCCCTTGGATATACACTACCGGTCAGAAGTTTTCAATCACCTATAAAAAAGCTAAATAATTTATTTCGGGTATAATCACTCGTAAAAATTAAAAAGGCCAACAAAATAAACATTATCTCTCTGGTATTAAGCACAATACATTACGGCGTAGATTTCAGTTACTTCAAAGTATCCACCCTTTGCTCTCAGAACCGCTGCACAAACTATTGCCATTCTGGAGATAAGATTGTATAATGTTTTTGAGGATGTTGCCCTGCAACACGTCTGTAAACTACTCCACAGATCTTCAACTTTAAATTATCTCAGAGTTCTCACTTCCTTATCAAGTGTCTCCCATAAGAGTTCAGTGATATTTAAATCAGGTGATTCACTTAACCAAATCATATTTTACAGTTTCCCATATTAATCTTTTCTATTGACATATCCTCTACATATCTTAGAAGCATGATTTGGACCATTGTTCTGCTGTTGAATAAATCCACGACCAATAAGTCTCTTGCATTTTTATTGATATTCTGTGATATCGTACCTTCTTTAATGCTTCATTAAGTCTCACTGGATCACCTACTTTTATCACCTGCAAAACATCCTCACACCATAACCTTCCGCCATGCTTCACCGTTGGCACCATACATTGGCTTTTCATACGTTCTCCATGAAGTTGGCGAACAACCTTCTACGATCACTTGAAACTGAGACTCATCCGTGAATAACAGTTAAACTAAATATTGTAGACTTACTAGGATAAGTTGCATAAGCATGGATGATATGCCTTCACCAAGAAATGTTGTGAATCGGTTTGCACATGCAGCGTCTAACACCCCTCAAGCTCGTGTTATAGGGTTTCGAGAAAAGGCAGTTGAACCAAATCGACAGACATATCCCTGGTATCATCAGAACTTTCGTCGTGTACCAACAACTGATTAGTGCTACACTGATGACCCTGTTTGCTACTACGAAGCCCAGTTACAGTTTAAGAGAGACAAACTGGTCGATAATGAAATCCCAAACATACTAATACAGAGATTTGAAGATTGTGTTATGTACGAAGCTCCTGATCAAGAAATGCAGATCTCTTTTTGAAGAATGTGACAAAGTTTTTCAAGACTGGCTATGTGAAGGGATAATTGAAGAAATTCCTAGTGACCGGACTGAGCTCAGCGGACATTATCTGCCTCATCGACCAGTTTTTAAGTATTCTGTAACAATACCAGTTAGACTGGTATTCCATGCTTCCTCTAGAAGAGGTAACAGTTCTTCCCTCAATGATTGTTTAGAAAATGGTCCAAATTTCATCAAACTAATTCCTTCTCCCTTGAGCTATCGCTGAACGCTTCAGTTTTTAAACTTTGTTCACGAAGGCGACGTTACACGGTTTAGACAAAGATTGGAGCTGTTCGCATATTACTAACTTCCTCGCGAATTTCAGGTGCTGTATGAGTTCTCTGACATATATGAACTGATGTTGCTTGGGGTATTCCAGATCGAGAAACACTTGCATTGGCCCCAGTTTGTTTGAACCGCTGCAATGTCAAGACGTCTGTAGATTGATCTACGTCACTTTTCTTGCTACTGTCCTAATAGAATAGATGCAGAGCTATAATATCAGCACGTTTTTAATCCAAATCTCCTTCTTTGGTCCCATTGGGAGGTAATATGGTCTGAAACTAATCAAGTATACAAACATACTGCTAGATGAGTACAATGTGCTTTAGACCAATGGGAACTGTTTGCCACACAGACTACTGCAGGAATGAGGCCAATTTGAACGTCATAGGTAAAGGCGCGTCAGTGTAGTTTGGAAACACATCAGCACTCCTCTGCGCGGTAAACTGGTTAAATACACAACTGAAGCAGGTAGTATGTACATTTTTATACATATTTTATTATCATAACGGAGGAATGATAGATAGAATAGATAGATAGAATGATAGAATATTGAAAACGAAATGCCTGTTTTATCCACAAATCCATAGTTGTCATAGGTGATCGAAAACTTTTGACCGCTAGATGACTTTGTACATCTATGAACATTTAGCTCGAACTTGTAAAAGTTTTTAGGATATTGGTCATGAAGTTAAATAATTTAATGTTAGGTATAGTGCTTTTAATCTCACTTTGTTTAAGATCCGTTAATCTCAAATTCGAGACCTCTTGATTTACAGGTTAGATTGCTAAAAATTGTAGCTACGATACAGACTTTAACCTCCTTTGTATGCCTATACACTATCACTTTCTTTGCGAACTAATAAAACAAAAGGTTTCTTTGTTTATCCACCGAGGTAGGCCGGACGTGTTACGCAGTCGGCGCGAGAGAGTGAGGCACGCTTTGTCACGCCAACTCTTGCTATTGTTATTCTTGGAGTGACTATTCGAGTGAATGACGTTAAGTAATTGACAGTGACACGAGGGAAAGCTTCAAATAATTTTTCCCTCCGGAAGGGGAATCGGTGGGTGGGAAAGTCTGCATGGCTCGATCGATATATAAAGCGTTAGTGGGCGAGTTCAAGTTTTCGTGAGCGGGTCTTCAAACATTTCTCACAAAAGGCGTATTAAAAGAGAGCCTCGGGTGACAAGCGCTACTTGGATGCAAAATTTCTCTTGTATCATATAACAGACAGGCTTTTTATAAACTATCTCAAACTGGAACGATCGCACTGTACACATATGGGAGGAGAGAAACAGAGAGATAGAAATACTTTAACGAAACGGTCCTGGACTGTTGATTGCTGGAGAGAAAATTATCGGTGGTTATAGAGACGGAAACTACTGTTTCTGCCTCAACCTAACACCATTCTGTTAAAGTATTTCTCTCTTTCTCTTTCTCGCCTCCCACGTGCTTACAACAGAATTGTGTAATTTAAAACAGATTATAACTAATTCAGATATCTATATATCCACATGCTTTTCCTGCACTTTCCTATTCAAATTTAAGCTTTTGTTTTTGTACCACCCAAAATTTCATCAAGTCATTTTGATCGAATTTTATTTTGAGAGAAAGTTCCTTATGTGTGAATCGCATAAAAGCGAAATTTTACATAATACAAAACTTGGTATATAAATTCATTATATTCAAATTGTGTGAGATAAGAGACTTACAGTAATTTACCGCCTACATTGAAATACAATTTTCTCTTGAATGTCTTAAGAATTTTGATTAATATGCATACGCGACAAAAACTCATAAAACAATCTGCAAAGTGTTCTTTATTTGCAATAAACTCTGATAACTGGTAAAATATAGGAATAAGCAAAACTTTCCTCTGCAAAAGTTGTACTGATTTTAAAAATATCATTTCTAATAAGTTCTACTGTACCATTATTTCTGTCGAATAGGAAGGACTCTCTCAGCATCATGTATATGAAAAGGTTCTTAATTCGATTTGGAAATGGAACTTAAAGTATTATTCAACCATGTCAACAGCTTCCCCGATTGCCGAGCTGCATTCCATGCTCGAGAGGCGCGAGCATTTTGCTACTTTTGGCGCTCACCCAAACGGAATCTGCCACTTTTAGTATCTCAAAATGCCTGAATCCTTTGCGAAAACTAAACTGAACTTTGGCATATCTATATTATTTCGTTTTACGTTTATGGTTTATTGTTCAAGACTTGCATTTGATATTATACTTGATAGTTGTACTTTCGAGATATATTTTACATATGCCTTAGTTTGCAGCCGAATTGGTATTTGAAATATTCCGGGATAAAAGTTTTACTTAAATTTACTTTTAAGTGGAAGTAGTATCGCACCAAACACTCCATTGCTTGCTGTCAGTTATTTACCTTGTCGTTCCTTGTTAACCACAAGCTTGTTTGTTTTTCGCTCGTAGTTTTGAGGGATAGGAGATAAAAACAAAATTTAAATGAATAAACTTTTGACTTTAACAACTATACCGCATGACTGCTTCATTTCTGCCTCCAGCCACATGGACATTCAGACGACTGTGTTACTATTAACAGAAGTAGAATCCTTCCCCAAATTCCTGCATTTTCCAGGCCCAGATCTCTTAACAAGGTCAGGCTAATGTGTTCAGACTCCCAATACGAGAGCAGTTGCATACCATCACAGTAGGTGGAACTCATATCGTATCTCCGAAGGTAAGGACGCGATGGCGTCAGTACACGATGTGGGTGATTTAAGGCCTCCATTCACAATAAATGATAAATAAATAATAATAGACCCTGGCGTGACAGCCCTAAGAGGGCCAAGACCTACAAACCCGACTGCCGGCCTCACGCCCACTTATGCACGGCAGAGGTGGTCAATCATCCAACCGATACGGGGAGGAAATGTGGTCAGCTTCTCGGCATCCCGCAGCCGGAATGTTGGTTTTCGTGACCCGGGCCGCTTACCTAGCGTAAGCTCCTCACTTTCCTCACGATGCTGAGTGGGCACCGGTCCTATATCCGGGATTTAAAATCCGCACCCCATTGTTGGGATCGAACCCGGGACCAAGGCATGCTGCCTTAGCCCGCTACGCCACTGCGCATGACCCATTCACAATGAAGGCATAACTTTAATATAACAATCACAATGGCAAAGTGCATGGGTTTTTGAACTGTAAATTGTGTGTGCAAATTTTATGAATGTACCAATAACGTACAATATGAAAAATCTTCCAACCTTTATAAATATATAGTGTATAAAACGTGTTGAATCAAGCGAACAATAGAGCAGCGTTTGGCGTCAGCATCTAATAAATGATGGCACTGGTAAATTGAAGAGCACCGTGCTTGTGCGTATGAGAGATAGCGCAAAATCTCATTTTGCCATCCGTGGTGTTCAGTAGGTATGGGGCAAAAGAAATGAAGAAAATTTTCCCCTTTTCCAGGACTAAGTATAAATTTGGGAGTTTATGATCTCTTTCCTTATATATGGCATTACGATGTCACTGACAGTCATGCAATTTTGGAATACTCTTGACATTCTCTTCTGGAAGTTCAAATTATTGTGTTGGGAGTCTTCTAAATTTAGGCATCAGAGTGGTAATACAATACAAGCTCCTGGTATTGAAGGCAAACTGAAGAACACAAGGATAGATGGGTTAAACCCCCGTATTCGTATTGCGTCGATAATTCATTTCCTATCAGGAATTCGGTTAATGAGGGTCATTATGCAAAGGCTGTCAATGAACTACCGCTTAGTCAATCAAGATTCCAGATGCAAGGAAGTCAAGGATTTATTAGATCTTAACAAAACATTATTATAAGTACGCTTTAGTGTAATCAGTAGTAGTACTTACGAGTAAATCTGACCAAAAAGAATAAAACATTAATTTGTAAGTTTCTCTTAAACTGATATAAGTAGTAGGAATGGGACTTCGATACTTGCGATGTCTCGATACTTGCATGCTATCGACATTGTACAATACTTCAGAAATTTCACTCGGTGCTTTTTCGATACTTCGCTGCTGATTCTGCAATTTTTATGTTATTTTAAAATCATAAAATATTATTGCTTCAAGTAGAACATTGTAAAGCCCGAGAAATTGCCGGTACTTGCATAGTAACATTACGCAAGGAAATAAACGTGTGTCAAATGTAGTACCAGTTACCAGTTCCCGAGAAGAAATCACTGTATATCCCAACGACAGTTCGTTATCTCCTCTTCTCAGTGTACTCTGGATTTATGGAAAATAAATTCAAAATTTCCATAACTAAAGAAAGCATAATAATTATGTATTTCACCTGTGAAAGACTATTTACCACAGCAGGACTCATATGTGACAGAAAAACAGTAGATTTGGCCTCGAAACAGTGAGAATGCTCGCAATTTTTAACTAAAGCTAAAAAAACTTGGACTATTTTAAATGCCTAATGTAGAATTTAAAAACAAGAACACTGATGTTTTTTTTTTGTCCCATTAAATATGTGCACCTTTTTAATTTTATTGGCTCTACATAGCTCTCCTAACGTTCTAATTTGTATTAAAATAGAAGCAGAAATGACGGTATCGAGTGCCAAGGTATCGGGTATCGTGGAAATTGTGGAATCGTTATCGAGTATCGAGAAAAATTGGAAGCGACCCATCCCTAATATGAAGTTATTGATTAAGAACATTTTCTGCTAAACTATATTCTATCTATAAATTCCAGCGAGTTAGGAGTGCAATTATTAAAGGCAATTACATCTTCCTGAGAAATGTGGCAGTTTTCGCAACGACTTAAAATCTATTCTTCTTCCCTCTTGCGTATTTGCGAAATGCTGTTACACTTAAGATGTACATTTTGTATTGTTAAACCTACAAACACAGATTATTTTATTCAACATCACTATAGCTATTTCTAAGAATTTAAAAAGTAAGCAAAATTCTTCAATGTAAGTTTGGAATGGATGGAATTTCGTGAAAATCTTCCTGCGGTATTCTTAGAAGCTACGAAACTTAATATTTAAGTTGATCTTGTTATCACTATACTGTTTAAATACAATACTCCCCCCCAACCAACCACACACACACACACACACACACACACACACACACACACACACACACACACACACACACACACACACACACACACACACACACACACACACAAATTTGTCTAAAATGCTTCAGTAAACCTCCGTTGAAAACTCAATTCAGAACTTTTGGATGGAATATATTATATGGTTCCTGTCTTTACTTTTTCTAATTTATGTCCTCTAACGTTACGATGATGAATGAAATGGGTGAAATTATGCTCAAATGAGCCCAGCATCCATAGATCTTAGAGTTACCAGACATTCACATTTCAAGATGAGGGAAAACCCCGGAAAACCCCTGACCGAGGTTCGAACTCGGGACCTCTTGAACTTGAGGCAGACAAGCTAACATGTACGCTACCGAGACAGACAATTTCTCTTTACCTTACTAGGCTGTGGAGACGGTGAATAATAACTGAAACAGCTGACTAAGTTATACGGAAAAATATTCATTCAACTTCATTTGTAACATTTTAACTGAAAATTTTATGCATTGTTAAGGAAACATTTCTGTTTGAAATATTTTGAATGTATATTACAGACCTGTGTAGAGATATATTTAATTATATGCATAACGCCTTAGTTGGTATCAAAATTAACCAACGGAGCTGAATGAAAGCTTGGGGCATGACATAGGTGCATTAAATATTTTAAAATTAATTTCGAACCTTTATAGTTTTACCACTGTTCATAGGTACGTTAGCTTAAAGAGGAATATGCTTCAAACTGTACCAGCCTTGTGTGTGGAAACTCTGTCATGCTCTCCTGGCGGTTTAATTGTTGAATTTGCAGAAAGGTATATTCTTAAAAAAAAATACAAGAACGTTACAGGTCCGTTTGCTGTGCTTGGAATATACTAGTAAACAGAGCTAGGGAGTATTGAATGAATGAATGGAAAATTTATTCATGCAATTTTTTACAATCTTTTAAATTATTCCTTATAATTGTTTATCTATCCCACACTATTTCATCTATTGCCTTGTTGCTACCTTGCGTTACATGACACCCTGGCAGTGGGAGTAAATAGCCCGAAGGTATCTGGTGAGATGGTAATTAGCTACGTATCGCATTGAAGACAGTAATGATTTTACTGGGAGAAGGGTCAAGGAGACAAACTGACCATCCATGCCACAAGATTACCCGGTTAAACCTCAAGTGGTTGGCCTTTTGACTGTGACTATTTTCATTAAATAGCACCATGGGTGCAAAGTGTATAGTGTATGCTCATTCAGCGATCACTCAGTGCAAATAGAAATTAAGAGAGTAAGTACAGTTTAAGAGGTACAAAGAGTAATATTCAATAATTATTTCCTGTATACGAAATTGCCTTTGAAGTCTTAGAGCACACCTTTTCATGTCAGATAAATCTTATTTCAATTTCACAAAATTAATTTGCATGCCTAATTACGTTATTTAAAATGGTGACACCATCTAAGCTGTAAGCAAATGTATCCCTAAAATATTGACTATTTCTAAATATATTTCAATTTGCTGCTTTCATTTTAATTACCTAATCTTTATGAACAGTACTAGACTTCGATCTGCATTAACATATTATCAGGGTATCTTCAGTTTAATAAAGTAATTTTTCTAGATTATTATTAATAATTTTTAGAAAAATTTTCAAACATTGGAGCATAATTTTGAATAGTTGCATTATTTACACAGTAATTAACACAAATGTACATTTAAATCCCTTCATTAGTTTCTACGTACATGATACAGCATTTTGCCTTTTAAATAAGTATTTTTAAACTTATGCAGATATTCAAATAACTGATTTTGCAAACCACACTTAAATCTTTGTGCATCGAATAGCGTGTAGTTTTACAAATTGATTTTTTGAAACCTTGTCCCGTTAAAACATACTGTATATACCCCCCTTTACGAAATGCACCTTTTATTTGTTAGAATGGCTTGTCATATTGTTTTAAGCAAGAACGAATGTGTTTTTATTTCACAGTCCGGTTTACTGGCTTAACCAACATCATTGGACGGTTAAGGGTCACAGGGGTTTGGTCATATACGTACTTAAGTGAGTTATGTTGAAGAGACCAGCAGATCGTTCATAGTAGCAAGAACATACGTGACGAAGGCTTAGCTTTGTTAGCAGGACGCAGAGGGCAAAGCATTAATAATTTTTGGTCTTGTCTCCATAGCTGGACATGGCCCAAAGTGTGCATAATGTATGCTGGTTTCCATTCCCGGCTTTGCACATTAACATTTGTGCATAAAATTATGAGTAATAATCACCGAAACCCTTTTCTTTGTTGCATGGTTTGTTGAATAAATTATTTGCCTCAAGGGGCTCGTGTATTTAATAAGAAATGTACACGGGACATGAACATGTGCTCTGTAGACGTCGGCTGTGAAATGTTGGTCCATACGACGAACAGGAGTTCATGGCTATTCTGGGAATACTGATTTTTACTTTCTCTCTCTAAGGCAGTAAGGAAGCATCGTAATTCTACGATTCCAGTTTCAAGATTTCGCCAGAATTATATATTTTCAGTCCCTGAACACCAAAAATCCCATCATTTTCAAAATATCCTCGCGCGTAGTGTGTGACTTAAGGGTTTCAGCTCAGGTTTACGTATCCCTTCATCTTTCTACACTTTATTTCCCTTAGAATTATATCTTATAATTTTAGTTGGTATTGTTATTCATTTCTTTAATACTTTTTCCAGTGGAAATAATCATTTCTTCCACACTAGCCGTGTGTAGGCTATGGTTTGGATGAGTAGTCAGACTGAAACATTCAATGCCATAGCCGGGATTTAAACCACGGATCTCTTGCTCTCCGTGCATTTTCCAGTACTTTTTCCAGTTTTATTTAAACTCATCAAGCTTATGAGTTACGTTATAAATATTGTGACTTTGTGCGTTCGTAAAATTAAAGTTCAATTTGACGAAAATCGAAATGTTCTTTATTTCCGTAGAAATAAACTGTTCAATTCTCACGTAACAACATTACATCACATATACAACACAATCTTCCAAGGTCGATGACAATAACAAGCAGCGTTCTGATTACATCAGCTCTCGTTACAACAACACTTTACAGCTGTTCTCTGCTTACTCACGACTCACTCTCGTTTTACAACTGTCCGTTGGCGTGTCACAATCTCATAAATTCTAGATATTTCTAAAACGAACCAGGAACTGAATAATCTCTATCAGTCAAGAAGTCACTAGAAATTTACATTTGCCTCACTTATCTGTGTCGGTAAGTCTTGTCTCCTGTACACTATAATATGTGTCTTATGTTAACTTTTGTACATATATATGCTATTAAACTTCATACCTCTGGACATGTTCAATGTTCACAGCCTTTTCTGGCTACAAGTGAACCTACTGAATGCAAATAAATCTAATCTAATCTAATCTAATCTCAGTGATACACTATCCGACTGTTATCTTTATCAGTTCTGTTGTGTAAACAAGCTGCGTTTACGCTCCGCGCGAACCTTTATGTGCTTTGCCGCGACAATATATAGGATTTCCTATAGCTTTGTTTCCTACATCGACCTTTCTGGTATATCCTTTTATGTTTACCGACAATTGCACTTATATTTTACGTTAATATTTTCATAGACATTCGGGTTATACTTGCAATAGCTGTGACTGGTACAGCATTTATCCTCTTGAACTTCAGTTTTCACTTTATTTCGAGTTTTTTCTTTTAATGTGCTATTGACTGTGCTAAACCTTTCCTGCAATTTAATTAGTTTATTTTTATAGATTTATCTCTGGCACAGTTTTGCTGCTTCCAAAATAACTACAGTTTGATACATGTTCTAAAGTTAATTCTCCATATTTCATCAAACCTACTCTTTCTTTTCTTTGTCGTGATTTTCTGATTGTACATTTACTCTTTTATAGTAATTTGTATATCTAATTTTGGAACTCGTTTTCCTAGTGCAGTGTCACCGACATGTGCCAATATATTTGTATAATCGTTGTTATGCTTATAAATTCCGCTTATTTTTACATTCGTGTAAATGTCCTACATAACGCGTCAGATAAGACCCAATACTTTTAAGGCATGAATCAGTGGTTTCATTTGAATACTTTATTACAGGAATGTATGCCCGAAAGCATCCTGTTAATGAGTTAAATGTTTTCAAACGCTTTGTCGTGAGAGATTAAATTCTGTGAAACAAATTCCTGTTAACCCACGGCAATGGAGTCGCGCTGTTTTATTTTCTTTGCAATATCGCTGTTGTTCTGTTTTAACACTGTTTATATCACCGATTAAATTAAAACCTGCGTTTTGTTATTTAAATGGCAAGGCAATTCCTCGCTTATCATACGGCAATTTGTGACTTTGTGGTTTCTACGAGAGGTGTATGTAGGCAATCTCAGCTATCAGAACATAAAACACTTCGTTTACTGGAAGGACTTCCAGTTTTACAGCCTACTGTAAAAGCATTCCGCTTTACATACGCAGGGCTGGCAAAATTAAATTACGTTCATGGCGAAATACATTAAAGACCAGGAGACTTTTAGCTGAGCTTTAGTCAACATCGCCACATCAGAACACCTTTACTGCGTACATATACGCCTATGGCCTGCTTTCACACATAAAACTTCAGGCAGAGCATACTAAAGTCATGGCCGTCTATTGTTTTGGTAATCCCAAAATTCGATAGCTTCGCAGTTCGATTCCTGATGTTATCTAGCCTTACCGTGGAAAGCGATAGTGGCATTCCATCCCTTTATGGAGTTTCTCCTGCCTAATAAGACAGTCAGCGCGCATGTTAGCTGACAAGCTGAGTAATTTTATTCGAAGTTTGTTGAGACATAATGTTCGGCAGTTCCTTCATATATGTACACCATCCTGTAAGAAAATTTGAGTGTTTTAAATCTAAAGGTACTAGGAATTCAAAAGCGTTACTTTTAGTAAAATGTTTTGTATGCTGCTTTACCAACTTCTCCCAGGACAAATGGAATTTATAGATATTCAAGAGTACGCTTACATGGAGTAAACTGAAAGGAAACTAAAGCTTCATATCCAAATTTCTTCTAGTTTTAGCACAACCAGGTTTTCTTAAGGTGAAGTCATACTTAATATTGTTCCGGTGGTGATGATAGACGTGGTGATTCAGGGGGGGGGGCACCAAAGCAAACAAGCTCTAACCCACTGTGCAAATCAAGGACATTGTTCCATAAAGTTGATAGTTTTAAAACTAATTCAAAATTAATTTATCTTTAGTCTAGGATGCCACGTTAGTAATGAAATACAGTAACTATGGGACCACATTATGCAAATTCAGGGCAGAGAAACAAGGTTTCTAGTGCATTTTATTCAGGAGTTTAGCTATGACGTTGTGGTTGACATAAGTGAACCTGATATAGCGTTCCTCTCACTCTAATGTTTTACATCCTTCTTCAGAAGTAATTTATCCTTTTTCCGGGACAGTAAGTAATACACGAAGCATAGGGAATGCATTAATCTATTGTAATAAACGAAGCAATCATGATCACAGTAGTGCCGTTAAAATGTTTAATTATGACTATACAGACATGAACAGTATTGAGGAAAAATGCATTGTACGCAATAAATTTGAACTGCCGGTGTTACTCTTAATTGCAAGATTCTCCCTATCTCACTTCACGATTACACGTTTAAGGGCAAAGACATTTTGGAAAATTTTGATTTTTTCAAAAATGGATTTAATGATTTTAATTAAAATATTGTATATTTTAGATATTTTCATGACAAATGAAACTTATATCTTGCATTTTCTCGGAATATTTTCAGAAGTCATACATGATGTCTTTTGCCTAACTGGTAGACGTAAGAAATAGGCAATGGCGCACTACGCAAAAATATAGAGCTCGTTTAAACACTCAATTTATGTTAAATATCTTCCTTGAGGTAACCATGTCGAAGATATTCGAGTTTAAATCGCGAAATTTCAGTTCAGTTTACGACACTGTGCTATAGAAACTATTTTTTAAAAACGATATAACTTTTAAAACTTTGAAATACTTAATCTAGTTTAAACGAATACCCTGCCTTAATGTCTTTAAAAAGTTTAATAACTCGATTTGATTTTGGAGGGCATTGATCTTTCTGACCTAGATGCGCTGTGGAAGTTAGCAGTTTTGCCACTAACCTTCTTAGGTCATTAATATTTCCATTCCTTTGTGCCTTCCCGTGCAATGACTTCCAAGATGAACTTTAGAATCCGCTGTGTTGCTAACGGTATGCCCAGATACCTAACAGGAACAAGAAAATCAGTTTTAAGTCTCATTAATTGTTTCCGCAACAAAGCTTTGTTTTTCGTTTATCATTCTCTATCAACATGTTACATGAAAGCATAAAAAGAAATCGTTGATGAATATTCGACTTATATTTGAATTTTATAATAATAATAATAATAATAATAATAATAATAATAATAATAATAATAATAATAATAATAATAATAATAATAATAATAATAATAATAATAATAATAATAATAATAATAATAATAATAATAATAATAATAATAATAATAATAATAATAATAATAATAATAATAATAATAATAATAATAATAATAATAATAATAATAATAATAATAATAATAATAATAATAATAATAATAATAATAATAATAATAATAATAATAATAATAATAATAATAATAATAATAATAATAATAATAATAATAATAATAATAATAATAATAATAATAATAATAATAATAATAATAATAATAATAATAATAATAATAATAATAATAATAATAATAATAATAATAATAATAATAATAATAATAATAATAATAATAATAATAATAATAATAATAATAATAATAATAATAATAATAATAATAATAATAATAATAATAATAATAATAATAATAATAATAATAATAATAATAATAATAATAGTAGTAATAATAATAATAATAGTAATAATAATAATAATAGTAGTAATAATAATAATAATAGTAGTAATAATAATAATAATAATAGTAGTAATAATAATAATAATAGTAGTAATAATAATAATAATAATAGTAGTAATAATAATAATAATAGTAGTAATAATAATAATAATAATAGTAGTAATAATAATAATAATAATAGTAGTAATAATAATAATAATAATAGTAGTAATAATAATAATAATAATAGTAGTAATAATAATAATAATAATAGTAGTAATAATAATAATAATAGTAGTAATAATAATAATAATCACCATTATCATAGGCAATGCCATCTTCTTAAATGTACAATAAGAAGTAGGTATATGTATTGTAGCGCATCCTTAATTCTTTAAATTTGACATTATCTCATCATACGCATCTTTCTGAAAATACTTTCTTTTTCAGCAATCTAAGTGATTCATACTAAAATGCAATCATGCCATTTTGTAGGTGATAAACTTGACTCTCATGCGATACATGCGATACATTTTACTCTTACTTTTTAGAGTTTATAATTAGACACAAACTGGATTGAAAGCGCGATTAAAATGTTGGTTTTATTTTCAGATGCAGATGAGAAGTGAGACTATAGTGCAGAATTTGAACAAAGTGGGACCAATAGCATTTTAATCAGTCTGGGAATGAGTGCAGTTTGGACGTAATGGTGAGTAGCCGTAAAATGTTATGGTGAACGTTTACTCAATTATTCTTCATTATTGAATCGGAGTAAACCGAGAATAACAGCACAGAAAAATACCTTTTGTGCTTAAAAATAGTAAAAGGTGTGAAAAATGACCTGAAAATGAGAAAATACATTATTCTGCCTTATCGCACAAATATTTACCGTGGTTTTCTGCAAAGTTGTACCGCGGTCATTTTGACTGGGGTCCAGAACACAATGGAAACCCACAACTTTGTTGCAGAGTTGAACACTATCAGAAATGCGTTGAACTTGCATGAAATCTATGACTTTATCTACTTTTTAACTACTTATAAATTGTTTATTGTCACTTAACAATCACTGTCATTTCATTTCGTTCATATTTATGGTTTAATTTCGTCGGTTCAATCCCCGGGGAGTCAAACACACGACTTCTCTAATCTCTTTTGCATTAGCTTCATTCGTTGCACGTCACAAACTTGTTCGGAGAACAGCACTTTTAGCCGCACCTGAAATGAACACACATACTGACTTTCCTTTTCGACTTGACTAAAACAGCTATTGGCACCTCTTGACATTGAAATCCAAAAGTTCATGGCATTATTCGCAATTATCCGTTTTCTTTAGAAAGATCACAGTTTCGGTTTATTATCTCAAAGAGTCCATGTCCGTTCCTGGTCATTAGCGCACACTTTAAGGTTATGTGACAGACTGCTTCGTTTTATTTATTACATAATCTGCATAACTGTATGCCGATGTTTTCTTAATTCTCAGAGTCCCATCACTAGCTCGTTCAGATATTTTAAGCTTAGACTATCTTCTATTAGTGATGACGATATACTACTTGTCCTCCTCTTACTGTGATTGCATTTCCTCTGAACTCATCACAATTCATAGTTAAGATAAATCCACTTAGCAATGGTTTTTCTAACAGAGTTTAACAGTATGCCAAAAACTAATTCAGATTCAGTAAATGACTGAGCAGGCCCTTCTCTCTCCGCCTTTTCATTGCCCAAAACTCTCTTATGTCGTGGCTCCCATCCCAGAGCAACTTTGTTGTGTTTTTCCAATTACATTAATGTTTATTAGCCAGTTCCAGATTAACCTAGATGTTATCAGTTAGCTTGCAATTGCTTGTAGCAACTTGACGCCAGAGTAAATGGAAACATATTATAATTAATTATTTCCGGGCTTACGTTCTCTAATGGAAATACAGTCACTTTTTAGGGACTCTCTGTCACAGGTTTCAATTGCATAAACGTTTGTCTAAAAATTTGCTTTCCAGAGCAGCATAGATCCTGCACTCTGGTAATACCTGTGAAAGAGATCAGGCCACCCTCAGGAAAAAGAAACTTATTTTGATTCCACTCTAACATTATGCTTAAGGGCTTGTTGAAACATAATTGTGGTAACGCGTAACCACCAACTGTTTCAAAAAGTTATGTTTATTCTGGTATGACTTCCTTGCCAGCTTGAATTCAGGTTCAGCCGATAGGCCCACATCCCAGCACTTCCTTAGATGTACATATCAATAGGAACTTTCCTACTTACTCACTAACTTTCCGTCGTGAGAAATCTCGCGTATGTGGCAGCTGGTTAGAATATCAGATGCAGAGAGAAGGGAAACATCTTGAAGATCTGCTTATATGAGCATAGCATTTCCGGTGTTCTCACTGAGCGAGAACGCCACTAGTCTTCCGCAGTCTAGGGACGATCCACTTTCCTGGTTCAAGAGGTCACGATTTCAAATCGGAAGGAGAGCGATGTTTTTTTTTTTTTCCTTTTTTTTGCGGGAGTAGAAACCCTAAGCACGTCTTCCATAGAAACAGAAGAAAGCTGGAGGTCCCGTGTTATGGGTTCACGATACGTAAAAGAGCCACTCTTTCTTTCTTTTCAGCTACCAGTTCCGTCATCTCAAAGCTTGGGCCGTATTATCAAAATGTGATTCATAATTTAAACACTTTCAGTAACATTTAGTGTTGTAAGTAAGCTAAAAGCTTTACATCAACTACTTTTTAAAATATGGCTGTGACCCATACACATTACTCGTAGATAAAGATGTCCCTATCAAAATCGCCGTCAATTCCAACACAGCCATAACCGGACACTGGTTGTGTTCTGCTTTAAAGAGTTAAGAGTTTCCTTATCGCTAATAATCTTAAGTTAGAAGATATTAACCATGATAAGCTGTGTTATATTTATTTGTGTATTAGATGCAAATTCTACCTAAAGTATTGTTTGGATATAATTAAATAATAATTTGCTTTACCTGAAGCTATAAAGATAATATGAAATCTAAAAAAGCCTATCGAAATAACACACAACACATTCCATTACGTTGTAGCCAACTGACAGTTATTAGGGCTTATTTTTGCAATATAACGTAGTGCAATCTGCTAAAAGCAGCTTATATTTTATTTCTTTCCGATCTGTAAGCCAGTGTGTAGTGCACTTTGAAAAACGATGAAGTGCTAAATTAACTCTTATTGCTAATATTGTGTTAACATTTTTTCTCGAGTTCTTAATCGTTTCTTTACCATGAAAGTAAATCATTAAGCAAATATTCAATTTGTAAGGCATATTTATTAAGAGAGCAAAGATAAAACTAGTTGATTTTATAAAATCCCATTATTTGAATTAATTTGGTGTGTTTGGTTTTTTTGTTTTTCATCCAAATAACTCTTTCTGTGTTTAACTTATGTGAATTCAATTCTTTTCTTTGTTACTTAAATCTTTGTTAATTATAAAAATTGTAAAATTTACCACATATATTTTATTTCACTTACAGAGTTGGCCAAATTATTAGACTAAAGCTATGAAAACCTTCTTTATTTACTTAACATCTATAAATGAGCTATCAGATACATACATACATACATACATACTGTGACTTTGTGGGTTCGTGAAATGAAAAGTCCAATTTCAACACTCAAAAATGTTCTTTATTTCCACCGACTTACAGTTAAACACTTGCCAATTACACAAAATTACGTAATGCACACAATTACGATTCACCAGTTCGTCCGTTATCGTTCCGATGCACGCACACAATTACGTAGTTGCTTCCGTTGCACGGCGCTACTTCACTAGCACGTCCAGCACTAACACTGACTGTCTGTCTCTCTGAAACCCTTTTTATAGGCATCTCGCCGTATTCTCGGCTTTTCTAGTTTTCAGGCGAATATTCCCGGTGATGGGAGAAGGGGAGAGAAACATCCAGGGACGGGTGACATTCCTTTAACCACCCCTCAGTTAGTGACAGAGACTAATGGAAGGCGTGGCTCCGCTCCTTTTCGTTTCCTCACAGCTGTGCCGTTATACCTTCCGCTAATTGGGTGACACTGCTCCCTCCTCAAAGCTGGTCGTCCCGAACAGCACCATCGTAGCGGGCTAGTCGATCCAGGTGTACCACCAACATCTTTCCTCGGGGAACCTTCTGGATGCGGTAGACCACGTCGTTAATCCTCTTCACCACCCGGTACGGTCCTTGCCATGGCTGCTGGAGCTTCGGGCAGCGTCCCTTGATCCGGGTAGGACGGTACAACCAGACCAGGTCACCTTGCTGGAACCCTTGGCTGTTGGCTTGCCTGTCATACCTGGTCTTCATGCGGTCGCTCGCCTTCTGGATGTTCTGGCGAGCCATCTCGTGCATGTCGTGGAGATGGTCCACCAAGTTCTCCACATACTCGCTCGCTGGCTGTTTCGCTTCCGGAGGGCTTCCAAAAGCCAGGTCACAAGGGAGGCGTAACTCTCGGCCGAACATTAAGCTGGCTGGCGTCATCCCAGTTGTGTCGTGTGTAGACGAGCGATAGGCCAGCAAGAACAGTGGCACCTTGACGTCCCAGTCTCGCTGATGGCTGGCCACAACTTTCCTTAGGTGTTCCTCTAAGGTCTTGATGTACCTTTCGACCATGCCATCCGATTGGGGATGTAGAGGCGTAGTGCGAGTCTTGTTCACCCCAAGCCTTTGTAGTGCCTCCTTCATTAGGTTGGACTCAAAGTTAGTACCCTGGTCACTGTGTAGCTCTAACGGCACCCCAAATCGACAGAACAATTGCTCCACGAGGCAGTCTGTGATTGTCTTTGCCTCTTGGTTTGGGATGGCATACACCTCCGGCCACTTGGTGAAGTAGTCCACGACCACCATCAGGTACTTGTTGCCTCGGTCGGAAACTGGGAACGGTCCAGCAATGTCAACGGCGATCCGTTCGAATGGCGCTCCGACGTTGTACTGCTGCATGCGACCCCGGCTCCTCGTCTGGGGGCCACGACTCGCCGCGCACACGTGACAATAACGGCACCATCTCTCAGCATCTGCTCGGAGCCTCAGCCAGTAGTAGCGCTGCCGTAGTTTGTCAATCGTTCGGTTCGCTCCCAGGTGTCCTCCCGAAGTCCCGGTGTGCACTTCCTCCAGGACTTCCGGGACCTTACTCCGGGGAAGTACCAACTGCTCTCTCTGCGTCTTCCCATCGGGTGATTCCCATACCCGGAACAGCACGCCCTCTCTGGTCTTCAACGAGTCCCATTGGGCCCAGTACGACTTGTAGGTGGCGCTCCTCGGTGCGATGTCCTCCCAGGTTGGTCTCATCCCTGCCTCCACTTCCCTCAAGAGTGGCCCCAAGTCTGCGTCCGCCAGCTGCTCCCTCCTCAGGCCTGCGCTATCAGCAGGCACTGCCACAACTACTCGGACTGCTGCGGCACGCTCCTTCTCTTCCACTCTTGTGCACTGGCCGCACTCTTCTGGACAGGATCTTCGGGATATGGCGTCTGCGTTACCGTGGCTCTTCCCTCTACGATGTTCCGAGGTGAAGTCGTACTCCTGCAGCCTCTGGACCCAACGTGCTGTCTGGCCTTCCAGGTTCTTAAAGGTCAATAGCGAGGTTAGGGCGGAATGGTCAGTCCTCAGGTGGAATGGCTGACCGTACAGGTACTTGTGGAAGTGCTCCAATGTCTTTACTACCACCAGTAACTCCCGTCGGGTGACGCAGTAGTTCTTCTCTGCCTTGGATAGCGTCTTGCTGTAATAGGCTATCACCCGCTCATGGCCGTCCTGGATCTGCGACAGGACACCTCCAATGCAATGGTCGCTGGCGTCGGTGTCCACAATGAAGGCGCCACCCGGTTGTGGGAAACCCAAAATTGGAGCACTGCACAGGGTCTCCTTTAGGTGCTGGAAAGCGTTTTCGGCGTCCTCTGTCCACACATAAGGCCGGTGTTCCTCCGTCAGGCGGGTGAGGGGTTTTGCGATGTTGGAGAACCCCTTTATGAAGCGGCGGTAATAACTGCACAGCCCCAGGAAACTGCGCAACTCTTTCCTATCCTTTGGGCGAGGCCAATCTCTCACAGCCTGTGTCTTCTCCGGGTCTGTGGCCACTCCGGTTGCCGAGACTATGTGGCCCAAGTAGTTAACTTCCTTGCGGAAGAGCTGGCACTTCTTCGCGTTCAGCTTCAAGTTGGTCGCTTGCAGTCTCTGTAGCACCTTACTCAGATTCTCGAGGTGATCTTCAAAAGTCTTCCCGACGATGATATCGTCCAGGTATAGCAGGCAGGCATCGTAAGTCAGCCCTCTCATCACTGACTCCATAAGGCGCTGGAAGGTAGCTGGTGCGTTGCAGAGGCCAAAGGGCATAACCGTGAACTGCCAGAGCCCTTGGCCCGTCGAGAATGCAGTCTTCTCCTTGTCTCTCGGGTCTAGAGCTACCTGCCAGTAGCCCGACTTCAGGTCCAGGGTCGAGAACCACTGTGCACCAGCTAGCGTGTCCAGGGTGTCGTCAATCCGGGGTAAGGGAAAACAGTCCTTCCGGGTGACGGCGTTCAATTTTCTGTAGTCTACGCAGAAGCGCAGCTCGCCGTTCTTCTTTGTCACCAAGACTACAGGGGAACACCAAGGGCTCTCAGACTCTTCAATCACTCCCCTGGATCTCATGTCCTCCAGCATGTCTCGTACCGCCCCTTGCTTCGCCAGCGGAACGCGTCTATGTGGTTGCCGAATAGGCCGGGCGTCTCCGGTGTGGATGCGGTGAAGCACTTTGTCCGTGCGGCCGTAGTCACTATCGCCTTGGCTGAAGACGCGCTCGTATCGCCTCAGTAGTTGTCGAACCTTCTCCAGCTGTTCTGCGGTCAGGTGGTCGGCCGCCCTCTCCAGTAAGCCTTCTAGCCGGGGCCCCAGGTGTTGCTTCGGCGCCGGCTCCTGTGTCTTGTCGATTGCTGTTACGCTCACTACGGGCTCGCACGTTCCCAACTCCGTCCCGGCCTGGACGTCGTGATCGGTGTCCGTTGGATTTAGCAGTCTCACTGGCACCTCCTCTCGGCACGGCAGCAATGTCCTGGCTACACACAGTCCGTGTACAGGCGTCTTCTGGTCCAGCATCATGTTCCTGGTTCTCTGACCCTCTAGTCGCGCCGTCACCACCACCTCGCTCCTCGCGGGAACAACCACGTCTTCGTCCAAGACGACCCTGCACATTCCAAGGCGCTCTTCGGGTTGACGGAGTATAACCTTTTCTCCGTTAAGCCGCAGGACCTTCTTGCCGACGTCGACCGTCGCCTCATGGCTCCTGAGGGCATCCAGTCCCAGGATCACCTCCTCAGCCACCTTCGCGACGAACACCCACAGACGCACGGCACTCCGTCCCAAGTTCAGCTCCAGCAGGGCCTCCTTCTCCACAGGCAAGGTGTCGCCCGATGCCGTGACAAGCTGGTATGGCCGGCTTGGCTTCCATGTCGGTAAACCCTTCGCCACGTCAGGTCTGATGATGGTCACGGCCGCCCCGGTGTCCACTAGCACGCGGCACGGCTTCCCTCTTACCCAACCGTCCGCGATGAGGCTGTCATCCATACGCCGGCTGACGGCGCGCAGTGTCACTCGAGGGGATGGTGGTGATGGCGCCGACGTGCCCCTCTCCACGACGGCCCTTACTCGTTTTCCGGCTGCTCTTCCTGGTGTGTGCAGTCTCTCTGCAGGTGTCCGGGCTGTCCACACCCCCAACACAGGCCACTAGGTTTTCGCCGGCGTCCCTCAGCTGGTCTCCTGTCTCCGGCGTAGCGGACACTCCTCGTTCTCGACGTCGGGATGGATGTTATTTTGGCCGCCTCCATCCTTAATGCCGCTGTCAGTGCCTCGTGGATGGTTTTATATTCCCCGAGCATTAGGCGCTGACGAATCTCCGTGTCCCGTACCCCGTCGACAAAATTGTAGGCGGCTTCCCGGGATACGAACTCCAGTGGCAGGTCAACCAAGGCCTTGCTAGCCAGCTGCTCGATCGCAATGGCGAACTCCTGCAGCGTCTCCCCCGGCTGCTGTGACCTTGCCTTTAGCTGGCTGCGGTATGCTGCGGCTAAGCGGTGGTTCCCGAAGCGATCCTCCAGGGCTTCCCAGATTTCCTTGGGCGCCGCCGTCGTCTGCACCGCGTTTAGGACTTCCGCGGCTCTTCCCTGGAGGCTGGCTATTAACTGTGTGGCCTCCTCCTCCAGTGACCATCCGTTGTGCCTGGCCACTGTGTCGAACTGGCGGCGGAAGACCTCAAACGTTGACGCGCCGTCATACTTGGGAGGTTTGACGCGCGGCGATGTTATGTCGCGTCCCGGTGCGTCGGCCTTCAAATCCTTCAACCTCCTGCCGACGACGTCCTCCACCATGGCGCTCAGGGACTTGGCGCTGTTGTCGGCCTTTCCTTCCAGCTCATTAACGCGGCTCGCGAGGTCTCCGACGCGTTCGTCCACCTGGCCAATCCGCTTGCCGAGTCCCGTGACGTCCTACCTCACGCCGGCCAACTGTTCCTCAAATTTCGTGGCGAGGGCCTCGTTCGCAACCTTCATTTCTTCCATCTTCTCCGTGAGGTTATCGTTAGCCGTCTTCATTTCTTCCAGCTTTGCGGCCAGGTTGTTATTTGTAGTCTCCAGCTTCGCGGCCAGGCTGTTATTTGCCGCTTCCGTTTTTGTTGTTAATTCGGCCTTCATTTCTTCCGTCTCCGCTGTTAATTCGGCCTTCATTTCCATCATCTTCTCCAAAATCTTTTCCAATGCCGCGTCCATGGCTGTAATGTTCGGTGCTGTTGTCTTCCCGCTTCCTGACACCAGTGTGACTTTGTGGGTTCGTGAAATGAATAGTCCAATTTCACCACTCAAAAATGTTCTTTATTTCCACCGACTTACAGTTAAACACTTGCCAATTACACAAAATTACGTAATGCACACAATTACGATTCACCAGTTCGTCCGTTATCGTTCCGATGCACGCACACAATTACGTAGTTGCTTCCGTTGCACGGCGCTACTTCACTAGCACGTCCAGCACTAACACTGACTGTCTGTCTCTCTGAAACCCTTTTTATAGGCATCTCGCCGTATTCTCGGCTTTTCTAGTTTTCAGGCGAATATTCCCGGTGATGGGAGAAGGGGAGAGAAACATCCAGGGACGGGTGACATTCCTTTAACCACCCCTCAGTTAGTGACAGAGACTAATGGAAGGCGTGGCTCCGCTCCTTTTCGTTTCCTCACAGCTGTGCCGTTATACCTTCCGCTAATTGGGTGACAATACATATGGCATAGAAACTTGAGTCAATACTTTGTATACATTCCTTTGTTGGAAATTAACATTTTTATTCGGTTAGGCATGCTGTTAGAGTGTTTTACACTTATTTGTAATATCCGGATCACCATGCCAGATATTTATAAGTGTCTCGATAAGTTGGCTTTTAGTTGTAATGTGGGCTTTCTTGATTTTGCTCTGCACAGTGAACCATAAATTCTCGATCAGGTTCATATCAGGACTATTTCCTGGCCATGGAAGCACTGAAAGATCTAAATCACGTAAATATTGTGTTATTTTCTTGGCTTTGTGATACGGTGCACCATCATGCATAAAGATACATGGATAATTTCCGAACTAATCCCTTATCTGGGGTAGAAGTTGAGAACTCCTAGGTACTGATCTCGGCTTATGGTACCCTCAACAATGTACAATCTTCCAGTACCATGGACAGACATAACGCTACAGCCCATGTAGAATGTTTCACACTTGGTTGTACGCACTGAGGATTAAACTCTTCTGCAGGTGTCCTCCGGACATAGTCTGCTTTCGTCAGTGACCTCAAACGTGGATTCATCACTAAAACACATCTGGAAAGAGAAATCAATATTAATATCAGCTTTTGGTCAACAATATACTTAATAATTTATCCCAAATAATAACTTTGTATAGCCTATGAAGGGTATCCATAACTGAATCTGGTTATTAAATTAAATTATCTTTGTGAGAAATAGTAACACAGTGTAGCAATTTAATTACCTTTTACCAGTCATCAGAAGACCAATGCTTAAGTCGCTTTGCACAGTCGAGCCTCTTTCTTGCCATATCTAGTGTCAGCTTTGCTTTTGTTCTGGGACTTCCAGCCTTCAAACCGCCATCGAACAGGGTTCTCCTGATAGTTCTTGCTGATAATTCTAAGCCTCTAGCTACTAAAGTATTCCTCAAGTCTCTACTAGTGGCTTTCGGTTTCTGCGTGCTTCAGTCATAGCTTTTCTTACACCTCTGGAGCTCAACTTGCTTTTTCTACCGCATTTCCCGCTTCACTATGCTTGATATATCTTATTGTTTTCGTCCATTTGTTTAACTTTGCTTACAGACTTTTGTGATATTTTAAGTCTCTGTACTATTTCATTTTGTGTATACCGTCTTCTGCTACTAGTGCCCTTGAATTCCAATTTTTCTAGGTGATAAGTCACGGTTCTTCCCCATAACCTCAAATTTCCTTTAACATTAAATTTTCACGGGTTCTCTAGAACTTAGAACTTTAAAAGCTTTAATATAATACAATAGAAGTCTATTGACAAAATAAAACCAATATTTCTAAATATAACCGTTTGAAATGTCCAATAAACTTGCGTGAGCACTTATGTAATACACACAATAAATGTACTCTTACAGCAGCTGACAGTCAACCTAGAAGTTTTACCAACATATGCTTACAAAACATCCTAAAAGTAGTCATAAAATATCCCTGAATGTTTCCTAAGTATCATTCAATCATTGTTACATCCAATGTTCTTTTTTTTCCTTGTTCCATTTATACCCCGCCTTTAACTGCTATGGTCATATCGGCGGCCATTCTCCTTTGGAACATACTGAAGGTGTTAACTCGTTATCTTTGGTTTTTAATCATTAGATCACGCTCACACTCTCATTCATACTTCCAGACTCAGGGGAAGATGGGGAACTATCTTGTTCGGAGAAATATCCCCAAACCCACCGCCGGGAATCGAAACTGTGACCCCTAGCTCGGCAGGCAGGTGCTCTACCGACTGAGCTACGGGGACAGCCACATCCAATGTTGTCACTTATTTAGAGTTTGACTGAAATATGTTAATTTTTATGACTGAAATTCAGCTTAGTCTAATGATTTCGCCACCTCTGTGTATATGCAGTTTTAAATTTACATTAACGTTAGGTCATAAAAATTTACTTGAATATTAGTTAAATGCTTTTATTCAAAGTATTATAAAGTGCTAAATTGAAAGCGTATAAAGGCTAAAATACTGTAAATTCATAAAGAAAAATGCTACATATTTTATTTCAAGACGTTGAAAATAAACCGTGCCCCTTAATTACTAAATGATGGAGTAGTTTTCCTTTAATTTTCTTGTAAACATACTTTGTTCAATTAATGGCTCAGGAGTGCTGAGAACAGATATATATTTCTGTAGCTACTGGATATTTTTCGGTAACAACTTGGATAGTCAATTAAAAATGGTTTAAATTATAGAGGTTTTGCTGTTTCGTCTGTTATACGTTAGACTTCAACAAAATATTCGTACGAGTACAAAACCCTTTAAAGTATGCGTTTAGTTACCCTCATTCTCAGGCTTTTAAAATGCAGATTTTGCAACAGCATATTGGGATTTACAGCACACACACATTCTGCACGTTAATCCCCTTTAAAGCAAATTACCTTCCCTTTTTCGTGGAAGGCAGCGCTTCCTTACGGATCAGTGCGCTGTTCATTTTTACCTAATTGTTGGCTTCGTTCCCTCTTTAGCTTTATCATTCCTTTTTTAATAAAGGAGATGAAGCAGATTCAATATTCGCTGGAGATATATATGCGTGATCAATAGCTGCTTCGGAATTTATTTCTCATCGCTTTTATGAGAAATATTTCTTAGTAGCGTTCTTTCCAATCCGGTAACTCTTTTCTTCGAAACAGCTACCTTGTGCATCTCTCTAGTGCCGTGTGATATTGTATATCGACTTGCTGTAGGTTATGGAATAAGATTGTAAAATTGAAATTTACTCATTTATAAGCTAAATTTATATTCACAGAAAAGGGTTATATATTTGTGTACTAATATACCGATAAATTAATATGTAAAGATGTATTAATACATGCAAAAGTTCGCATTAAAACTGCTGATTTTGAGCAAAACACTCGGTATGTTTTCCTTTCTTTGTAATTCTAAAATATTTTTTATTCAAATATGTAATTTACATCTGAAAGTTATATTGTAGTTATTGTTAAGGTATCATCTGAACTTACAAATGGATACAATGTATTTTATTTAACTAAACGTTTTCGTACTTTGTATTAATGCTAATGCATCTTAATATGTTCTTGAAACTGACACGATTTCCTGAGGAAGAGTATAATCGTTATAATTCATTCAATGGACAAAGATTAACTAGATGATAAGCTGTTAATATACGAAATAATATTGCATTACGACGGAATATTTCGAATAAATAGATGATGAAGTTATACCGATGTAGTTCATTTGGTGGACCAGTAAGTAATATATGACATTTACTGGCAAAACATATATGTAATTGTGATGTCAGATTGGAAGAAACCTGTTAATTAAATTTTCTGCTCAAAGTGTACCTCAACATATTACTGGCTGATAAAACTTTCTGTTACACGTTTATAAAATATGCATGCACAAAAACGATTACAATACCTTTCTACTTGAGTTTAAGATAACCATGAAGTGTATGGAGCCTGATAGTTGACACTTTAAGTAATGCACTAAAAATATTCATTTAACCGTAATAAACACTTCTCTTCTATTTGTTTCCGTAAATTCTTATTTTCCGCTTTAAAACATTATTTACAAACGTTTATAATGTAGCTTCAATGCACAGCTTGAACTTTAAACATACATCCGGTTTAGGAAACCAAGAACCATTAAAATTAAATAAAGTAATAAAGGCAGCTATTTTTACTGGGTCATTTAGGGATGTGAAGTAAAATAATGACTTGAGTTGTATGTATCGCTAAATAATGTTTTAATTTGAAAAACTATTTAGAAATTCGAGATTAAGATATTTATTTTCCAAAACGTAAGTGTTTCGGTTAGCAAATGTTACATATAATGCTTATTTCTTCACAATGTTTGTAAAATAAAGTTACTGTGATAATATAAGTGTATTAATGCCATTATTACATATATTGTCATATAACGACTTAAGCCAAGCTCCAAGATTTCGTAAGTTAACCAGATTCTTGAAGAATTGTCACCTTGTGCCTAACTCTCAAACACTGTATCTCCATAGACAGTTCCATTGTTAATAAAAACGAGCGTTTTCTTGAGTAGAGAGTTAGTGAGCATATAAATTTATCCTATGAATAAAAGTGCTACTCTCCGAGTGAGTTTGACGACTGCGGTGACGTGGAATGAGCGCAGGAGAACAAAGAAGTGTGTCAGACTCTCTAGTGGATGAACTCTTTGGAAGAAAGAGCTTATTTCATTTCATGGCTGTGTCACAAATCAAGTTAAGTGATGGTGAAAATCGCAGTGATGGTTAGAAATTAATCCATTGACAGTAAAACCTGAACAAAGTCGTAATACTTGAATATTATAAACGTTGAAAATGTTTTAATCTTCCATAAAATAGTAAATAAAGGCATAAAACTCACAACGTTTTTATAAAATAAATTTATAAATCATTTTCCAGAACTTATGAATTCAGTTTAACTTTTTAATATACAAATTAAAAAGTGATTGAAAACTTGAAGCTCAATTACTTCAGAACAACTTAAGTAATCATATATTTCACTTTTTATCAAATAATTGTTCATAATATGAACTTGTCATTTCACACAATTTGAGAGCTTTTAACCACTTAATCTCCCATCCACAAGTCACTTTCTCTTTACCTCATCTGCTCCTAGCCTGATTTTGTATTCACTAGAGAAGTCAATTTAAACTTGCTTTCAATATTTTTGTTGCACCTCCCTGATTAGCTATTCTCTGCAATTTTATCTATGCTTCATTGTCTTTTTCAATTCATCAACATTTATTTGCTTTACTTCGATGTGTTCCTTTTGCTATAAAAGACTGTTCTATTCTATGGAGTTAGCTTTGAAATATGTTATAGCCGGAACTATGAGAGCATCTGACAGGGAGTACACAACCGTCGCAATCCGTATGTGGACAGAAGCGTGCGGAAACTAATTCACACGTTTATTCCCATAGAGGTAAATAGAAATGGGCATATACTGCCTGAATATTGTACCGCGCTCTCAGTATTTGACAGACAATATCACACTGCAGAAAGGTGCATGCCGTGGAATGGAAAACATGTGCTTGTTTACTGCTTGTTTCATAAACCTCTCTGAGGTCTCTACTGAAACCCATGAAATCCACTGTTTCCGGATTACGGTGGAAATGTGCGGATATGTATCGTGCAATCCAGACATGTCTAGGAACATCTCAGATTTTTATTCCCAAAGGTCATCCAACTTTGAAGAGTTCCATATAAAGTGAACCATTGCTCCCATCTTATTGGAACCCCAAACTTCACAAATATTATTCCAAGCAGCAATATTGTACTCTGTAAAAGTGTGTAAACATAGTTTCGATAGCCCAACGGCTGCTTTGAAGTCACTCATCACAGAGTTCGTTGTCAAACCACATTGTCTGGCGATGTAGAAACTATACAATGGAATAATTGAAAATGTGGAAGTGATGAACCATGGTATACACTTGGTGATCCAATGATTGTGTTTTCTTAATTTACGTCCGCTCCAACGTTAAGTTATATCGGACGGTGAATGAATTGGGTGAAATGATGCTCAAATGAGTCCAGGGTCCATGGATCTTAGAGTTACCCAACATTTGTCATGAGGGATAAGGGAAAACCCCGGAAGGAAACTTATCTAGGTAACTCACCCTGACCGAGATTCGAACTCGGGAGGGTTACCTAGATACGGTT
Organism: Mantis religiosa; assembly: GCA_030765055.1. Classification (NCBI taxonomy): domain Eukaryota; kingdom Metazoa; phylum Arthropoda; class Insecta; order Mantodea; family Mantidae; genus Mantis; species Mantis religiosa. Next base: position 77,890,006 of record CM060954.1, read on the forward strand.
TTCCACGGGGTTTTCCCTTATCCTTCATGACGAATGTCTGTAACTCTAAGCTCCATGGACCCTGGACTCATTTGAGTATCATTTCATCCAATTCATTCACCGTCCGATATAACTTAAGGTTGGGGTGGACGTAAATTAAAAAAAAAAAAAACACACAATTGGATCACCTAGTTAACAATATCTACCATGGGTCAATTTGGCGATGGCGGTATTATAATATGGTCATGTTTTTTTGGAGTGGTATGACTCCTTATTCTTGTCAGCCACAAGATTATCCTGACATTGTAATAATTTTCATATTGCTCAGTGTTTGGAGGTAAGCATTGTAATCATTACGAACGAGCACCCATTTGTACCGCAAGGCATTTATGTGAGTGGTTTGACAAAAACTGTTTCCCTAATTAATTGAGCTTCATGAAGTCTATATTTGAAATTTGTGGAACATTTTCGGGGCAGACTACACCAAGCCATATTTCTTTGGTTCTTTTTAAGGAATCGATTGCCGCACCCAAGGAAATCGTCCACCACCTGAGCGTATACTTGCGAGAGTGAAGAATGTCGTCAATGCTAACAATAGTTCAACACTATATTAATTGAAAATGTCCCATCTTTAACTACAGCAGTCATATTAAGGACTTTTTGCCTTTCAAAACATATTCCCCCATCGGCAATAGTTTTAACTCGCATACACTTACCACTGAGTTTATCTTCTCTTTCAGTTTTAGGTCACACTCACACACACATTCACAGTCTCATATATACTTCCGGTATCTGGGAAGGATAGGAAATAATAGTGGCTATAGTAAAATCCCCCCCCCCTTCTCCCGCAGCCGGAAATCGAAATTGGGAGCCCCTGCGCGGCTCAAACTTGCCCGGATATTGTTTCCCACAAAGTAAGTATAAGCTAGACTATACGCTGTTGTTGAATCCTCATTTATGCTGTGTATATGTATGCTCCAACATTAATGAATATTTCGGAATAATCATATTAGGTGTTTAAGTTGTTCCAGTTAAGCTTTGCTTTGATAATGGGTAAAGTGACAGCCCCGTGTTAGTACATTATTGGCATGTAAACGAGCTCCTACAGAACAGAATTCTGGCACACCAGCTTTGCTGATATGAACCTGACGCTTGACATAGATAATCATTAACAAACAAACTTTACTTTTTACAATGGCCGAAGTCAGTTATTCAATATACGATCTCTCCTATAGAGATATGAATGGCAACGAAGGATTATTATCTACCTTTATGCTTATCAGAATGGAACTTTCCAGTCACCAATACATTTGTAAGGCTTCTCAATTACAAGGCAATCCTTTACAGGAAATCATTGGCTACTGTGTGCAAATACATTGCTACAAAATGCCTGAGTAGAAGTACGATATTCGATACAGTTTTAAACCTCGTTATCGGATACTTCAATTTTAGAAGCTGATAAAGAGTAATTTTGTTTTTATGGCTGGTAAGCAAAAGCGTTTAAACTATACTTGTGATGGAGCAATTGTTGCCACGGAGAGGTACATGTGTTCGAGTGAGTGCAAGACGCTGAGCTGAGAGTGTAGTATCGACTTAGTAGCTCGTCTGAGAGCTGTAATTGAATGTCAAGAAGCTTGCGTCTCTCATGTAATAAATTAACTTGCCTCTATCTCGAGGACCAGGTATAAAGCCGGCTTAGGTTGAGAAGACATCTACCTGCCGACCGACAGCGCCAAAATGGAAACTAACCGCTTGATGAAAGGGAATCGGTGAATGCTGATAAAATACTGGATAGTTGTCCTTGAGAGGAATTGTTAACAGTAAGAGGGAATCATCTGTGGCTCATTTTACAAAACCGTTTCACTCCCTTGAATACCAATGAGTTGGAAGTAAGAAAATATATTAGGTTGGACTAGATATTCAGTTGTATGTTACGTCATAAATAATGCGTATTAATGCAAAAACTGGTTAAATTTTATACCAAACAATATTCACAGAATTACGAAATAACTTAATTTACCGAATGAGGTAGCTCAACGGTAATGTGTGAAGCTCACTTTAGGAAATCCTGGCTTCGATTCTGTAGACCAGCCAGTCTGACCTGAAGTTCCTGGTAGTTTTGGGTAGAAAATACCTTGTTTCTCATCTATCTTGAGAAGGTGATGAAGGTTTTAAATGTTTAAGAAACAAACTGTTTATATAATAACAGTATACCTATTAAACAGCTAAGCCTTGAGTGGTTGCTAAGACAAAGAGGAAGCTGCACCGCAAACCTGCATACCTGATCAAAACAAACGAGAATCGAATGCTGCCTGTAGCTCAATGATGGGACCTTTATTTAATTTATACTTTACTAAATACTGTAGATTCGTGTAGTGAAGCACAATGCAAACTTCATGTAAACTATGCAGAATATTCCTTATATAAGTTGTGTAGTAAATACGGAGGGTAGGAAAGCTGTCCAATAACTGAGAATGGTATTTGTTTTCAAATGTTCATAGAATGTTTTTCGTTATTGTAAAACTTCAAAGAGAAGGTAGCAACTTTCAAAATCGAATGTACTGTGCCTGTCTAAACATTAGTCCACCAACATTTTTGGTGCCAAAAATACGCTTGAAGGCTTGAATAGCTTGCAGCGCTTGGCTGAGCAATAATTAAAAACAGAAAATTATTTGAGGGATTTTTTGTTGTTGTAATTTCCGTCCTCTATCGTCGTCATATTGGACGATGAATGATGCTCAAATGAGTCCGGGGTCCATGCAGCTTAGAGTTACCTGACATTCGTCTTACAGGATAAGGGAAACCCCCGAAAAAACCTTATCCAGACAACTCACCCCGACCGAGATTCGAACTCGGGACCTCTTGAACGTGAGGCAGACATGCTACCACCAAGCTACCAAGGCGAGCGAAAATTAAGAGATTAAACAAAATTAGTCATAGTAGATTTTATCAGGCAGCCGAGTAACATATTGCTGTGTGAAAGTTAGTATGATCTTAAATTGCACTGTTAATGTGTTATTGAAGTTCTTACTGTAAATGAGAATTTATTACTGTTGAAAATGAAAGAAACTTCCAGTTGTTACATTATAATTAGATATCGCCATAAAGTAGTCGGGAGTCTTTATGCATAGACTTCCAGGCGCTTGGAATTTCTGTTATCGCTGAAATCGGTAAGTACGGACAGTTATTTAATACCAGACTGCTGTCAAGCGAGCGCGTTACATTCTATTATCCATGGGAAACAGTATAACCGAATCTGCATGATCTCTCTTTCTTTCTCTCTCTCTCTCTCTCTCTCTCTCTCTCTCTCTCTCTCTCTCTCTCTCTCTCTCTATATATATATATATATATATATATATATATATATATCAAAATAAGAGTAAGTTTGAAAATAAGAGTAGAAATCGAGATATTCCAATGGACTTATCGCGTACTATTTTCAATAAAATAACGAATTACTGAAGAGTATTCACCATGGTTGCTTTGGAGGCTAGGTCAAACATTCCCTCTCATCTCAAACTGGTGATCGATTTTCTGCAACGGTTGTTGAATTTAAAATTCTCAGCTCCTAATTATTGTGCTTGAATTAAAGCCTACGTAAATAAATATAAATAACACCCAAAAAGCAACTGTCAAATATTATAGCGGTAAAATCTGTTTAAAATGGAACCCTTATATACCGGAAACTTGGAAAAAGGGAATATAAATTTCGAAACGGAGCTATTTCCCATGTAAAATTAATCTCTAAGCCGGAAAACTGCCTAATGCGGAAACGGGAATATTTTTGGGAACCGTTGCATAAATAACCTGATAAAACGGATTCTTGATGTGTAATGGGTTACAACGTATTTATTTTAAAAAGTGCAATAATTTTGAGGGCAACTGCACTTGCCACGAAGTTCCATGAGCCATGGAGAAATAAACTGTAATCCTTAGAGGAAAAGGAAAACAAACCATTAGCTCTCTCAACTCTCTTCCAACATACATGATAAAGGTACAACTGTTTTGTAGTGTGTTCATTTTCAGTTTCGTGGTTGCAAGTGAAAGAGAACTGTGAACATTGGCGATTTAAAAAAGAAAAACAGAAAAACATATTTTGCGTGTACACGAATTCTGTAAAATGTGTTCTAAACATAAGACTTGATCACTGGAGGAAAGAAATTAAAATTACCGAAGAACAGGAAAAGAACAAAGGTCCAGCTAAAGAATCAACTAGTTTAAAGTGGGGAAAACCCAGATTCACGAGGTTTAAAAAAGTAAAAATTAAGGCTGTGTGGGCAAAGGGAACAGTCGAGCGTTGAAACACAAAATTTAAAGAGTATGACTAGCTAAATTTAGCTGTATTGGAGTGAATTGTTAGTGCGCCCCCTATAGGAATTTCTTTCTAGACCATTGCTTCAGACTCAAGCTTTAAAGACAGTAAGAAAATTAGGCAAAGATAATTTCAGAGCTTCGAATGAATGTCTCGAGAGTTTCAAACATCACCATAACATTGTTTTGAATGCTGTGTGTGGTGAAGCAAATGATGTTGTGCAGACAGTTGAAGATTGGCAAGGAAAAATTGCAAACAGGCAGAGAAACCAGTTGATAAACAATTATTGTATGTACGTTGAAAATATAGTGCATAATACGTATCAGCCTATTATTATTATTATTATTATTATTATTATTATTATTATTATTATTATTATTATTATTATTATTATTATTATTATTATTATTATTATTATTATTATTATTATTATTATTATTATTATTATTATTATTATTATTATTATTATTATTATTATTATTATTATTATTATTATTATTATTATTATTATTATTATTATTATTATTATTATTATTATTATTATTATTATTATTATTATTATTATTATTATTATTATTATTGTTATTGTTATTGTTATTGTTAGTGTTAGTGTTAGTGTTAGTGTTAGTGTTAGTGTTAGTGTTAGTGTTAGTGTTAGTGTTAGTGTTAGTGTTAGTGTTAGTGTTAGTGTTAGTGTTAGTGTTAGTGTTAGTGTTAGTGTTAGTGTTAGTGTTAGTGTTAGTGTTAGTGTTAGTGTTAGTGTTATTGTTATTATTGTTATTATTGTTATTATTGTTATTGTTATTATTGTTATTGTTATTATTGTTATTGTTATTATTGTTATTGTTATTGTTTTTATTGTTATTGTTATTGTTTTTATTGTTATTGTTGTTATTGTTATTGTTGTTATTGTTATTATTGTTTTTATTGTTATTGTTATTATTGTTTTTATTGTTATTGTTATTATTGTTTTTATTGTTATTGTTGTTATTGTTATTGTTGTTATTGTTATTATTGTTGTTATGGTTATTATTATTGTTATTATGGTTATTATGGTTATTATGGTTATTATTGTTATTATGGTTATTATGGTTATGATGATGATGATGATGATGATTATTATTATTATTATTATTATTATTATTATTATTATTATTATTATTATTATTATTATTATTATTATTATTATTGTAGTTGTTATTATTTTATTTATTTATTTGTGCTTCATTCAATATTATTCCTTCACTGCAAACCTGTGTGTTTATTTCGTAATTTCTTTGTATTCAAACACAACCCTCTGAAACAGAAACCTGCATAAACGGAAAATAAATGACGGGACGATTGCGCTCCGTTTTACAGAGGTTTTACTGTATATTATAGTAGCAAGTATATTAAAGGTTAGATAATAAATATAAGGAACATACATATACGTGCAGTAAAATTGACAAGACAGTTATTAACCAATGGAAGAAATGATTTTTCCACAAGTGGTGAAAAACCCTATCGACCAAACACCATGTATGTGTATTGCTCATAATAATAGGCATTGTGCATTGTAAATGGTTCTCATGGATTTACAGATGTGTTTCTCACTATCTCATAGAGATAACCATAGCAGAAGAAACAAAATGTAACTTATATACTCACAAAAATTTAGTTTCTAATTCTGTAGGTTCCCTATTGCGGAAAGTGCGGCTTTCTCTTAAACTAGAATAATAACATGCTTTAGAAGCAAGCACTCTGGAAAAGAGCAAGATCCCCGCGGCGCTGAAGTGTGCACGTATTTCTACACGTCACATCGCGTCAGTCAGTCACGGCCTCCTGTGTTTACTCGTTCGCTTTATTTTTCCATAAAAAGACGTTCCCTCTTTCGTGATGAAATGAAGCCAGGCGTGATGTTCGTAATATTCTGCTACACTTGCAATATTGTGATGTTTATTGTTATAGGTTTAAGACCAAGACGTGAAGAAAAGCTTATATTACAAGTGCTGTGCTCTCGAGTTATACAGAAAGTGTAAATGCATCTAAGTCTGTCAACTCATTTGTATTCGTGCAACACAGATATACGTATAATCTTGCAATAAGCATGCTATTTACAATTGTGTAAAATATTGAGTTATATATTTCACCCAGAAGTTAAATAATGGGGTTTTACCAGCCAAGTATATTTTGGGATTCTGTGCATTCAAAACAAGAACTTTTAGAAAAAATGAAGGGAATAAATATTAACTATTGGAATTTCTAAGGATCTGACACACATGCGTGCACAGTATATCCAGTATTGCCACCCTTATCTAGTATTTACATGAAGAAACGTTCAAGCATTATCATTTTCTGAAAAGCGGCTGTAAGGATTTCGAAAAGAATGACGTACAATGTTTAATATATTTGCAAGATAAACCCGAAATATATCTTGAATTTTCTGAGATAGTACTGAAGGCCCATTTATTATGAACAACCGTATAACTTGTAAACCATAAGAGATACACTAATTGTACCTGCTATATAAAATATGTAAAAATATCTCGTCAAAGCACAGAATTTGTAACCTTTTTGTGTGGAGTAGACCAATTTTGGTAATAATCCTTGTTAATGGATTGCGTTTTCAAATACCTTTCTTAACCGGTTACACATATGTTGTATGTACTGACCACATAAGGAGAGGGGATATTTAATGTCATCAATAGCAACCAGCTTTTAATAGATTTGACTGACTTCAACCTAAGCGATCTCCTTTTCTCATCGTAACTAGACACAAATAACGTGATACATTAGTTCGATTAACATGAAGCAGATACAAGTTTTAAATAATAATTTTTAAGAGTTAGTAGGAAAAATCATGAGGATACGAAGATGTTCTTTTCCCTGAAAAATGTTTTTTTTTTTAAACTACATCAGTACGTGCAGGATACTCTCAATGAGATTAAAACGCATATCTTGAGATTTCTGATTGCCCTTTATCTTCATTACTGGTGAACTGTAAATATTAAATGAAACGCTTCTGCAGAAAATATTCAGAGCTCGTGTAGCATAAACCGTACAATAACAATTTCTAAGGGGGGGACGTATGCAAATATTCAGGGTCTTACATAAATAGCCATAACATCCAAAGTTTTCAAGTTAGAGAAGCGAAACTTAATATACTCATTTAAGATAATACAGTTAATATGCACATTTTTCATAATTTTACATTGTTTATAACTAATGCTACATATTGTTTCTATATGCATAGATATTTACAAACCTAAGCCCATTTTTTTCAAAATTCACATATGCTATCTTTCTGAAATTTTGTATGTTATTTTAAAACACACTAAAAATGAATTTGTTGGATTTAGATTTCTTATTGAAGCTGTATAGAATTAAAAACTTGTTAATCATATGCATACTTTAAAAATGAAAATAATTTCATATATTTTGTATCATCACATTCCATCTGGAGCTTAATCTTAAATTATAGGAACCAACAAAATGTTCATTGTGGCATAAGAAAGCTGTGTGCTAAATTGCATCACTGTAGATAAAGTTGAGAGAAAAATGGGTTGAAGTTGTATAAAATGCAAGCTACGGGGAAAGGCAATTATAAATACAATACGTATTACTCAGTTTGCCTTTTAATTTTAAGTCAGAACTTCCCATATCCATAGTCTGTATCCTCGTTCTTGTCTTCTTCGCCTTTCTTTTTAAATTCCTCTTCTGTCTTGCTTCTTTCTGCATTAATTTCATAGCTCTTTCTGCACCAGCGATGCCAATGTTGTTGATACTCTGCAAAATTGTTTCCATAAACACACCAGGTTGATACCCTAACTGATGCATAACTTTCTTTGTACCAACATTCCCATCATTAAACACTATTGCAGCATCAAATGTAGCAATTTTCACCACTATGAAAGACACAAATGATGTTTTGGGACATCTTTTCCATGTCAAACTGTTGAGGTTTTCATTTGGGTTTTGTGTCTCTCCATAGAGACATTTATTTTGGCAAGTTTGGGTGTGCTAAGAATTGGTAGGTGGGCTTTATAGATTCCAAGACAGCTGATGGAAGACTATGTGTTGCTACTATGCTACTATGCAACACTAGGGCATTTAATTTTTTAAAGGTACATACAGACCACGTACAGTCATAATATTTTGGTGTTTGGTAGCTAACACTATATACTATTTTACAAACAATAAAAAAATTAGACTTTTGGAACATTTTCTCGTACGTCCCTCCTTAAAATTTTTCTATCGCTTTTATAATCTGTGACACATATAGCTACAACTAATCATGTAGCGTATCTATTTCTCAAAATGTAGATTTATGGTAATAATTCTTAAACAAATGACCAGTGATGAATAAACTCGTGTGAATTTAAGATGTGGGATACTTTACTTTCTTTGGTACTATTAGATATATTACTTCCACTGATTTTAAACACCCAACTTAATTTTCGCGATTTTTATAACAATAACTACTTCTGAAATAAAACGATCTTACGCTTTAATATTTCAATATTTTTAAGCTGTTAATTTTTGTTAATATGTCGTTTGCTAGATTTTCTTGAACTCTTACCAGGAGCATTTAATTTTAGAGTAAACTTATATTATTTTTCTGGACATTTTTCTTTCTTCTCCTTTGTACCTTCCACAAAGTGCCAAAAGCCATGCTTGTTAGTAACATTTTTTCATGATTAACAGAAATATGGTAGGAGAATATATGTAGGCATGGATTTCGCATGCTGAAAGTAAATTTAAAAACTCACACATGTTACAGTTTAAGTAAAACTATCTTGAATAGATTATTGATTTCAGATGGTTTTTGTTGTTGTTGTTGTTGTAATTTACGTCATCCAACGTTAAGTCATATCGAACGATGAATGGAATGGGTGAAATGATGCTCAAATGAGCCCGGGGTCCATAGAGCTTAGAGTTACCCGACATTCGTCTATCAGGGTAAGGGAAAACTCCGGATTAAAACCATATCCAGTAACTCACCTTGACCGAGATTCGAACTTGAGACCTCTTGAACGTGAGGCAGACATGCTACCACCACGCTACCGAGGCGGGCTTTCACATGATTAGTTTGGTAGTTTCCTAATAGGCTATAATATCGGTGTTTGCTAAACATGCCACCATATATTATTCTTTGTGTGCCCTCACATGATTTTACTACTCATTCTCGTACAAAATATTCTTAAGAGTAGTACTCCTCTAGCTACTTCATATTAATTGAATATTCGTTCCTAGAAATGGTTTTGTTTCACGTATCTCTCTAAGTATAATAAGAGGATAATACAATAGCGATAGTTAATTCTTTTAGGAGCCGGTCGCTATTTGAGGCTTCTACATTCGTTTCTGTTTGTATGGCCACGACATAAACATTGACTTCGCATTTAAGAAATAAATAGGACTTGGAGGATACAAAGAAATGAAAAGAAATGTCTCGGAAGTGTTTCTATGGAAAATAAGTATTTAACAAAAATTGTGTACTTAAAATATATAAATTTTTGTGCAATAGAATTTTGGTGATCTTTTGCAGCTTATGCAAACGTCACTGAAGACGACTTCCAAGGATATTCCAAGAAAACTCAAGATATGCATTTTATTTGGCATTAAATCGACTTATAAATACTGTGTTTAATTAAAATAGATAGTTATTTTTGTAAAATATCAACATTTTGTAAAAAATATTGCATAAAAAGAGGATGTATTTTGGGAGGCTTCTCTTGAAAATTTCTGGGATAACCTTAGAAGATGCTGACATCAAATGCGCAGCTGTTGAGTTATCTTGTTCTCATTCACAGACTTATGCATTTAAGTATTCTCACAAGATGTATTTCCGGTAAAATATCGGTATCGAAGTTTTGGTTGTCCTACAGTATATCCCCTACTTAATGTACGTAGTAAATAAACTAAAAGTACAAAGGATAATTTTCGTTTAAAAACAAAAGATCTTGCTTATATGAGGGGGGTTTCTTGTAACAATACATTATTTTATGCTTTTACTACTGAAGGCCAACTCAGTCGTCAGGTTTTGTTTACAGTGAGGATAAACGAGTTTGTTCAACAGAGGACGTTCGAGTTGAATAAGGCAGCCTTAGTAATGCGGTTGAAAAACACGGGGTTGTTTCTTCATTTATTTAGCTCGGACATTCAGTGAATTGGCTTGTTTTTTCAGGAAAGAGGAAAAACTTTGTAGCCAAGCTATGAAAGGGGAAAGAGTTTAGCTTTGAATGTCTGAAGCCCTAAATTGTGTGTACAGTCGAGTTCATATACTTGAGCCCGTTACAATACTATAAGAAAACATTAAACATACTTTGCACGCTCGATTCGCATGTCTTATCTGGTTTGAGATCGACCTTAGTGCTGGAGTGTCCGCATTTTAACATAAAACGAGATGGACTCTGATGCGGACGGTGGTTGCGATGGATACCTTCCAGTCACTCAGGTAATTCTCCTAACTTGAGTTCCAGCCACTATCTAGTCCTCCTTATATGAAGGACTTCAGGACCTGAGATCGCACACCTGTCAGTGAGCAGAGCACTCTGGATCAAGAGAGTTATCAGGATTGGGGCAAACTATGATAAAATAATTTTATTGTGAAGCTACACGTTGGGCGCCATTTGAAATGGTGTTGTAATATATGTGATGTTTTATGGTTGATGTGATGTGAAGTTATGTAGATTTTTAATTTGTGAAGATATTTGGCGAAGGTCTAAGAAGTTTTTAGATCGTTGAATTTTTTTTTGAGTCACTAAATGTTGACATCCCAGCCGTAACATGTAGACTCTTATCCCAAGGCGTAGCCTCGGACAGATGTTTCTCTTCCTTCTAGAAAGGGCTTACTAAAATGAAATAAATTATTGAGTTTCTCCTTAAATGCGCTTAATTTAATTCTTGTTTAAACTTTATAAAAGAAGTTGAAACATAATTGAACTAATATTCTCTCACCTGTTATCGCTCTTGAAGCGTCTTTTTTCTATAAATGATGAAACTAACACTTTTTACGTCTTTACGCTCTGAAGGTCAAAATCTTTTTCTCTCGTCTTGTGAGTAAGATTATTGATTTTCCTTTTATTATGGCAGTTACACATTTTTCTATAACTTCGGCAATTGTAGCAACCAATAAAAACGTCTTATTTATTTTTATATAATTTCACCTTTGAAATTAATTTAAAAATATTAATACCCTAAATATTCTTTAAAATAATTTTAAATTTTATATAACATCATAAAATGCATTAAGAATATTAACTATTGCCCTTCCTATGCTGGATTAAAAACAACTGCTGCAGCTACTATTAATATTTCAAAAATAAGTTTTTCTGAAAGGTATTCTATCATTCTATATTCTGAATTCTGTTCACTTCAAATAAGAAAATTTATAACACCTACATCTTAATCTGTGATAGTTTAGTCCCCCTTTTAAGGGAAATTGTTTGTAAAATTATGGCAGCTTCAGTGCTCTCGAGCCAATGTAATTTTACTTGAAAATATATGCAATGCTGCTAACTGCATTTCTCTTTGAACAACATTTTTATTTGAATGCTATTTTCTGATATAGATGATTCATTTGTTCCAAAACTCTAAACGATAGCTGAATTAAATTTTAAGAGAATAAAGATAGTATATAAGTCATATTACTAATCCACTTTGGCGTTAAAAAAGATGTTTATTTATTTTTTAATCAAGTACGTCTTGATTTGCTTTCAGTTAAAATATTGTGCAGAGAAACATTCATATGCTGCTTAATAAACCTACTGGATGACAGAAGAGGAGCCTGATGTGTTAAATAGTTCTGAAAATTTAGGAGATTTAAAGTTGCTAGGATACGCCACCTGTACGTTCCAAAACCTGAGGACTAAAAATGGGAAAAGGAATGTTGCCATTAAGAAAAAAGTGAAGCCCTATTCATAATCATAGTAACAAGAAAACTTGTTGATATCTTACAGATTTTCAAAAAAAAATCAAATCCCTAAACTATAACAAGTTACAAGCACTTATTCAACCCGTATCTGTTAAACACTGATGTTTTATATTTTAGGCATTATACTTCTATAAAGTAGGTGATAAGCAGGGTTTGACTAAAGCTATTTAAATTGTTAGTCGGGTTGTCCAAGTGTACGCAAGACAATAAGACCTCTATGACGGACTTCTGCTATCTACACAGAACTCAAGTTTCAGATAGATGTTTTGAAGGAAGATTGGCTACTGTGCCTTTGATGTCCGATTTCCATATATTATGTCCTTAAGCCATAGGTTGTCGTGGGTAAAGCAATGGAGGTTCACACCTGCCCTTAATGAGGCAATATCAATTTACCTAGGCAGATGGGTGTTTACGACCTTGTGTTTGTGTCCCAAACTATGCACAAGCCACAGTAAACAACACCACAGGCTGAACATCGGATTATTAGAGTACCTCAGTAACGTCTAGATTGTAACGGACTAGATCGGAAAATCTGAATCGGGGTGGGTAACAGCACTGAGAAGATTTTACACGTACTCTTGGTGTAATTTGTTGGTAGCCGAGTTAAAACTCTTAGAGAATGCGTTAACTGAGAGAAATTGGTGACAAGCCATGTTGGAAAATCTTAGTTTACTTCGCAGAATTTTTTATTTTCTCTACTGCGTCAATATTTCACCGGATGTAAAAGACAAAATATCATGCCATGTATGCCTCATGCCTCCATTTGGTCAATGTCATACTTACTCTTTCATAAAAGGCCCGTGTGAACTGAAAATTCAATGCCATAGTCGGGCCTTGACCGTGGATCCTCAACTCTAAGCGAAGTTTCTATATGTTGTGGTTTACCCGTAAAGATATGAGTTATTTGTAGAACATTTCCACGGTAGCTCAGTTGATTAAAACACTGCACTTATAGTACAAAACCCGTAGTTCAAATCCCGCCTGTGATATTGAATGTTCCAGGCTGATCCGACCTTTTAATGACTTTTCCTGCACATGATCTTACATGAAATAAAAATTATTGTTTCATATGCTGGTGCTTTCCATTTTGTTTATGGAATGCAAGGATTTCTGTTCTGAGGCTTTTAATTGTTGAGACGCACGCAGCCATACATACATTCAGATTTGTTGGATTTCCTGTGAAGGCAAATGAAACCTGCAGAATTAATTAAAATATACAATTTGTGTAAAATATCCTTTACTCAGTGTTATTCGTTTGGTAACAGAAAAGTTCATATTACGATCTATTAGTTATATCAACATAAATATATAGATATATCAGAAAGTATCCACTCTCTCGCCCAAGATTACTAGGTAGTTCCTTGAGAACTTTTGGCATGAATATCTCTGGATACAAGAGCAGTGTCAGAAAATTTCATCAGATTGATTGTAAATCATAATATACAGTAGTGAATGACTAAATTACAGCTTAAGAACCTATACAAGTATACAGTACTTATTTTCATTCACTTCAAAATTGATTGGTGACACCAAGGTGAGAATATTTCTACTCTGTAGTAAAGAGATAACATGGAGTCGTATTCTGTTAGAGCGCATAGAAACAAAATTTGTAAGAAAGCAACGTTTAGCGCCACAGAATACTGGTTCCTAGTAAGGGAAATAAAGGTTGTTTGGAGTAATTTAGGTCTCGGGTGTCGCATTCTAGCTAATTGTAAGATCTAGTAAAGGAGGTTAATTGTTATGGCAAACAGACGATAGGGAGGACTTATAAATGAGAGGGTCGGAAGTTTGTTCCTATTCATTGTTACGTTATTTTAATTCATTTTTAGCCCACTTCTGTTTATGTATTACTCAATTTTCTATTAATTTTCTCTCTTGTATTTTATTACTTAGCGCTTTCACATAGTAAAGATAGAGAATGCGTTGCATTCCAACCAACATCTATGTACAGTTTCATTGGAAATAAACGTTTTGAGATCACAATAACTTAAAATGAAGAGTTAGTTAAATGATAAACTTGATCTTTATGATATTTCCAAGAGTGTGGTATGAAAATTAAAAAAATAACACTCTAAAATATTCTTTATGTGGAAAAGTGTTTCAAAACTGCGATATACTCAAAAATGCCTAACGATTTCGAATAAAATAACATATATTTCAAATATTTATATATGATATCTGCAGCTGGGCTGGTAACATAATTTAAAAGTGCAGTAACTGCCTGGATCATGGAACCAATCACTTCTGCACAGTATTATGGTGGAATCTATGCACTTCCATAGAGTTAACAAATTGCTGGATATCACGTAACTCATACAAAAATAGACAAATCAGTTATAGAATTCTGCAAAAATAAGTGATGTGAACCTGTGAATAATTGTAAATAATTTTACTTAATAAACAACTTTAGCTCATTTTATATAATAATAAATATTTACATGTCAAATAAAATGCGCATTTTCCTTGCTGTAGATTTGAAAGTATATATATATTTCTCAATAAGACAGGTTATTCGCCTTTCATTATCCTGGTCATATACTGGACGAAGTTTAAAATCGCTCACGTAACGACCAATCCTATTTTCATTGCACTTTTGTACAAGAAAATAAGTAATAAATGTATTTCTATAAATATCTGTCTTGATTAACATGAAGTGAAATGAAGAATAAGCATTTTGAGGATACTTTGTACAAAGCTGGGTAGAGAAAGACATATTGGTGCAAAACATCAGGCTTGTGTTTCTTGCTTAGCGTTATGATGGTGTAAGTAAGAAAACGTAAGTTTTTGACCACTGGTCCTTATCTGTAAGATTCTAGAGACTAAAACTATATAAAGCCATACGGCTCTTTTGAATTTTGCACTTAATGGTGTATTATGAAACGCAGACAATAGAACTTCATCCTATACTTATTTTCCAGAATGTTATAAACAATGTTTTTCCAAGGTATTCATTTATCTTCGGGCTCTTGCACAAAAAGCTTAAACATGCAAGGAGCGAATTCCAGTTATCTCGACATTAAAGTAGTGGTATCAACAACGCTACCATCGCTGAAGTTATTATGAATGATGCACAGGCATTCCTTTTAAATCACGCATTCGCAACTGCACTTTTCCACCACTAGTGGCTGGAATCTATTCATTGCCAGCGAACTGAATACACCCACCATTGCTGAAGTTTATGTACTAAGCTTAGAAGGCTCATTCAGACTCCTTTACCCGCTTAGCACGATACGCGCAAAGATAGAAATCCTCTGCACGTATCTCACTGTCGAAAAAGAAATATGACCTCATTGGGTAAAATATTAATGACTGCTAAGTGGGAAAATAATTGACTATTGAGTACGTCCAAGGTTTTTAATGAATTTGAAGAAATATTAGTTAAATGTGTGTTTAATTATACATTATGAATATTATTTCTTTCATTGTTTTGACTTTCTTGAAAATTACTAATAGGTTAGATGTATGATTAAGTACTTCAAAGTAAACATATGGTTAATTGTTTTAATGTCTAGTAAAATTCTCTAGGAGAAGTTAAGGGATAGTAGAAGCCTAAGTGTAAAAACAGGAGTTGAATGAAATATTACAATCTCCGCTTAAACATTTCCAAGGAGTTAAACCGCTTTCAAAAATTGTTGTTGCCTGTTGAAATATATTAGATGTTATGAACATTTGAAAATGAAGAACTCTTGCTCTTTTTTACACAATGTCATAACCAAAGAGTCATTAACATAGATTACAGCGAGTGAGATGAACCTGTGTTAACGTGAGGGACTCGTACGATTATTCTGGAGGTTCTGGTTCGATTCCGGTCAATCACTCAATATCACCTATGGTTTATTGTGTTTTTCCGTGGTCGGTAGGCGAATATTGTATTTTTTCATGCAGCAGGACTTCCTTTCGATCATTTCCTGAAGTAATTGTGGTTGCCTCAGTTAAACCCTTCCTCCTACAGGGTGGTGGTAACATTAGATTTAAGTAGGTTATGTAATGCATTTTCTGACGTTCTTCATTTAGTACATTAAAAGACCCTCCTTCATTTGTTCTACTCCTCTGCAGTCAATATGAGTTTGAAGATTTCTGAGAACTTCTTTTAAAGTTTTGTTCACTTTTATAAAAGTAAAACGTTGTTTTAGAACAAATCTGTAGGAAACTAAGTCTTGCAGACATTTAAATCGCTCTATCACCTTGCATTAACAACTCGTAAAGTTATATATGCTATATGGAATTAAAAGTGGAAATTTGTAATAATATTACATCTATATTTATGCCTTTTGACACCTTTTTATTTTTCACAGTTGGACGTACTCAATTCTGTACTCCTGTCTATTTAAGTTATATTTGTGTGGAGTTCTGACACTTGTATTTTAATTAGATATAGGCGTATTTGTTTGTCAGTTGAATGTAGGCCTTTAATAATCTTGTTACTCAACGTGCTTTTATACTGTAATTCATTTCGAGTTTTATTACCGTAGCAGTTGCTTATTCACACAGTCACATTTATGAGTGACTGCGCCCTACATCAACTTTATATGCTTTTTACATGCGACTTACAGTTTCACGTGGTTCAAGAGGAATATCTTGACATGCGTGTGAGGACGTTTCTCTAAAACTTGTGCGGAATAAATGTTTCATTTCCTAGATGGGAAAATTGGTAATTTTGGAATAATACTGCGTATAATGGCATTAAATTGTGGTTTTGATGTTTCCAGAAATGCTTGAATTTGAATAGAGCTTATGCTCACTCTAACTACGTGTGGTATCAGGACCGTGATACGATGATACATCAAAGAAAGTGACAATTAAGGCCGATACTTATTACAACTCTCCAGCATTTCCAGTACCGGCAACATTTTGAAAAAGACTCAGAAGTCCTGACAGAAATTCAAAGTTAATTAAGTGACGGTGTTTACAGTCGCTTAAGTTTTACTTTCTCTACTATACATAACAGGTAGGAGAATTATTGTATTTCACTCAAAAATAGAGACAGAGAGAGACACAGACAGACAGACAGACAGACAGACAGACAGACCAGACAGACAGGACAGACAGACAGACAGACAGACAGACAGACAGACAGACAGACAGACAGACAGACAGACAGACAGACAGACTGACAGACAGACAGACAGACAGACAGACAGACAGACAGACAGACAGACAGACAGACAGACAGACAGACAGACAGACAGACAGACAGACAGACAGACAGACAGACAGACAGACAGACAGACAGACAGACAGACAGACAGACAGACAGACAGACAGACAGACAGACAGACAGACAGACAGACAGACAGACAGACAGACAGACAGACAGACAGACAGACAGACAGACAGAAAAAAGAGAGAAATTGTTTCTACAAAAATCTTTACATCTCTTCAAAGCACATATTTAACAATTTCTGTTGAGTGTGGGAATAACAATTTCCCATAAATTCCTTGTTATTGCTTTGTGAATCTAAACTAACGACATTTTTCTGAAACAGGGTTGTTATTTATCTTTCCTCTTGGCATGTACAGAGAAATAAATTTCAAAACCTTTACATAGCCTCTATCTCTTCCGGGTTTTGGCTGTGACTTAAAGCCTCTATATTCATCTGATCCTATTACAACTGCAAGGAAGCATTCAATGAAATGACTTCTTCAAGTTGAGATGTTAACGTGAATTAGATAGAAGGATAAGCATTTGTTTACTATATTTTGTGCCTTAATGAAGAAAGTCACTTAAGTGCAACACATCAATTACATTCCTCTTAGGATGTGCACGTCATGACTATGTATGAGCTTGGTAAACATAACTTACGCGAGAAATAAGCTTTGATTAGCTTTCGCAATAAACTAATTGTCACCAATTATACCACATCTAGTTCTTAAGGGATTTAACGAGAGAAACTGCATTTTCTTGTTGGTCTCGGTTATCTCTCGCTTAAAGAATTCTACGGCATAGCAGTTCTCGTTTCCCATTCTTGGTCTACTTTCATTTTGTTCTTTTGTTACCTCGTTCCTTGCGTGTGAACCATCAGTTACATCATAGCGCAGCTTTTTAAATTTTATTTCTTGCTTGTAGGAAGCAATTTCGAAATAATAATAACTGTTCTTTTTTAATTCTGAATACGTAGCGGCATGCAGAATAGTTAGTGGATGTTGTTAATGAAATAACGACCAAAGACGCATACAGGACTAAAATTACCCTCGTTTGCCTCTAATTGATGGTTGAACATTTTCAGTAACGAACCGCCATTACTGCAGTCAATGACCACCACAACGTTACTTAAATTACTAGTTGAACGCTAAAAATGAAACAACATTCTTGTGTTAAGATTTGCACCGCCTCTATACTGCTTTATCTTTGTGTCATAATTAAGATAATGCGGAAGGCGTCAAAGGAACAACACAATAAATATAATTTAGAAATATATTTTACATCATGTTTAATTTGTGTTAAACAACAAAGCATGAATAAGCGGATTTATAAATTCGAGATTTGGAGCTTCTGCAGTTCTCCTGCTTGATCACCGCGTACTTACCAAGAGGAGGGAGCAAAAGTGACCTTGAGTGGACTGGTGAAAATGAACATGTCTTTGTCCTTCTGGGGGAATCATTAAAACTTAGTCCCGACACACACTTAAAAAGAAATAGACGTGTTACAAATATGCAAAAAGTCA
This sequence comes from Mantis religiosa, assembly GCA_030765055.1. Classification (NCBI taxonomy): domain Eukaryota; kingdom Metazoa; phylum Arthropoda; class Insecta; order Mantodea; family Mantidae; genus Mantis; species Mantis religiosa. The sequence continues at coordinate 77,908,874 of CM060954.1, forward strand.
CTACTCAGTTCAGAAACTTATTGTCACATTCACAATTCAAAGTGTTAATATATATTTGAAAAATATATGTATAGGTAAATGGGGCAATTTGGGGGGCAAAGTAGTAATTAGAAAAATTTTGTCGTTAAAAGGGGAAAAGAACAGGAGAAATATAGGGAATTATTTAGGGAAAGTTAAAGAAAAATCGCTAAGAACAATCAATAGAAAAATGTAGTTCGGTATAGGTGAAAGGGCAAAATGTGTGGAAAGGAGTAGAGAGCCTCCAGTACACAAAAAACTACAGTTAGGTGTACGGGGACCTAATTATTATGCAATGGCAAACAACATGGTAGGATTTTCAGGATTTAGGAATATATGGCGTTTAAAAGTATGGATTTTATAACCGTAATCTTGGTTTTGTATTTCTATTTGATGATGTGAAAGGAAACATGATAAATAACTTACAAATTACAAATATACTTTAAATCGGAAGTTTTAAAGTTCTAAATTTAATGTGCGGAAGGTTATCCCCAATTATTTTCCAAATATAATCACCACCTATCACTATTGTTTGTATTTCTGCAATTTATATAGACGTAACAGACTATTCTGTCGAATATAAAGAGGCAGTTAGCACGACGGCGGTACATCTGTTGCGAGATGACAAAATAATCATGTGTGGAGAATCATGTACTGATTGGCTGGTTTCTTATATTTCATGTAGACATAGAATCCAGACTTGGAATTTTAATGCTTACATGTCATTTCCGGCAGTTGTGACACGTAAAATTTTACATATAGATGTGAAGAACATTTCTGGAGTTAAACAGAAAGAGAAATTTCTACACTACGTAAACTTATAAATGCTGCTAAAGAGAAGATCCCTTGTGAAGATAGGACGACAAATTCCGGAGAACACTTAAAGACATGGGATATCGATTTCGAAGGGAAAAAAGTGCGTCGTATTTTATACTCTGTGCTGATGTTTTGATGGTCACACTGTACTGCTTTCTCTGACCTCTCTAGGTCGCGCCGTGACTGAGTGGTTAGACCGCTCGGCTCTCACCAAGGTAGTCCGGGTTTGATCCCAGGCGATCACAAATGAGATTTATGGTGGACAACACTACGCTGGGGTGGATTTCCTCTAGTTTCCCCCTTCATCTCATTTCACCGGTGCTCCATTTTCATCTCAATTATCATCAGTGGCTGGCCCCGTAGCTCAGTCGGTAGAGCACCTGCCTGCCGTGCTAGGGGTCCCGGGTTCGATTCCCGGCGGTGGGGGTGGCGATTTTTCTCCTACCAAGATAATTCCCCATTTTCCCCAGAGTCTGGAAGTATGAATGAGAGTGTGAATGTGCGCGTGATCTAATGATAAAAACTAAAGATAACGAGTTAACACCTTCGGTATGTTCCAAAGGAGAACGGCCGCCGATATAACCATAGCAGTTAAAGGCGGGGTATAAATGGAACAAAAAAAATTATCATCAGTGTCACCACCTGGGCTTCCGTCTGTAATAAAAGCAGGCGCTAGGCACTACATATCTCATTTCATTTCAATTATGACCTCTCTAAGCCTCCCTGCACTCTTTTATCAGACAGTAATATAAATGAATGATTATCCTTTTTAAACTTTGCATAAAATTTACACAATTCATTATCTCCTGGAGTTCTTATTTCTATTTCTGCTCCTTATATTTAACATTCTTTTGTATATATAATGGAAAAATATATTCTATACGCTATTTAGAAGCTCTTTGCACTATTTCCGTGTTTTACTAACTTTTCTTCAAATTTATCCCTTTGTTATTTTTATTTTCCAACTTTTACCATATATTGATCTGATATTATGTTCAAACTCTTTCTTACCTAAGTTCTATTTGAAATTATTTCCATTTTTTATTAAACCCTCTCTCCGTTTTGCCATACCGTTGCATTTTAGGATATAATAACAATTATAGCCACATTTAGTGCATTTTGTTCCCCATTTTCCCGCCCTCATAGTTCATTTAAATTCATCATACTTCTGTGCTGGCCCATGCATATCCCATTGCAGTCTCTTAGTCACATACCTCGAGGTATTTTGCTGTTCCCTATGCCATGTTAGAATATCTATAATATATTAATCATCTTTAAATCAAGTAAAAGCTCTTGTAATTTGAGTTTACGTACAGGCAGACAGGTAACTTCTACAGAGATGGAAAATAAATATTTTGTTTGTTAGCGACACTTCAATTAACTGGATCATATCAATGCCGTCGGTGTGTCGAAATTTCGCTTTGCAGGAGTTAATTTACTTGCCAGTATATCTAGTGACAAACGGCTGTAAGTTTTAAATCAGTTTGAACCTGCCACCTAGATCGATCAGTAGGCCAGCCACTAACCAACTAAGCCAACTGGACCGACCCGCATGAAGTAGAGTATGAGATGTGGACGTGGCATGTTTGAGTGACGGTATATGAAGTTTATCGAGAGCAGCTCCTGAAATAAAACGCAGACCTGGCTATATAAATGTTTGTGGCGGAGGCTGAACCCTCCGAATGGGGCTAATGGGAACAGTAATGCGTTGGAATAAAGTTATTCAGCCATAAACTGCATTTTATTACACATCGAAGCAACATGACTTGGGATCCATCACGCACCTCCTACATCTCTCCCTCTCCTTCTGCTTCCCGCTACGAAGAACGAACTGTGCAGTGCTCTTTAAACATTATGATATGGGATAGGAATATAAAATTAATTGTGTTCTGGTTATTCTGAAACCTTTGGGAATAATCAGCAAGTGTTCATTAAAAAATACCTAAAATTCATAGAAAATATAGGACTCAGATTATAACTTCTTTTCCGTCAAATTTTCGTCGGCATCATTTTATATTGATTCGATGTTTTCATTACTTTCATTATTTTTAAAGTGCTGCTTCAATATAATATCTGGATCCATAATTTCAAGTTAGTATATAGTGACAGGCTTTGGAATAACTAACTCGATTCAGTTTCCACTGTACCCTGAACGCCTGCAGAAAAATGTGAATGCATTTCTGTTAAATTTATATTTTAATCGAGGCTTAGCGGGTGAGCAGCGTGTCAGGCTTATGAAGGTCGAACTTACGCGGCCATTTTATGCGCTATGGCTGAAACCTCGACCATGGGTGACACGGGTGACACGGCTGATCACCCTCTAAGCTTTAACTAATAACGCTTGTTGTGAAACCTTCAAGCCTTACAAATTTATTTGTAGTAATATGAAGTTCATAGAAAAACTAGGTTTCATGAAATCAGCTCATGAAAGAAATAAAACAAAGTACAGACTGTCCATTAACTTTTCCCAACAATACAACTTCCTATAGAATGAAACCTATTACAGACAGAGTTGTATGGTTTGTGGCAGATTAAAGACAAACTCTCAGATTTTTAACATACGCTGTTAGGACACTTCCACTTGTACGGCGTTTGTCACAGTCTTAACATTTAAGCCATATATTCTGCAGCATTTCGTGGGTGATACTTGCAACAGCATCATTAATCGTTCTTCTCAAAATGTTCATATCAGGTTCAGGTGTTACATATACCCTTTCCTTTACATAGCTCCAAAGAAAAAAGCTTAGGGGATATGTCTGGGAATCGTGGTGGCCACGGTGTTGGACCATCGCGCCCAATCCATGTGTTATGAAATGTGTTATTCAGCAACTCTTTGACGTTTAATCCCCAATGGGGTGGTACGCCATCCATGAGTTGCAGGTCATTAAGTTGTACAACGTAAAGCTGTAACATGTCCAGGTAAATGTTAGATGTTATTGAGTTCTTAAAGGAAACCTTCTGTTATCCGAACTTTATAGGCATGAAGATTAGGTTGCTTGTGTAACACTTTATACACCATGGACCATAGAATATCGAGTTCACAGGATGCACAATGAGTAGACTTGGAAGGGTTCTTTGAAATGCTTGCTGCACCAACTCATCGCTCGCTTCTGTTACGGATGGACGTCTTGGCCGGGGATGGTTACACTTCCAGTCCCCGTAAACTTTGTGTACCAAACAAGATATATTTGTAATCGGGTGACGCCCGTCCGTATTACCTCCTACACTTTCTCTGAACAGATAGGATGGCCGTGTCTCATTGTACCATAAAACACGTTGCATGCTTTTCGGGTTTAACGTCATATTGGACTATACCGAAACAAACAAAACCAAATGAAAAACAAAACTTTAAGTTCTTGCCTGCCACCTGCCACGAACCACACAATTCTAGCTGTAATAGTTTTCATTCTATAGGTAGTTGTAATGTTGGAAAGAGTTTATGGACCCCCTATAGTATTTAGGGAAAGTTAGGAGAATGTAATAAACGTGTTTTTCCAGCAGTTTATTTAGGATACCCCCAAAAAGCAAAAATAAGGGCATTAATTCTTATCATGATGCCGTATTTCTGTTTGTAAGAAGAATCTCCTAAAAATACTCTCACTCTTACCTGCAAGGTACCCATAAGAAAGCTAAGTAGAGATAGCGTGACGTCCGCTTAGATATACCGGTAGTTCTGTCAGAGAAACGGAAATGAGATCCTGGGTTTACAGAAAGGGTCATAAATGTTTCTTACTGTCCAGATGTCTACGAGACCTTGACCTTTACGGAACTCAGCTTGCAGTTCATTTAATAGCCGATGTAAACAGGATGTACACAAATGAAGTTTTGAACCGCCATATGGAATATATAGTGGAGTCATAACTTAAGCTGAGAGGTAATTATAAAAGTTGAATTTTAGGTGCGCAGATTCTGTTTTGTTGTCATAATAATGAAACAAACACAAAATGATGCACATAAAGCTTTCCAGTTTATCTACTACTTGCTTAGAGTAAGCTGAGGAAATATTGCATCACAAGTAAAATATGATTCCCAAATTTTAGGACAATTCATGTTTTGAGGCACTCTTAGTCATAAAAGCATTAGAAACACTTTCGTATGTGTTCAGGATTATGAAACCTTCACTTCATATGAAAAGTATTCTACAGATTCCCTGAAAATTGAAATTTTAATTGCTTAAACATCGCAATTATGTGGTTTTCAAATACAAGTTATTGATCCCACTTCTGGCAAATAAAAAGATAGAAAAAATTTCCATGTGACTTTAGTTTGAAGTACGAGCATCATCATCATGATCATCATCAATTCTTGATGGTTTAGAAGAATTCTCCTGTACCGGCCTTATATTTCTTCCTATCTTTTTATTGATTTTCCTGTTCTATAACCAGACGGTTTATATCCATATGACTAATTGAATGCCAAGTTATCCATAATTTGCAAGTGGGTTTCCATTTTATCTAGTTATTTGTATCATTTATTTTAACGAAAATATATCTTATTCCTTTCTCATTTAATTTATAATGTGGTTTTGTCTTGTGCTTCCTTTTTACTGCTCGGAGATATTTCAGTTCTGCCTCTTGCATTTGGCACCAATGTTTCTTTATAATACCATGCATTCGAGTTCTTATTTTTATATTTACACAGGGACTGCTGCTTTTTGTTCTGTTTTAGGGATCCTCAAAATCTATTTTTATGAAATATTGGTACCGTGTTTTTTTAGTGCAATTTTTTGTTGTACTTTACGTCCTCCAACGTTAAATCATATCGGACGATGAGTGAAATTGGTGAAGTGATGCTAAAATGAGTTCGGGTCCATGGAGCTTAGAGTTACCCGACATTCGCCTATCAGGATAAGGGAAAATCCTATAAAAAACCTTATGCAGGTAGCTCACCCTAACCAAGCTTCGAACTCGCGAACGCTTGAACGAGAGGCTATACTATCGAGACGGGCAAATTTGAGTGTAATGCAACATAACTTTTATTTACTGTAAGTACGTAATGGAGAAAGACTAGAAAATAGACGCAGTTTCCAAGCGCTCGTCCCTTTAAGCCTATCTCTTATTTATGTGGCATTCTCTTCATTTAACTTTTGAATCTGTTATTTAGGCCTCGATGAGTGTGGCTCAGTTGATTAGAAACTGACTTGCTATCCGCAAAGGATGTTTTAATACCATCCTAATGGTTTTTGGGGTGCTTAAAACCATAGCACTGTGTCAGAGTAAAATAACTTCTGTGGAACGAATTCCAATATATTGGAGGCACTGAAATGATACTTGAGGTTGACAGTAATTCAGGATAGGAAAATCCAGTAATTTATAACAATATTTACTTAATTTGTAGTTTAATAAGTTTAGTTATAAAGAGTTATATGTTTCCAAGTTGGCTAGTATTGTTACAATAACCAGTGTAACTTGGGAGACTACATCATAATGCTACAGTGTACCTGAAAGGTTGGGAGCAAAATGGTAGAGCAAGATAGACAACACTTAGATCCTAATATTACAATTTAGTAAACTCTAATATAGTATTAAACTATAAGATACTCCAAAGTAAAGAAAAAGCTTAGAGCTGAAATGGTAACAACAATTACATAGTTATAAAAATCCCTATACGGTGTTTACCTTCAGGAGTTGTGTGTCATATTGGTCGAGAATGTTTATAGATGAGCCTCCTCTAGTAGGCGTCATGACGACTTTGGTTTCTATGATCAAGCGTGCCCACCAAAAAGAACCCAAACTAGAATGACCCGCACTTGCCGAAATAAACAGTCGTTAAATACCGTTTCTCCAACTTTGGCGTCCCTTGTGCCAAATCGGCAGTCCTTCGCCAAAATGCTCTGTAAACGGTTACCAAGCAAATCTAAGCACCCTCATATTTTTCAGAACATCATAAATGCAATTCAGCCCTTGGTCAGCTGCACATAATCTACCTGAGCTAACAGTAAGCTGATGACATGTAAAATATGGCATTACACTGTTCTCATGGGCCAGCGAAAAGAAGTATTTTAGATACCTTGGAAAATATGCAAGCAAGTCACGAGATAGGATATAAGCATTGAATAATAAACTTCTAAAATTTGATATGTCCCCAAACATTCCTCAACCACATACGTGAAAGTATAGCAAAGAATGCATGGTACACCAAACTATGAGTTTATTTTCCCAGAGTGCACAGAGAAGTTTATTGTGAGGGAGGACGTTGAGTGAGCTTTATACAAGTCTGTGATCTAGACTATCATGGCAGCATGTGTGGATGAGTAAATTCAAAGCCAATAGTCAATGTCCACAGCCATTATACACCTCGCGGCACAGTTGCGATAGTGCAGAAAACAAAACGCAGTAAATTATATTATGTTTTTGTGAGAAAACTTGAGACGAAAAAGAAAACTGAATTAGGTATGTATGATAAAATTACCTGCACTATTTTATGTGTGTTGTCCATACTTCAACATCCAATGTCACAATGATGAATAATTGGTTGCCGACAGTTATGGTAAGCCTAAGTAAATCGGGTCCATATTTTGAAAATCTTTCACAAAAGCCCTATTTGTCACGTAAATATGAAAGCTTTTACCTTTTGTTGAAGCGTGGTCGTTCTAGATAATATTAAATGTTAAGCTTTTCAATGATTATTTGCTGTAGTCTGCCGTTTTCATATTTATTCCTAATCACCCCCAACTGAAGGATGAATAAGATTGGCATAGCAGACGAATCGGAATGGTAAGAAAAACGGTGGAGCACTCAATTTCAAATTAAAATGTAATGAAGATAACAAAATAACATATATACGCTTATGTATTCATATCTTTAAGCATCTCACACACATTTTCCACATATGCATTGTTTCTTTCCCATAGCCGCCACACAGATTTCGTGGTACTATTCCCCATTTTCTGGCCGCACTAGAGCATCATTTGATCCATTTCATATATCATTCGATATGAATTAACACTGGAGGTCGTAAATAAAATATAAAATATTTGAATCCCCGCCTTACCTTAATCCGCTTCGCTGTTGTAGTGATGCTTATTTTTTCCCATTTGCTGCACTGATTAAGTTACTATCATAATATCAAGGACGATTATGAATGTAAAAAAGTCTATATTTTCTTACAGTACAAGTTTCTGGAATAACTTCAATGCACATTTATTACAAATATAATATTAAACGAACTTAAACATTAACAAAATGCCGTAAATGGAGCAATTAGATACTTCCTTTCCGAAAAAGAAGCACGCTTTCTCACTTAGACTGAAGAAACACACTCGTATTACATAGTCGTTCCAATACAACAATACACTTCCGCCCCTAGTGAGCAGATCTTGTAAAACTAATCCGAATCACTGGTGCTTACCTTATATTGATTTGTTTTACTGTTGTGTTGGTATTTGGCAATGTTTATAAATATTAATTTCACACACGTGTTTTGCCTCATTCATTTCTCTATGTCTTTGAAATAGTATAATAAAGACGACACAGTCTTCAGCTGGGAACGAATCCGAGTTCTCTGAACTTAGAGGTTAGAATGCTACTCATCAGATAACTGAGGCAGTCTTGTTTAACTTTGTTTTCATATCAAACTGAGATCATTAGACGGTAATACGCAACAGAAAATTAATAACACTGTGTTAATAAGGAAGCTCTCAATAGTATACCGTAAGTTGGTTTAGGAGAGCAGTGACTCGTGCTTATATTGGGTTAACGTAAAGGCTAGTGGATTACGCTGGAGTGGCACCATCATAATAAAGCATTCAATTCTGGCTTCTCTCACGTATGTAGCGTGACCGCCCCTAGAGCCTCGGCAGCCCACCCGACAGCTAAATTAAACCCCACCGGTCGGTTTTAGGGACCTAACATTGTGCGAACCGCAGAGCTGCAACATTTCGCATGCGGTCCGTGTTATCATGCAAGGATATAAACCCTCTTCTTCACGAGGCGTACAGGAAATTCGTGCTGTATTATTCTGTCTTTTATTACTCGCTCCAACAATTAGACCACTGCGTGTTATCTACTCCATACAGTAAAGGGAGAAACCTTTATCACCTGACCACAGAAAAAACATTAAAGCCTTTGCTCTCTCTGATTTGCATTTATTTTAAATTTTTCACTCTAACAAGCTGCAAAACCGAGCTGATAGTTTCGTGCTAACGTGTGGTACTCACGAGGTTCCCGGTTTCATTTCGGTCAACTGTCTACTCTGACTTTTTTAGGTCTTTGAGGAAGAACTCATTTGGCCATCGAAGGGATATGTTTTCTCTGGTTTTACACATACGCACAAGACACAAACACATACACAATACACCCATGCCCAAGGCGGTACTCGAACCCTCTAGGCGACGGAGCGCTAGAGAAATACGCTCTAACGACCATGGCTACGAGGGCCGGCTACTCTGGCCTTGGAATTTTCTGTTTGCCTGATCGGCATGCGATTGCTGAGGTCACAATTAATAATAATCATTAATGCCATTTTAATTGTCTTATCTTGTATGGGGATTTTTGGAACGTTGCCATATTATTGTCGTTTTCACGAAACCTGTTTTAGCAATTAGAAAAAACTAATATATTCTCGTAATTATGAAATACTTAAAAATATTTATTTTCCAAAAGAAGAGGAAAATGGCCTTTCTGCTCGATCACCTAATATGAAACTTCAGCTCTTAGATTTACTATGGAAACAGTCCGAAAATATCACAGAACTTCTTCGAACGTGTATCTTTTTTGCAGTGATTTTAAAAATTGATGATGTACGGTTTCACCCTTACCTGGAGTAAAAAAGCCTTTTGGCTTTTACTTTCTCTTTCTGGTTTCTTCTCGCTTGGTGGCTAACACAAGGAGCAGCTCCAGGTCTTAAGTTATTTACCAGCGGGAAGAAATGGTTAGATAGTAGAATTCCAATTGTATTGCAGTCCAGAAATAAATGAAACTACTGAAACCAATAGGAATGCGCGAAGTGAAGACAAAGTTTTGTTTTCTTATGTTTTACAAAAATATAAGAATCATAGAAGTTAAATAGTCTGTATTGTACAAGAATAAGTACAGTTGGCTTGCAGTTACGTTGTGACTTAAGTAAGCGAAGTGCCTCGGTCGGAAATTCGGTCGTAATTCCATTTGTTTCATTTCCTGCTGCGTGTTTTAGAATATTCTGAGGGAAGTTAGAACTCTGGCCACGAAACAGTTTGGTAATAGAACTAATAAACATGGCAACTCTAACAGCCATAAAGGGATCAATATTCTAAAGTCTACGTTGTTGCATGCCCTGATTCCAAGTGATATGAATTACTTTAAAGTCCTCTATGTAATTTATAATTACAAGATGAATCTTAGCTTATCTCCAGCATAGGAATGAGTACCCAAGGTTTGAGACTACACAGAAATGCTGTATGTTCCGCGTCCTCACACCCAACAGAGTTCCTTGTGCGTTGAGATTTAAGACCTGATAAGTTACATATACCACCTGTCTAGTGGGACTTCTAACTTACCTTTTCCAGGCTGGATGAGAAATCCATACATTGATTTAATACCTTTGGCTGGTAGAAAAATGGTTTAAAATACTTTTGCGCAGACTTTTCATCCGTGGTGAGGTATTTATTGTTGTGTAGATAACGAGAAATGGCTTATCTTCTCAATGTGTTATGGTTTTAATAACTTTAAGCCTTGGTACGTATCACACATACTAGACACCTTATTTATAAATTAAATATAGAGCGATTTTCATTTTCCACTATTAATTAACTAATTTGTACAAGTTCTCACCAAATTTTATCAGTTAGTTCTTACCAAGTATCTGCGTAATTAAATACGTGTTAAGCAGGCTTCTTTCTCCTTCCCTTCAGTTACTACAATACCTCAAATACAATACAATCTCCTCCAGTAACATAGATTATCATACGCTCCTTTGTAAAACAGCGCTTTTGTCGTAAAAGTAATGCAATACATATTTCACTTGATAACGCGCTTACTCATATAACCATTGGAATTTCCACATAGTTCTAAAATATTCGGAAGGCGGGAAGAGACAGCCTTCCAGAACAATCTCACATTAGAGTTTTGGTGTTTACGATGTCAACTTCTCTCTTCACCCTGATCGATCGGGCGGTTGGCGCCTTCATGTGATAAGTGCGCAAACATTCGCGTCATAACATAATACAGTTAATGCTTAATTTATTAATATGTGTACATTTCTAACAAATCGGAAGCAAATTTCATGAGTAGCAAAACATTTTATCGTTTCGGGAAACAAACTTTAACTGATGCGCTCTAAGTGCTTGGTTATTATCAGTGGCGCTTGATAGTAGCCTGAAAATAATCATTTGTTGTATAGTTCATTCAAAGTTTAAAAAGACGTATCTACTTTAGGTCAAGGACTTCAAATGGACATAAAAACCGAAGTGAGAGGATCGTCTCTAATTTATACTATAATATTAAATTTCAAGCGGAAAAAAAAATATTCTTATGCTGAATTTCATTGAATTGCCAACTTTAATTGTATCATAATAAACGTAAATTACAATAAATACTACAAGATAATACGTAATTTTAACTAGGCCTCTCTTTGTCCTGTTGTTGAAGATTATCAAAAAGTGGAATTTTATTTCTTTGTGAGCTTTTATCGACTGGAATTTGCTCCTTAATTTGATGTATATATATAATTTCATTTATTTAGTTACAGCTTTATGTAGTACAATTGTCTTAAATGTTTAAAATGGTACTGGATCTGCCACTTGCTGAAAGTTACAATCACTTAAAAAAGAAGGAAATTGAAAATATAACTCCTGTACAGTTAAAGTAAAATGAATAAATTCAAACCAACAAGTTTGATCTTCAAATTTGTACTAATGTTAAGAATGGGAGCTTCTGTAGCCCAAGCCATGTGATTTATTTCTTTACAAACGCACATGAGTTTGTTTGTTCTTTGGATTATTTTATTTTCCCTAGGTATTTCTCCATTCCTTATAGAAATTATCCCTTTTCTTATAAAGATCGAAGATGAGAAACGCTAGTTTATATTTGTTTTGTGTTAATAACATGGTTAGTTATGTAAAATAAGTAACTGTTGATAAAAGTTAATAGAAACGGAATAAATAGGAAAATATTAACTACTAAACAAAATTACTGAATAAAGGTACACCTGCAAGGTTAGAAGACGTTGATCTACATTCGGAAATAGAGAGAAGGGCGGACATTGAATCATTAATTCAGTACGTTTATGCCACAGGAAACTATAGATTACTTATTTACCCACCAAAGGAACGGCAGAAGAACAAGAACTCCACAGTACGCTGCTTTATAAAACATGGCTGGAAAATTCTATGAGAAATATGTTAATTGTTACGGGATCTGTAGAACAAGTTTGTTGCTATGAGATACCATTGCGCAAACGTCCATGCAGCGTTTTCGGAGGGAAAAATTAGAATTCCTTAAAACTACATTTAACTTTGTCATGTTTCTTAGTTTCTAAAGAAATTAAAACACTTATACAACTGCAAAGTTATATTGCTCTGATCTTTCTGTGTCTTGTAACGAATTGGCAATAACCGTCGTAAAGAATTTAAATGCAATTTTTAGGCATTTAAAGGACAATTATACAAAGGCAAAGAGAGAGAGAGAGAGAGAGAGAGAGAGAGAGAGAGAGAGAGAGAGAGAGAGAGAGAGAGAGAGAGAGAGAGAGAGAGAGAGAGAGAGAGAGAGAGAGAGAGAGAGAGAGAGAGAGAGAGAGAGAGAGAGAGAGAGAGAGAGAGAGAGAGAGAGAGAGATAGTCTGCATCAAGAACGAGTGAGTACATATGAATTATTTTACTACCTCCAAAGTATATTGACCGAAAACCGTTTTGTAGGTTATGTTCCGATGAATGAGGTTTGTTGTCCATTTCTATATAAGTAAATACTTCAGTAAATTGTTATCTGTCAGTTGTGATATTGTAAGATCAGGCCATGCGCTAATTATCCATTATCATCCTTGGTTAGATCGTTAAAGGCCAGATCTTACACTATGATACCTAATTTGTTGACTTAAAAGATTAATAGTGGACTGGCTTATAAACTCTGTCGTTATTCTTTTAGTGCAAAATAAAATATTTCGGCCAGACGTCTTTTTGTGTTGTGTTATGTATTCTCTGAAGCAGTGATTTAGATTTTGTGTGTTTATACACTATTTGTTCTTTTCAAATTAATAAAATGGGGTGTTAGGTATTTAATGTGGTTAATCGAGGTGCCAAAACAACAGATGTTGCGCGGGTAAATGTATATACCCACACGCGCGCAAGTATGTGTGTATGATTGTGCGCGCGCGCACTTGCTTTATCAAGAACAACATCTTGTATAATTACCAAAGTTGATTCAGTAAACTCAGTTTTTAGGATGCCACATTCAGATTTACAGGATTATCTCTTAACATTGGAAAAAAAATCTGGGAAAAGTATTTTGGTTTTCTAAAATCCTGCTTCTAATGTATTTTATTAAAATATCGTAAACATACCTTAGAATTTTGGCAAATAACCTGTGGAGCCCTCTTCAATTTTGAGTAGCGCTCGTATACATAGAAATCGTAAAAGAAAAAAAAATAGTTTAAAAAATATAGATTTCATCAAAACAAACATTTTTTTGTAATAGCTATTTCAGTAAACTTATTATTGGTTTGAACTCTGAAAGGCTAAGTCACTGATTTTTTACTTCTCTTCTTGTCCCAGATAACACAATTTCAAAACATCATATAGCTATTTGCTATTGATCTGACTGCCAGTTTAGGCTACTGTATTACTCTTGAGCCTGTAGAAAAATGTATAGCAGAACTTATTCTGCAACGTTTATCTCTATTAAAATGAAGGTAGAATGATAAGTTTTTCAAAGAAATGTTTGAAGAAGAGAAAATCATGTAAACGTTGTTCAAATTTTTTCTTTCAGAAATCAGTGAAGTTCTTGTTTTGGAAGTTCAGTACAGGCATTTCTGTACCTCAGACCTCACGCGGTGTGGGAAAGTGAAAATAAAGTTAGTAATGTTTTGTAGGAAAGTATAATAATGAGTAGAGAATTGCTGGTGAGTGGTAACACACAGGAAGCTTTCATTAAGTAACTTCAATTATATACAGCTAAGACCCTTGCGGAAGGTATAAGCAGTTCACTTTCCTTATTCTCGATTCAAAGACGTAAGATACAGAGTATTAGCAAAGTTACAACAAAGAAAACAACACAAGTGGAAATAAACTTCTCAATAGGAATATTACTTTGCAACGAAGAACAATAACCAATTGAAGAATACGGAACTAAAATGCTAATACGGGAGAGATCTGCCTTAATGCTGAGAAACACAAAGGGCGCACGAAATTAATAAGTTTTGCAAAGGCCTTAGGTACTGTATAGGTTGGGAAAATCCATCTTCAGTCTCTCAGCGAGATATAACCGCTAAAACAAAATGAAGAACAATTACCACTTTCTGTAAGAGACGCGACAAAACAAACATGGCGGTTGCCGTGGAAACCACTTCCGACGGTGAACAACAATTTTGTTGGCTGACGCCAGTAGTTCATAGCCTCGCTTTTCTCTCGTTTTTTATTTAATAAAAAGGAAAAGCTGACATCTCTGGTACACGCTCTAACATAAGAGTAGCACAAAACGCGTTGATTACTCGACGCCGTCATTATTACAGCCTCTGTTGAACGACGATTTTTTATCTTAGCGCTGAATACCGAAAGTTATCTAATGAGATATACTCTTACTTCACAAATATCAGTAAAATTTTAGTAATGATTTTACCATTTTGATCCAAGTGGCTTCATTGTATGTAACAATTACGTTCCCAAACATGACTCGGCCACTCCAATGCTTTGCCTCAATAAGTAACAGAGAATCAAATAATTTTAAAAATTAGCAGCTCAATTTATTAATGGTTAATTCTGTAGCACTATAGCCTTAATGAACCTTACATAACTCGTACCAAGGCAGAGTGGATAAAGTAGACGATGTTGATTTTCATGAAGTAATAGACCACTTCGTATTAAGGGTCCTAAAATATATCGCGATACTGGTTTTATGTATGGTCCGCACCCACTTCGGTTGATTCCAGTCCACGTGCCCTCAATCATTGTAATCCCCAAGCTTCAACCTTATTCTATAAGGATTTTTGTTTTTTAAATTATCGTCCTCCAGGTTAACTTAGATGGGACGACGAATGAAATTATGCCCAGAGACCTCAGAGCTTAGAGTTACCCGCCATTCTTCTTTCAGGACAAGGGAAAGCACCAGAAAAAAAGCTTATTCAGATAGCTCGCTCTGGGCATCTTGGAAAGTGAGGCAAACATGCTACCATTTACGCTAAAGAGAAGGGCTGCGCAATGATGCAGATATACGGTTCAGAATTTCTCAAATTGTGCACCAACACCATTGTTCCTACTTTTATAATCTGTAGCCAAATTAAAATTCTGATCATGGGCAATTCCTTTATTTACAATAAATCGAAATATTTTGCCGTAAAGTTCGAGGCTCCCATTCGGTAAGTCCCTGATCGATCCCTGATGAGTACCATAGTTTTCCGTATTATATCGTGTTATATATGTCAACCTATTGCGTTTTAAGTTACATTAGAGGACAATGCCCATTGTAAGATGTCTGACTAATCATAATAAATTGTGTTATTGATTTTTTTCGACATATATATGAAAGGTAATCACGGGTTTAAAGCTTTAGAATTTTAGTGTTACTAAAACTCACATAATTGTGGTGGACGTAAGTTCCATTTGTGAATGAAGTGAGCAGTACTAGAATAAGCAGAGATAATAATTCTTAAGCAGCTGGCTTCAAGTTATATACACTCAAGGAATGTAAACAACAATCAGTGGGCATTATAATTATAAAGCCCATCTTGCATGTATTGTCGTTGAGAGTATGTTGCGAATTTGCATACGCACATTGGAAGTGGAAGAAGAAAATAAGTAATTAAACAACTAAGGTAGAAGCATTACTGGATGTGAAGTAATCAGTTACTAGAGTAACGTCTTGCTAATCGGTCGTTGTGGCGATTTGCTTGCTCTGCAGTGACCTGAGATTGTTTAGCTTACTAGCGGTGAATGACGCGATCAAGGCTACGCTTTATCATTTGTGCAATGTCAACTCTTAAGTTGCCGCTTTCTATTCTTGCTGAAAAGAATACAGCTTGTTCTTGTGGACCTGAAAAATGAAAGCTTATTCTAGCATTTGTATTATATTTGTAGTGTTATTACTTTACTGTGAAATGCCTACCGTGTTTGAACAAAGAATTTGTACGTACTTAAAAGCGGTATCACATAAAGTTCATTTTATAATCAGAGAATCCTCTTGAAAGTTTCTCTCTTTGTTTATTGTGAAGGTTATGGAATACTGCAGTGCCGTATCTGTTACTGGGGCTGGTATTAAAGAAATTAAATAAACCAAACGGACAATAATTGAACAGGAATGCACATCATGAATATCCTATACATGGGAGGAAACATAAGTATATCAACAAAATCCTTTGTGCAGGTGAATAAAAGTAGCTTGAGACTGATATAAAATTGTGCTGGTGGTTTAAAAGAATGATCTGTTAGTTTTGGGAAATAAATAACTAGCGGAAAAGGCAAAACAGTCACATTCCTGCTGAAGTTTTGTTTATTCACTTTCAGGAACCATCTTTCGGATATGCGGAAACAGCTAACAGTGAGAATTCCTATTTGTGAGTTCAGATTTTCTGAAACATTTTCCATTTAGTAAGTGCCAGTGAATCACAAGATAGGATTGTTACCTATACATTTGCCGAAGGTCAAAAGTACCTATGAGAACATCTGTTGTTGCTTTCACGGATAGTACATTCGGTAATATCTTGGTCTATAGAGAAATGGGACTTCATGCGGTTCTTTCTATTAAAAATATTATTTTTTTTCTTGCGTCTCAGACCAAAGATGCAAGAAAACGCGATAAGCGTTTTAATTTCTGAATAATGTATGGCGAGAAAACATTTAACTTCAATATAACGGAAGGGCACGGTCCCTAAGGATTCCAACATTCCAATCGTAATGTCGGCCTTACTGCAATCTGGAGGTCTTGGCAAGAGAAGAGAGACTGCGAGGAAGGAGTCCCGCTGCCAGGAATATCTTTTAATAGTACCAATTCCACAAAATAGCAACCCATCACCACAGGTGAGCTTAAACAGATAAAAGGAGGGAATGCAAATTCATATCACCTACTGTTAGTGGTAACTCTCGAACAAACCCATAGTTACATAGGCTAGTCCTGGAATCGAACTTAGATCCTCCAGAATTTGAGTTTCACAGGTTACAGAGAACCATCTCGCTTCGTATCATGTGAGTAAATAAATTACGAGTGAACATTACAATTCCAGAAAAATGAAAAATAAGGTTTAGGCAAGCGAAGTTGCTAGAACAGTGAATGCTGGAGCAAATTGGATTACCTTTACAACTACTTCCCAACAGTAAACAAATTGCATGTATGTTCAATTTCTGTGCTGTCGAGAAGAATTATCTTCAGTAATATAATAAACACCGGTGGTCTAGGCGTAATTTCATTGCCCTTAACGAATGTTTATTGTGTAGCCAATTATTTTCACAAATACCAGTTTAAAAAAGAAATTAGATTAACAGCTTTTGCTAATACTATTTGGTGGAATTACTAAAGTGGTTTTAAGGTGGAAGTTTTCCCATATTTTATGACTGCATTGTTATACATCGTCTTCACAACGTTCTAATATATTGCATCTTTCGCAGAAAAGAGAACACAGTTTTATTCATTGGCACATAAACTACATGATTAACAATAGAGCATTGATGTCATAAAAGCTAATTATTAAAATTCTATACATTTAAAATTTTTCATGGCAAATAAAATATGTATCTTGAATTTCTCCAGGATGGCGTACAAAATCATATTCATTCGAAAGGAAATATGTATTATTTTGTATGACTGCAAAATCAAAAGACATAGATGGAAAAAACCTATGAACCTCACAAAAATATAGAGTTCTTGATCGTCCTGTAGTTAATTGCTTTGTAGCCATTAACAGTTTTTGTTTTATTTACGTTCTCAAACGTTAAGTCATGCCAGACGATGAATGAAATGGATCAAATGACGCTCAAATGAGTCCTGGGTCCAAGGAGCTTAGAGCTACCCAACTCGTCTATCAGCATAAGGGAAAACCCCGGAAAAACCTTATCCAGGTAACTCACCCTAACCGAAATTTGAACTCGGGACCTCTTGAACTTGAGGTAGACATGCTACCGAGGCGGGCGGCAATGTTTATTTGAACTAAATGTCGCTATTCAATAATTTATCGTGATGTTTTGGTTGGAGTGTGACATTTAAAAGTCAGCATATAAAGGCTTGCTTCCAAACATCTAGCTAATGATTCAGTTTCCTTCATTCCTCTTTTACTACGCGTACTGCAAACTTTTATCTCGATTAATTTTAAGTAAAAAGGAATTTAGTTTGATTTTAAATAAAAGGATGTTAGATAGGATTGAATTACCCTACGAGGGGATTCGACACTGCCACCAGTCTTGATCTATTGTACAGTTTGATTCACATGAGGTGGCAGTCCGATGCGCAGAGGAGTATGGAGTAGTGTGGTGGGGGAAAATGTTAGCTCTCTTATCTCGCTGCAAGCTGAGATCTCCTTGCACCCTTTCCTTGAGGCTGGTTTCATGTTAATATATGCGATTGCAGCCCACGATGTATTTTATACATTTAAAGTGGCGGCTTCATCTCTTACTGGTTCCTTGTTTCAAGCTGGGCTTCATTCACTCCACTTGAATCTGTAGAAGAATCATTGCCATCTCCTCCCAAATGAATTACCTGAATTTCCTGCCCTGCATTTAATAAACCCTCTTTCTGCATATGTTCTCCTTCGATTTTCTTCCACTGACTTCATCATTCTTGCCAATCCTGTGCTGAATGCTGACCGTAACATTTCTGCCATTCACTCAGTTTATTTTTTTTTTTTTATTTTTTGCGGTGGCCCAAATAAGTTCATGGTGATCAGTTGAAAATGATAAGGAGGTAGACAGAAAATATTATGATTGGATTGGTGGAGAAGTCTATTTTGTAGGTGATATGTGATCTTTTGGGCTTTAAAGGAATAATTAAGCTGTAAATAAATATCAGGTTGGAGAGCAGTAGAGAACCCAATGCCACGAAACTGCTCTATTGAAAGATTTTGTCTAACCCAGACTATCTTTACATCTCTTCTGCATATTTTAACTTAGCACATAGCTAGGCATTTTCTCAGTTTGTGTTATTCATTAACCTTTCAGCGAACTATTGCCTCTTTGGAACTATCTAAGACGATCTTCTGGGACTTTTCTTTTGGGACGTGGAAAAAGAAGTAGAATCGGAAGGCACACCTTTGGTCTCCTTAATTATTCTTGTAATGCTTCTTTCCGACACACATGTAGCCTCAACTCCACTTTTATCAAGGTTTCTAATATAGGCCGCACTGCTCTGTGCATACTTTGACTTGGATTTATACATTTTGCTTACCACTTCACGAATATGTGAATAAGGCACCTTTTCTTTGAGCTTGCTCATCATTAATGACATTTTCAGATATTTATGAATAAAATATGAAAATATATCAAATTAAATGTTTTTACAAGCACAGATCAAACACACTTACACGCAATAACAGATCATCTACTTTAATTCTATAACACCTAGACGAGACTAAATAAGTCAAATATTTATATTATTATCAACCTCTTGATAGCTTACCATGTACGTCTCGCAGTCAGAACTAACGTTTCCTCCAATAACAATAGAAGACAAACTCGTCCAATCATCTCCGCATATTTCGAGAGCTGCCATCTCACCTGAATCAAACTGTACCAAGTGAGGTATCCCCGGGAGGAAGAATGAGGCGATAGGTAGTAGATGGCGGTCTTCTATGGAGTCACGACAATGCAGAGGGTAGGTTTCCTACATTTTATCAGTTAGAAACTCCCTGGCAGGCCAACACAACCAACAGCTTTCCCGACTATGGTCGAGGAACCCACCCGACCGGGATCGGAGACTGGTGACCGTTCTACCGCAGGAAGAAATTTTACTCAGAGATCATCATCCTGCCATGTGTCACCGAACTACCCACCGACCAAAGAAAGAGACCACCAAATGAGAGATGATATGACATGATGATAGAGATGAAATGGAGGGACAGGATGTTCGGAGAGATGTAATTAACCCACTCAACAATCACCTGGCAATTCGGGAAAAAAACCCGAAAAATCCATGGGTCAGGTACGTCGCCACGGGAATCGAACCTGGAACTCCCAAATGCGGACTACAGACGAAAATGCCTGAGCCAACAAGCTCGGTAAAAGTAAAGGTTAACGGACGTATTCATGTGAAAGTGACGTCGGAATTTTCAGAGACAATTATATTCTAGAAATGGAAATTGAAATATAGATCAAAAGCTCATCATAATCGCTCCAATGAAGACAAAGTAAATATTTTAAAAATATTCGCTGCATATTTTACAAAATTTACATATATATAATCAAGAAAATTATTTAATATATTAAAAAGCTTCGTTTAACGTTAAGAAGTTAAATTCGACATTCGACAAATTGTATTATTAAGTTATAAAAATTGTATAACTTTGAAGTGTTTAGTTTTTGTTTAATTCCAAGGATACTAAAACAAACAGTTGAGGTTGGCGTTATTAGAACAGTTGTTAGTTGCGAAATACAATCCTAGTAGCAAATACGCTAAAATATTTTGACGAATGATTATCGCTGAATAAGGCTAAACGATACTGGGAAAATACGTAATGGTATGAACACATGTTAATGTTTTGTCCTCAATGTATATTACACCATCAGCATATATTACAAATGTTATTGAAAGTTCAATTACGATAAGTTTATGCTGTCATAAATAGTAAACAGTAGAACGATTTGCAGTATTGCGAACACTATGTTATGATCCTTAGGTCTTCTTGCCTTAGATGTTTAAAAAGGAAAAGTGTGCATAATGACGTTTTATTTTAGCCTTTTGTAAAATATTATTGTAAGAGTTTCCTTAGTATACTTCTTGTTAATCCAGCTAAAATTTCGTTCCATTATTGAAGATTTGTTTTACATGTGAAAGGAATACAATAACTTAAAGCTGTAACCAAATGTTTTAAAATTGCTGTGACATGGGTTTGCAACTGGGCGCGATGATTCAGGTTGTTCCGTCTGAAGCCCACATTGGGAAGGCCCGGGCTTGACTTCCATGGCCGACCTACTAGACATTTGGATTTTTTCGGGGTTTTCCGCGTCGGTAGGTGAATGCTGGGTAAGTTAATTACATCTCCCGAATTTCCTGTCGCTCCATTTCACCTTCTTTATCATGTCATATCATACTTAATCTGGTAGTCTTTTTCAGGGTGGAAGTGTCGGCGGGAGTCTCGGCGGTACATGGCTTGATCGCATGTTGTGAGTGAACATTTTATCCTTCGGCGGGACGGACTCCGGTCTCCAAGCCGGCCTTATGGGCCGATTCAGGAACGCGGCTGGCAGGATAACGGTAGTGCAGGTCTGCCTGAACTCTTCATTGGTCTGGGGGGAGGTGGCCTCCGGTCTCAGAAGTCTCTCGTATAAATGCAGGGACCCCGTACTCTGTACTGTAGTGACTCCTCGGGTTTGGTCGTCCTGTCTGCTCTCGCCTCATCCTCTTTCACAGGGGTGTCCTACTTGAGGCATAAGTACCAAAGACCAGTCTGGTCGAGTAGTGAATTAAAGTCTGCTCCAGGAAATGATGCACAGAATTTGGAAAAGGAAAGCACGTAAAATTTGTAATGTAAGGGAAAGGGAAGCATTAGCGTGGTTTAGGCTAGCAGTTTGGAAACATCTGATACGTGGAGAAATTGGAGATGAAGTATCCAATTGATGGTATATATAGGAAAGAACAAATGAATGAAGGAAAATATCCTCAACAGGATGACATGGTTCAGGATATGGAAGGTATGATTTCCGGGGCCGACCTTACATACCTATGGAGTGGTTCGGCGAATAGTGGATACGATTCCTCACGTCTGGCCACCCTCAATATTCTTCTTCTTCTTCTTCTTCTTCTTCTTCTTCTTCTTCTTCTTCTTCTTCTTCTTCTTCTTCTTCTTCTTCTTCTTCTTCTTCTTCTTCTTCACTTCACGGCATGGGCAGAGTGCCCGTTCCGTCTCACAATAACTGCTCCTTCAATCTCTTTTTAGGTCTACCCAACATCTGTCTTTCCTTGTGGCTGATATTTGAATGCAATCTTAGGCCGTCTTGTTTCGGACATTCTTTGTATATGCCGCACCCATTCCTTTTGATAGTTTTCAATTTTGCTACTTATCGAGTCTACGTTGAGTTCCTTTCTTATGTCTTCATTCCTTATTCTACCCAACCTTGTGCATCCATTTGTTTTCCTTAAAAAGTTCATCTCTGCACTTTGAATTTAGCTTTTCATTTTCTTCGTGAGTACCCATGCCTCACTTCCATAAAGTAGTGCAGGGACTGCCATTGTTTTGTACAACTTTAATCTTGTATCTCTTCTTGTTTTATTTCTCAACGTTCTATGCATTGTTCCACAAATCATTTGGAATTTTGCAAGCATTTTGCTCACATCTCTGTCTGTTTTCATCATATAATTAAGATTACATCCTAAATAGCTGAATTCTTTTAGTTCTAGTGGGTTGTTGTCTAAAATTAATTTTGATCTTATATGTTGTTTTCCACAAAAGGCTCAATATTCTCTCACCCTTAATATTCACCTCATCCCTCCCTCACTTCCTCCCTTGTTTAATCGTTACAGTCTGAGGTAAGATATTTAGTGGACTTTTCCTCATTTGGAGAAGGAATTGGAACTCGGAAGTTGAGAGAAGGTGAATATAATGTGTGCAAAAAGAGAGATAGAGGAATGTAATAGACCTTAAGCATGTGGATGATATGATAAGAACCTAATAACGAAGGTCTTTGTACTAGGGTAAATCCCAGTGACTTAATAGCAGCATGAGTAAACAAACAAATATATGATATAGCTTTTACAATCCCTGCTCTGTGCATGGTTACCAAAAGAAACGCGGAGTGAAAAAGCTTTGAGTACTTGAGACGTTTTTAGAACATCAAAATTAATAATTATTTTCCATGAAGGGAAATTTTCTTAAAAATAATAATATCGTGTCCTTAATAACGTAGGCCTAAATACAACATTTATTAATTAAATCACATTTAGCTTTTGAGGTGTTATTCACACACAGATCATGATCTATGAAGAGACTGTGCGTTTTTGGTCTAATTTGGGTACAGAATTTTTGAACAGAATACAGTGCTGCCCATTATTACTGTGAGGAAGTATCAGAGAAAATAATAAGTACCTAGTTTCTCTTTTAGTTAAGCTTGAGGCGCGTGCTGAAACACAGTGGTACTATCGTTTCAGTGATACACGGTATTTCAGTTGTTTTATGACTGGCAAACAGTGCATTACTACACTTATCCACGTAGCAGGAAGGAATGAAGGTAGTATTAAACGGTATTATCGCGTTTCTCCTAGTCTAGGTTGGAATTGATGACGGTCATAAAAGGACTGTGTAATTCAGCAATGACTAGCTCCCTGGCTTGGCCAACGTTTTGCACAATACTCTTCTTTTATATGCTCTCATATAACACATCTCATGATTCAGAGCCTGTGGCAATGGTTTATACGCGTCATTTCGTTCTTGCACCACAATCCCGTGCAATAAAATAAAACGCAGCAAAAGTTTCACTAGGCTCGATGAGAAACAATTAACTAGTTAAATGCTGAATTTTGGTATTAGAATTTTTACAGTCAACTGGAGAAATGTTTGATCGATCACTTCAGCAAGGGATAGCCGAGCTTGTCAAAATATAAACGGCATTTTCCCCCACTTTTGTCAGCGTAGGTATCAACTATCTTCGGCTTAGGCCTTATACATTTCCTTTATTTATTTCCAATTAGTATTTAATTCCCTGTATCATTACTTCACGAGTAAGCTTAGAAGCCATGTGGTCAACTGGACTGCATTTGTAATCGCACAAGGTAGTAAAGGTGTGTTCAGTGACAACACCTTGGTATACGTAGGTGGTCTGCATTGTCGTTCGCTAATGTGCTTAAATCCCCAACTTCTGAGTTCAGCATCCTGAAATGTCAAATGTACACTAGACAATGTAACGCTACGTCCACCCCAGGAAGTTCATAGCAGGGAACATCATTCACATTGCTTGTTATTTTTCATTTTCCTCTAATACAAAAGATACCATTACTTACGTTTTGGAACCTCCTATTGCCTCCATATTTTTGGAGTTCTTCAAAATTTCTCAAATAAATGTTCTATCTATTGGTTTCCTTGAACACTGCTAAATGAGGATCGTCCCTTTCATATACTTTTTTATCCTGCGTGTTTTGCAGTTTTGGTCCACACGCTTGTATATTTTGATTTATTGTTCGATTTGAATAGGACGTGGTGCATGTGATTAACATAGAAATAAAATGCAAGAAAATATTTTGGAGGAAACTTCTATGGTTTGGGACTACTGTGCATATACCGATGGAGTGTGTTTTAAGAATAATGTCAACCTTTACTCGGAAAAGTTATCAAGACCGTTTTTTTAGTTAATTTGTTAAAAAATGCTTAAAATAACTAAAACTTAGCAGTGGCTTTACTTGGATAGAAGGAGAGTGAATGAAACAACACCACTTCCGACGTAACGACCCTTTCAAGGCGAGGCCTACCGTCCGGCCATTGCGCCTCCCACCTCTGCCCACTAGGCATCATGAGTGGGTTGCAGTACTAGAGGGTGGAACGTGGCCAGTGCCCAGATCCTCTTCGCCGGTCTATGGGATATTTGTGACCTAGAGACACTCTTCTTATTTAGGTAGTCCTTCCGCTCCTGACAAAGGCACTAACAAAGTCGAGAATCATTCACAAGTTCGGATCGAGAATCGAACTCGAATCTCCCACTTCATAAGCAAGAGCGCTAAGAAGACGACCTAAAGAAAACAAAAATGACAACTTAATACTTTAAGCAGAAAACAACTGATATAGTAGCTCTTTTACTATCACACAAGAGCATTATACTAGCTATGAACAAATCGTTTGCTGACAAATTGATTTTATTCTCCATACAATAAAGACTGCAAAATGCATTTATTGTTCACCTTAACTTCATTGTTTTCTTTTTATTTTCAAACATTTGCAAGGCCTTCATATAGCTGGCAAAGAAATATCCAAAAGAACAATTTTCAAATAAAGAACTTTAAGAGTTTCATACGTTTCGTGTATTTCATTAGCTTGGTAAAGTAGAACCTTCCACAATTATAAAAAATAAAAAAACTCTACTCCCGAATCCTTGTTATTCATCGCAGCTAATTCCTAAGTACGAAATCTATCAACAGCGAGTCTGATTTAACTGCTAGCTGATTTTGATTGAAACAACTAATGTTAAATCAGTGGATGCTACACCATTTGGGATTTGACTTCACTGAAAACATTGAGCCCTAAACTGCAGTTCATCCATCTCAGTAAGATTAAAACAGCAGATAGGCATAAATTCCCATTTCTGTACAGTTATTTCCGTGCATGCCGTGAAATCACAAACACTGCACCGCAACAGTCATAAGTATCGTTTTCTCCAATAAATAGAAACCACAGATCATTGTTGGTGAAAAAAATCTGTATGATTGTTACTTTCATGAAGCTTAGTTCTCCACAGAATTTCGATTTTCGTATGTGAAATTGCAAATACGTATCTTGATACTGCGAGTTTACAAAGTTTGCATCGGTTGTGTTTCTGCGGCCATCAATACGTGGTGAGGTGACAGAAAAAAGCACCTTTTTTCTGAACCTGGCGCTATTCGTTTTTAGAGCAATGCAAACTTTTGAGTCAGAAAGAAAGTAAAACTCTATTAATCGATTATTGTGACGCTAACTTAGACATGGAATATAGAGGGATGCTTCAAGCGTAGCATCTATGTCCCCATTCGGGGAATCACAAGCTGGATTCCATGGCCAACCTTCCTTGTCCATTTTTTATCTTTCTTTTCTTTCGGAAGTTTTCCCAAGTCACTAGGCAAATATTGAGAAGGAGGAATATATCCCCCTAACTTTCTAACGCACCATTTCGCTCCACTTCTCATTTCACTTCACCTTTCATCCTGGTTGGCCCAACAGCTCCGTCTTTGGCGTAAGTAGATATCCATTCGTGCATTAAAACAGTTGCCAGGGAGTTGCAACTAACGCATGGTAGTGGCGTAGAGAACTTCCCTCTCTCCCTCTGTTTTCAGCGAAACGTGTGATGAGAGGCACCTCCCAGGACAAAACTAGCGAGTGTACAGAGGGAAGTTCATTACTCCACAGCCGTGCGTTAGTTGAAATTTCCCCGTTGCGTTTTGCAAATATTTTAATGCACGAAGGGATATCTGCTTACGCCAAAGACGGAGCAGCTGGGCCACCTGGTTGACGTGCAGTTTTGACGTGCTTACTCTCTGTAAATGCTCGTCCTCTGGATAAAAGGAACCACCGGAGAGTTTATACTGATAACTGTTGGGGATGCCCTCTGCCATCCCTAGTCACATACTTTCCCCTCTCCTTGACGACGGGAACACAGCTTCAAACGATTCCTCTACCTTCCGATCCTTGTCTGGAGTCATAGTGCATGAGGAATCACAGTGCTTTCGTAAATGGGAGACATGAGCGTTAAATGCATGCGAAGTACGTATATGTGCATTACTTTTGGATCTGAGACCCACCAGCCACTCTTTAACCGTTTAAAACAGAAAGTATATAACTATTGTGGCAACAGCCTGCTCCTCTTAATGGATGCCTAATATTTAAAGAAAAAGAAGAAAGTAATCTTAAACTGCCTTACTATATGACGATGCCGTCTACACTCATCCACAACCGGTGTAGTGGATTACAAAAGTCGAGGTTTACAAAACTGCAGACGAAACTGTACTTGTGAACATATAAATCGCTTTCAAAACATCGACACAGATTACCGATAGGTAACATTCATTTTTACAAAATGTGATGGTGGAAACTATGAGGGAAATGTCCTACCTAGCGCAAAGCTATAGTTGCGTGTCTTTCAGCTATTAGTAGAACGTAAGAGTTATAAGTTTCGTGTTTTCATAGCGTTAGGTCTTGTAGATTTTCTCAGCAATATCTTTTCCCTCTTCTGAGTCTGAGAGAAAAGAGTGTATAAACAACTATCCTTTGATGATTCTCTTGGACAGAAACTTTCTAACTGAAATCTTGAAAGCATCCAGATAAATATTGTGCCATATTCTCCAACTTTTCTTCTCAAGTTGTGAGAATAAGAACAAATTCTCCGACGAGATCCAACATTCCAAATATGTTAAATCGTTATAGTCTGAACTTTCCTAATGCGATGCAATTTACATGCAATTGTTTTAAATTGCATTTGTTGTTTGACTTGATGGACGATAGATATCTCTTATTAAATTTCACTGTTTAGTGACTTTGGCATAGGATATATTCAATGAATAGCTCTTTTGAATTATCTTGGGTATGCTTTTCAATGCTATTGAGAGGTGACATGTCATTACCATATCTGCATCAATAGGTGTGCAGGTTAATCTGAACTCCTGGTTTTTAATGTAGCGGAGTTTAATACAGGTACAAAGTTTAAATCACTCGGTATTTTGATAGAATGTTTTCAAACTTTACAGTGAATATTCAGGTTATCAGTTTGAAATCAGTGATCCTCGTCCTATTTCTTAGAGAATATTTTGGTTTTCATACTAATCATATAAGCTGCAGCTTTGCATTCTAAATATATATCAAAGAGCACCTGAAACTTTATTTGATGTTTGCCTAAGGAGTTGTCTGAGGTGGTATAATAATGCAAGTTTGACTCGCGCTTTTGCTTTATGACAGTGTTCACAGAAGATCAAAATTTTATGGGAAACGGTAGTTTAACCTTCGCAGAGAAATGCAATGAGGGCAGATCCCTCGTATCTAGCGTGAAGAAGATGTTCAAAAACATTCCAACCAGGATTCTGCGAAAGCATTATCTGCACTTCGTATAGTCACAGAAACGCTCTTTATGAACGAATGATGGCTCGAAACGAAAGATGCAAGTGCACTCCATGAAACATTGGATAACAACACAACATACTTCAATTTCTACTTTCTACAATTATTTCTTAACAAAGCATTCTCCAAACTCCTTACACCGAATATCGCAGAATGTAATGTGCGACTCCAAATATACGCTTCCACTGCTCCAATGGCAAATGGCACCATAGCTCGCATCATTTGAGCCGATGTGCTGTCGCTTATTAAATACTCTTCATTTATAATAGAAAAGCTTCGTCACCTCTAAATAAACAGTTACACACTAGAAGTAGATTCTGAGACACTGCAAAATCCATGGTGATGATGGTTCCCTATTCTGCTGCACTATTCTAGAGATGAAATGGAGACCATCTGATGGAGTTCCCATTAGGTTTTGCGTTTGCTATGACATTGAGTACAGATGATCAGGTAATGTTTCAGATGATTAAATCTCTCGCACCGACTTGTTCCATCTGTGGTACTCAATTACCTGGAAACGGCCTCCTCTGGTCTCTCACATTACCTCGCTACCATTATGGACTCTACCAATGCGTTCCATACACTCCTTATGAACTCCTAAAACACTTTCACTCCATATACACTTTATTGTAAATAAAGGTTACTCATTTATTTCCTCATGTTACTTCATATTTTAAAACAAATGGAAAGCACATTTGTTAAAAAAGAACTCGAACTAATAGTTATTGCGTTCCCTTTTCGCTGAATATATCAAATTTCTCTTATTAAAACAACAAATGTACGCCCAGTAGCAGAAGGCGTGTTGCCTTTTAGAACACAGAATGTAGCACAATAAAAATAAACTTTTAGAGACCACTTCATAAATATTTGTTTGTTTTATTGTAGGGACGTGAAATTGATATAAGCATACTAGAGAGCCAAATGTGTTTATAGTGATCACTTTGAAATTCGGTTGTGTTTGCTTGACATGAGCGAGAGAGTGAGAGAAAACCGAAACAGACCAATAGGCGACTTAGTATTTGAAATCAAGTATAAAGAATAACTCTGAAATTATTAATGCCAGAACATACTTGATACAAATTTTGTGTTTTAGAGGCAGCGTAGCAGATAAGTAAAGGCCGGAGGCATGTGCGTTTTTCCGTAGGCATATTGCACGTGTACGGTATACTATTTCTTGCTTCTGTAAACACTGCACGTAGATACATCCTAACCATAACAACTGCCTCACTGCGAGAGGAAACAAAACAGTCGCGTTATACCACACCTTGACCTTGCATCTGCACACAGTTGCAAGGCAATGCTTCACTACTTCACAGAGTACTACGTTACTTTGTTTTTGACGTCGCAGTTGTTTGCACATTTGGTGGCCGTGCTGTACATATGACGTCATTCATACTCTGTATGCTGCTAACTTTATCATGCACACACTGGTACCTTTACAACAGTAGGTTATATCATATTATCTTTAATAACGAATGAATTTATTGATCGACAATTTATAGACGACAGTTAAGATTTTGTAAACATCTCGATTTTTATGTTACACAGAGCATTCGAAGTCAAAACTTTATAGAGTACTACCATAAAATTTAAGAAATAGATTTAATGTGGCATACAGTTACCACAGATAAACGGAATCGTAATTTAAATTGTTGGAGTAACATTTGAGAAAGCAAAATGTGAGGGACTTTTTCATGTAAACCATTGTTTGGCTCGGGGCTTTTCTGAAAAAAATCTTACGTCGCATCTGGAAGTCCCACATTTAAATACCAGGCTTGCTATTATAAGCATGAGAGCCCCAGTTGCTGTTAAATGACTTTGATAATTAGGTGTTTGGTGTATCGAAAACCTTACAATACATCGAAACCAAACACAACTGATCTGTCGAATCGAATCTCAACTGAATATGTTCAGTCACAACTTCAAACTACATTATTCACTGCAACGCTCACTGTCAGTAGACTAATGAAAAACATTCCAGGTTCAAGTCAAATTGGACCGTCTACGGTGTGAGAGTCGGCTCCTTAAGTGCAAAGCTAACGTTCTGCAAAGGAAGAAGCAATCCGAACGAATCTTTTGGAGCTGAAATTGCTATTGTGCTGCACGGCCATTAGTTGCGCCCAGCCCAGGTAGCTATGGACCGACTCGGTGGTGGGAGGCAGGCGCCCTGTAGCAAATGGATCCAGAGAGAAGATGGACCTATCTCTACCTATTATACGCAAATAGTAAATCAGATATTACTTACAAGGGTCAGTGTTCTACTGCATTTATCTTCTCACTCTAAAGGTTAACATGTGACAGCAGTGTAATATCACGGCGGAGGTCAGGTGTGGGCGAAGTGCTGGGCTTATAGCCAACGTTAAGCCTGATGTTGCTATGTACCTGTTCAGCTCTACTAGCTTAATTATCGCGTAGGACGAAGAACGTGTAGTAGAGGCTTTGCTTAATGACTATGTAGCTCCAATAATGTAATGACCCATTCAAATGATTACTAAGGATTGACATAATGACGTAAAACGTTATATAAACTTAACATGATATTATCATTTAATAACAACACACAGAAACATAAACAGTAGCAATCTCAAGAGAGATTGAAAAACTAAACTAAGCGACCACCGTAAAAATACGAAAGAGGCTGTGTAAACTTCGCGTCAAAAATAATGAGTTGACCGTTGGAAGCAGAAGCACGCTCCAGAATGTGACAGGCAGTGGCGCTGCTGTACGGTGTATTGGAATAAGGCGGGACATACCTCTATTTTTACAGTTCATTAGCTGCACGTAGAACTCTAGCAGTAAGTGACCTGGAGGTGTCGAGTTCGAAACTTCGGATCAGATGGAACATTTTTTTTGCTCCTAAATATATTTGTTTATATGGTTTTAAAATAAAATATAGTAATAAAACTTATCATGGTCAAAACTTTGTGAAAAGACGACACTGCGTCTAAATAGATCCTGTGACTTTGTGGGTTCGTGAAATTAAAAGTCCAATTGCACAAGCTCAAAATGTTCTTTATTTCCACCGATATACAGTTGGAACACTTGCCAATTACACAGAATTACGTACCGCACACAATTACAATTCACCAGTTCGTCTGTCACAGATCCACCCTGCACTCGCAATTACGCACAACTCCTCCGATGCCCGTTCACTCACTTGGCGCTCTTCACGGCTGCTCGCCAAGAACTCAACTGAACTCGTCCACTGCAGGCCTTATATGGGGAAGATCGCCGTTTCTGGAAGTCTCGCGGTTCATAAAATAATCCCGAATGTTCCAGACGCCAGAGGGGAGGGGAAAGAGCCGGCCAGCGACCAGTGACACTTCCCTAATCATCCGCTCAGTTAGTGACATGAGATAAATGGGTAGGCGTGAGCTAAATGCCTCCAGTCCCCTACTCAGCTGTCAGTTGGTCGTGCTTTCCGATAATTGGGTGACAATACCAATAAACGTTACACTAGCTCCTTTTTATTCTTGGAAACGTAAAATAAAGAAAGGTATCCAACGTTAGTGCGAATAATACTTTGGCTTTTCTAAGACAATAAAACACTTTTCGAGAGAGGGAGAAAGAAGGAGGGAGGGAGAAAGAAGGAGAGTGGGAGAAAGAAAAGCGGTAGAAGGAGAGAGGCTATATTGTTATCGCGACAAAATTCGAACCTGGACCCATGTCTAAAACATTCTGAAGATATTTTCTTTCAAGTTCTACATGAGAGAGCGTGGAGGAAATTTGACCTACAGTGAGAGCATTGTATTCGCTTGAGATCTCTTTTAAGACGAGCAAAGTATTAGTAACCTGGCGTACAATAGGTCACGAAACACAAATAGTGTGTGTGTGTGTGTGCGCGTGCGTGCGTGCGTGTGTGCTATAACAATGATATAAAAGCAATTTGAATTTATTTTAGTTAAATGATGACTACCTTGAAGGTTGCAACGATACTTAGAATATTTTGAAAATAGAACAAAAAAACCTTTCTGACACATATTACTTCCATTTGTTGTTCGAGTAAGACCCACTGTCGAAGCAAATACACTTTACTGCTTTTCTTCTTAGGCATTATAATATTCTAGTACAGCACACTAAATCACTAATTTAAAACTTCATGAAAATGGCACTTGTATAGTTCTTGGGAATTATATGGTTTGTAACAGCCCAAAGAGGGCCAGAGCCTGCTAACCGGACTGCGGGCCTCGCGCTCATATTCCAAGGCAGAGATAGGCGATCATCCAAACAATACGGGGAGGATATGTGATCAGCATCTCTGCACCCCCAGTCGGAAAGTGCAATGACTGCGATAACACACTAATAATCGTTTAACAATAGGACAGCATACGGCTGAAACAAACAGAAAATTAATGTAGTTTGCTCAGAAGTTAAATATTATATTATGCACATATAAATAAACGGGCTGCATTAACTTGTACAAGTTTGGACATTCGACCATCTTTTAACGATGAACACTTCATCTGTGAGCGAACTTCTAGTTTACTCTCTTGTTGTGTTAATTCTTATAACGAAATTGAAATGTTTAAACATTTCGTTTGCATTTTGCTGTACCTTTAGAGCATAATAAACGACAGATGTTCCACAGAAACAATACGTTTTTCCATATCATTTTATTGTTTTAAAGATCGTCTTGGTCTACATTTGCATTTAAGTGCTCATTCGGAATTGGAGTTAATGTCGATCTCGTTTATGACCCAGACCAGATTTACGGTGCTCCACCTTATCGTGGTGATGTGCATGCGGCTCCTGTGGTGCTGGTTTTCATGACGACCATTGTGCTTGGCTATAACCGTGAAATTTATATGTGGGGGTTCAGTGAAGTGGGTTATCAGTAAATAGACGTTTTACTTCGTATTTGAGAAAAATAATGGCGGTATTACTGTGTTTTATTCCTCCGGGTTACGACCAAGGAACAACTTTTGGGATAGAGGAGACATCCAAAGACAGATGAAGATTACCCGCTTCAGATAATGTTCCATTCTTGCTCTTTATATTCAAGATAGACGAATGCATGGCTGTCATCATCATAATCTTCTTGTTTGGGCTCTGTGACGTGTTCCCCGTTTTCAGAAAAATGTGACTTGTGCACTCAGAGGACTTCCCATATTTTCTCAACTTGTTCTTACAAAGGATAATTCTTCTATTTCATGTTGAGATATATATTTATAACCGGGCGGGTTGGCTTAGGCTGTTCCTGTGGCCCACATTCGGGAGGACAGGGTTGGATTCCCGTGGCCATGAGTTCTTTTCGGGTCACCAGACAAATGCTGGGTTAGTAAATTATATCCCCTGGATTTACTGTCCCTCCATTTCACCTCCATTATCATTTCACATCATCTCTCATCTTGTGGTCTCTTTCAAGGCAGAAGTGTCGGCGAGTGTGTCCGCGTTACATGGCAGAATTATACACTCCTGGTACGCATTTTCTATTTCAGTAGAACGGTTTCCGGTCTCCGGGTCGACCTGATCCGTTTTCACGGCTGGGATATCGGTTGTGCTGGCCTACCGGGGAAGTTTCCAACTGGAAAGTAGTATACACCCTGCCCTCTGCATGCTCTCACTACTTCGATCGGCCGCCTTCTGCCTCCTCTCGTCTCATCCTTCTTCACAGAGGTGCCCCACTTGGAGCTTAGGTACAATATACCACAGGGTTCGGCACCGAATCCCCTCCAAAGTAATCCAAATCCTATACATTTATAAAAATGATTTATTACACATTTCCTTATTATAAGATAGTAATGGGAGAGAGTAATGAATGTGAATGAATGAAGGAAGAATGAAAATTTGAGATAGCCATTAAATTTTCATGATTATTTAAACAAATGTTTTAAACAAAATAGTTAGCCATTTTTGAGATGAAAAAATTCTGAAGAAGTTCCATTTGAAGGCTAGTTTGAGGGTAAGGGGAATTTTCTCTACATTAAGTACTATTTAACTGTCTTTTCTTTTATGAGTTTTGCTCACTCACTCACTCGAAACTTTTTCTAAAAATAGTTTTATTTAGGGAATCTCAAAGCATTCATTTTCCATGAAACTTCGGTTTCGATGTTGTGGATACAATGCAATACCTTCTCTACCTACATGCAATGCACGTGGTACATCAT
Organism: Mantis religiosa; assembly: GCA_030765055.1. Lineage (NCBI taxonomy): Eukaryota > Metazoa > Arthropoda > Insecta > Mantodea > Mantidae > Mantis > Mantis religiosa. The sequence continues at coordinate 77,942,859 of CM060954.1, forward strand.
TTTTGGTGTTATTTATTCATATCGTTAGAATTTATAAACTCTTTATCATCTATTCTTGAACTGTCGCTGTATCAATATTGGTATTTGCTTGTTTAACTTCAATAAATAATGCCAGCCTCCTGAATCTCACAATATATATTAAGTATAATTCCAGTAATAGTTTTAATCTTTCCCGGGTTTGTTTATATTATTGAAGATGCATCCGAATATCTGGCGCCTCCTCCTTTCACATGTTTTATTCATGAAAACTTCTCATCTCAGCTATTGTATGTCATTTCATTATATAAACATTTCAGTTACTTCTATCAAAACAGTAGGCGAAAGCTGATTGAATAAACAGAATCAAGACACGGAAGGAAAATCGTGTCCTATTTCCTTGATCACGCAATTATAGTTGTTATCACAAACTGTCTAAAGATACGGATCCATTTGTGATTTGACGTGTTTCTCTTATTTGTTAAGTTTCACCTCTCAGGAGCATTAGTTCTAGAGTTCGTTTTTTCCCTCCATAATCTGTGCTTGGAAGATTTGCGATTGCTTTGTTTTACACAGGTAGGTACCAACTTCAGCTTCTCATTACTGGTATGTCTGAAACATCCAATATAGAACTCACAAGCTCCTGTGTGGATTAATTAGGAAAGCTGTTTCTGGAACGTGCCACACCAGAAGGCTGCCGCACCCCTTCACACCCCTTAACAAAAGGGAAGATAATGAAGTTTGAATTGTGGAATGTGTAGAATGTATTAATATAAAAGGACCAAAGGAATGTGAAGAATTATATTGTATCAGCAAATGCGTAGGTTAGGTAATCTACCTGAAAACAGCGATCTTTTAACGGTGCGTTTCACAGAGTTATGTGGTACTACGTGATAAATATATGTTCATAAAATTTCCAGAGTTCTCACCGTAATTTTATCTACTCGCTAACATCAACATTTATTCATAAGAAACCTACACATCAAATTTACCTAGTTGATTAGCTTTTCATTCAAAGTAACGTTAGAGCACAGTCGATTGTTGGTTACTATAGCATAAACTGAATTGATCACCATAGGAATTAAAGTCAGTTATGATGGCTTAGAGTTTCTGAAGATCCCAAAAGTCTTTTCAGATTATTTGATGAGCGTATTGTGTTCAATATGTCGAACCAAACTGGACCACATGAAACGAAGCAAACAAATATAACAGTGATATTACTGTAGATCTGTATGATATGTTCCGCTTCAAGGAAGCATTCCACATCTCTAAAACGCTCAAAAATTAGCATTTGTCCAAAAGTGAAGATTATCTCCTATAGAGACGCTTGCCCGTATAGCTAACATAGTGGTTTCAAAGGCTTGAATTATCAAATCCGCGATAAATCTGTCATATAAATATTGAAAAACGCTACCTTACCACCTTCAAATTTTCGGAAAGATTAACAGGGAATTAAAGGTTTTCATAAATGCTTATCCAGATAATTGATTCCTTAATGTTATATGTCCCACCGCTATCACTTGCGTAGCTTAAATTTACTTAGAAATTGGGTGTTAAAAAGTTAGCGCAGATTGGCAAAATTTCCGGTTGTATATCATGATAGTGTCGTATTTGAATTTTCAAATTTGAATGCCTAAAGATATTTTTATGCTTGATCATGTATAAATGCAGTAATTATAGATTGGGTAGCTCCACTTTCATAGACCTCATTAGAAATGACTCAGATTTAACAAATTCTACATATTTCGTACGGCAAGTTACTATCTATTTCTGGTTTGTTCATTTTACAACATATATTTAGTTGGTTGGTTGCTCAGTCGGTAGAGCTCCTGCCTACCGTGCCAGGGGTCCAGGGTTCGATTCTAGGTGGTGGCGGTGGAGATTTTTCTCCTAGCAAGATAATTCCTCATCTTCCCCATAGTCTGGAAGTATGAATGAGAGTGTGAATGTGTAAGTGATCTACTGATTAAAACCCACCTTCGACATGTTACAAAGGAGAACGGCCGCCGATATGACCATTGAATGAGAGGTATAAATACAACATATAATTTTCAAGATAAACATTTATTAATAATTTAAATACATGCATTTAATCAAGGGGCTGGACTCCTATCAAGGCGGCCCGGGTTCGATCCCAGTGAGATTTATGGTGGACATTACGGTGCCTAGTATTTGACAACAAGAGGTGTTGTACGGAACATATGATATACAACCGAATGATATACAACGAATGATATACAACCGGAAATTTTGCCAATCTGCGCTAACTTTTTAACACCCAATTTCTAAGTAAATTTAAGCTACGCAAGTGATAGCGGTAGGATATATAACATTAAGGAATCAATTATCTGGATAAACATTTATGAAAAACCTTTAATTCCATGTTAATATTTCCGAAAATTTGAAGGTGGTAAGGTAGCGTTTTTCAATATTGATATGACAGATCTATCCCGGGTTTGATAATTCAAGCCTTTGAAACCACTATGTTAGCTATATGAAGTTCTGGATGAACTTCATTCATAAGTTAAAGGAGATTTTTCTTTTAATATTTATTTTAAATTTCTTATAACATTGCATAGGGATTGAAAAACAAGTATAAGACACTACTCTGTTTTATTCTTTTGGACATTCAGTTATAACTCAAGAATTATTCTAAAGGAGGAAAAAATACTAAATCTGTGAAAGTATAGCAACCCCATGGGGTTGAGCTCATTAGCAGTTTGCGAATAATGAAGCCACCTACAGAAGAATTTGACACTTCTGCCAGCGGGTGGGAATGGACGCATAATTGCAACAATCTGAAATAATTGTGTTTCGCGAAGGAAAACCACTAACGAGGTAAAATGGATTCTTTGCGTGGTACGACCAACGTATATTTAGCATGTTCTCGCACTCAAACGTGTGTACAGTGAAGATTGACCACTCTTAGTCGTGTTTTAATGCAATATGTACATATATCATACGATTTTTATATATTTTATGAATTATATCAGCTTGGTACCACCTGATGCTTAATTTTGTGCACTTGTTTCAGTTTTCATTAATAATATATATTAATAGTTTTCTGAAGAGATATGTTTTATAAAAGCTATAAAACATCAATATGGTTTCATATTACTATGATTGTGAATAGGGCGTGACCTTGTTTTACAATGGCAAATTTTTTCATGTGGTTTTTTGGTCCTCAGGTCTCGAAACGTACAGATAGATATTCTTTAACTATAATTTTAATTTATTAGTACATGAAATTTAAATCAAGAAAACACATTCATAACAAAATGAGTGGTAATGTGTTGTAACACATGACGAACTCACTTCAAAAGTTACTCAAAATGACCTCCATTTACTGCCAAACAATGTCTAAGCCTGTCTTTGAAATTAGTTAATATTTCCAGCAGCACTGTTTGCATATTCAAATGCATTTCTTTCCTAATTATTCTCTTGGTTGGTCCTTGTAAACTCTCCTTCAAATATCTCCACAAAATAAAGTCTAAAGGTTTCAGGTCGGGAGATCTTGGCGGCCATTCAACATTTCCTCTTCCGCCAATCCATCTTCCCGGAAATTTATGATTTACGTAATTCAGCACCTGCCTTCCATAATGTGCTGGATAGTAGATAGAAGTTGGATTTCTTCCACTGATAACAGCACATCAAGAACTTTATCTGTAACTTGTTTTGGCCTTCCATACTTTGCCTCACTTTTAATACTTCTAGTTTCATTGGCCTTTTGCATAATTTTGCTTACCGTAGAATGAATAATCCTTCGTTCTGGATGAACTTCATTAAACAAGACACAAGCCTCATCTTGGATCCTCCTATCACCATATCCTATCATCATTGGTATTTCAGTTCGTTGCCTCTCTGTAAGTGGTGCCATGACTAATTACTTCCAGGAAGGTTTTGTAATGAAGTAAGCATTGTTGTCATTAGCTTAGCTTAGCGTGCGTTTTCCTTTGCTCAGTACACATGCAGTAAGTTCCTAATAAATTTAAATTTCTGTTTAAATGGCTATTTGTACGTTCTGAGATTTGAGGACTGCAGCAGTGCTATTAAAATAACTCACAAAATGTCCCACCCTTTATCTGTAATCATAGTAATGTGAGAGCATGTTGATATCTTACAGCTTTTCAAAAAATATCACTTCATAGAGTTGCAACTGCGGATTTACTAGCATTGTTTCATACCTTTTATTCATCGGGCATTTTAGACCCATGGATTAATATGAAATTGTGAGTCTTTTATAACATATTTTTAGAAGTTAAGAAGTTATTGTTAGATATTAGATTACAGTGAAATAACAATATTCCGTATGGTACAATAGTGATGCAAGAAATTTACAAAGAATCTACCAGTTTTGATAAAAAGTTAGTTTCAAGGGAATGCAGCTATTTCAAAACGTTTTTAACTCTTGTGTGCGGTTTTCATATGCAGCTGACCACGCGTTGTAAATTAGTTAAAAATGTTGGAAACAAGGAAATACGCATTGCAGATGAAAATCGGCTCTTTCAATCCAAATGGCAAGATAACTGTTTTCCAAAAATAGCAGTAAATCACGTATTATTTATCCCACGTTTTGTGGTCTCTACTAGTTAAACACTAAACAAACCTGCATCAAGCTAAATATAAGTACTATGGCGTTGCAACGAGTACGCTATTCGGAGATTTGAGGCAAATACATTTTAGAGGCCATGAAATATCATAAGTCTGATGCTTATGAGGATGCATCAATGGAACAATTAAAACCTTCTCCTTCTCTTGATAAAGGACACAGTCCTGTTCATTTATGATCCTCTACACCTTCTGTCATTTTAGGCGTCGGGTGAGCCAGCCACAACTACGTAATCAGAGAGAGGGAAGTAACTGGACGGAATGAGGGCGAAGTGGAAGGATAGATGATACTGTAGCAATTGGTGAAGTGATAGTGAGGAAAACCGGAGATCCCGGAGAAAACCCGCCCCAGAACAGTGTTGTCCATCACAAGTCTCGCTTTGCAGTTAAAGTAAAGAATAAAAGGACTAAAAGGGATGGAAAGGTTATTAAAAGTTCAGCTATTAAAATTACATTTAGCCTCGGAGAAATGAATATCATACAATTTCTTTGTACATCAAAAATAGGTAAAAGAGTAAATTATGTAAATAACATCTAAGTGAAATCGCATCTCTCTGAATCCGAAATTAATGAACTATTTGCATTAGAAACCAGCAAGTATACTAACATATTTATTACCACGCTGATTATTGCAGTATTTGTACATTAGGAAAAATAGAGTTAAAGCTATGGTAACTCAGAAAGCTGGACTTGTGTGACTTCCTTAACATGATGATGATGATGATGATATATAAGGGCGCTCAACTACGGCGGTCATCAGTGCCCTTTAAAAAACTAGTCATGGCAAAAACCAGATATAAAACTTTCTAAAAACTATACAAGTGTAACAAAATCTATTAAAATACACGTACATTAAAAACATCAATCAAAACCTACTAAAAATTTCGTTCCCTAAATCATAAACTCTAAACTAGACAAGAATCTAAAATCCTTCTCCACGGGTCTCCACGCACGGCCTACACGTGGGTGGGCCTGTCGACCGTCTCCCTCAAGCACGAAGAGGAGCCCACACGAGGGAGACTGTTGGCTCGGGACCCCGGGTGCGCCAAACCCGTACCTACCGAAGTAGGCCCCTGGGGGGCTTCCTTAAAAAAAGAATAAGTATGCTTCCTTCACCTCAGGAAGCACTCTGAGAAACAAACAATGAAGAATCAGCGAGACTATGGAAACTGTCGTAAATATTTTAAATTCAATAAGAGAAGATAAAAAGCCCAGAGAAACAGAACATTAACTGCATCCCAAGATGATGAATATTATGATATTTCCCGTAATATAAAGTTCACTGATTTCTTGCTGAATTTTTTTTTTTTTTTTTTTTGAGTAACAAATGAACTTAGTGCATTCCCTAAGTACGAAATAAGCCGAACCCAAAACTTCCAGAATATCTTACGGAACATTCTGGATGATTTTGCATTACAAAACGAAAGGCAAAAGGTCTAAGATATAGATAAAAGTTATTACAAAAATATGTAGGATTTTTAAATAGTATTTCTTGTTTATTACACATTTCCAAGAACTCCTTGTTATAGATTTAACCTATGCAATATATTTTTACCTCCTCGTCAAGCGAAGCCCTTATAAGGTGTCAAAGTGTGAAAATCATTTGAACTCTGGCTTAAGCCTAATTCCTCCTCTTCCCATTCCATATATGGAAATATGGGATAAAAACATTTCTAAAACCCTTTATCTTGGTTAACGTTCAATAAATAGAAAGATAACTTTCTTTAATGACAATTTTCGAGAAAATCATATGAATATATCAGAACAATTTTAAAGGTATAATTATTATGAAGAAATACTTATTAGCTCAGTAGTTTAGTTATTTTTCTCTGTCTCATTATTCTCGTTCCTTATGTATTTAATTCCTGTTAACTTTCATCTTTGCCTTTGGATGTTCTCTTACCTTGTTTCACTGACCTACTCCAGAAATATTCTGACAATTATTTCCCAGTTCCCTGAAGTTATGTACCACAAGAATTAATTCCATTTTATAGGTATTATTATTTCACTAGATTTACAAGTTCTTTTCTATTGTTTCTTAGCAACTCGACCAGACTTCTAACAGAAATTGCTTTGATTTAAAGTTATGGTTCCATTTAATGATGAGTTTCCGAACTCTACATAATTATTGCCTTTACTAAAACATATTATTTTTCGTATTTCATCATAACTATAATGCTTTATAGTTATTTTATTTTTGGCATTCCTAATTAAATGCTCTCTAACGCTATAGTTGTGCGTAGTTCCAATTATTTTGGTTCTCCTTTGTTTCATTTGTAGATCCGCCATCCATATATATTTTAATTCAAGGGAATCTTGCAGTACATGTTGAAGAAAACAGGTAAATATGGACATCTTGTTTTATGTTAATCATGTTCTAGATTTAACAGAGGAGGGGACAACACAGTATATAATTTTATGATTACCTTCTCATGTTAATGGTTATTGGCAATGCCTTTTATGTCATACTCATGCACATGTCTCTGCCCCGATCCCAACGATCAGTGTTACGAACAATTTCCAACATTTTTGTATTCTACACTTTTGTTTTCCAACACTGCGTGTTTTACAGTTAGGTTTTGAAATGTGATTGACCAATTATTATTTAATTTCAGTTTCCCCTGTTGTCTATGAAATTGTGAACCTTCATGGTGAATCCTCCCCTGTATGCTTTATAATTTAATTTACTACAAACCTGCTAAGTAACGCACGAAAATTTTCTGATATTTATGTAAAAATGAAGTGCAAGAAATACATGTATGTCAGGTATGAAAACTATAAAGTAAGAAAATGTTGCTTAAAATATAGAAAATCGTAGAGCAAAATACTATTTCAAATGTAAATAAGCAATTAAACTTTGGGAAAATATGATGTAGAAACCTAATTGGGACTACAGTACTTCTACAGTATTTCTACAGTCTTCCAGAAATATTTTACTGTGATTGTTGGAGCCTAAACACCACTTTCGGGTTTGTGCAATATCAGCGTCTCAAGTCAACTTACTTCATTGTTATCATGCCAACACTTATTTTAAATGATAAATTTACTGATAAATGGAATATAATAGCCCTATATCTACATTTTTGGGCAATAGCATTCAGTTTATTTCTTCATCTTCAAACCAGACAGCTAGTTTCATATGTCCGTTTATTAGTCTCTATTGAAATTATTAATCAACGCCACTGATGTCTACTTTCACACCCATCCATGCACACTCTGAGAAAAAGATGATATAATTCACGACAGTAGCAGCAGACAGCAAAGAGTCATAAAACGAAGAGAGTTGTGACAGACATTGCAAACAGGAATATTAGCAGTTAGACCTCAGTAATTAAATCATCGCAAAGAAGCAGCGAAATTCTCAAATATATGAACAACCGTTCCTGTTTGAACATCAGAGTTTGAATACTTTATTTATTTACTTATTTTTAATTTAATCTCCAAAACCACTTTCTTGAAACCACCTGAGAGAGTTTTATGTTTCCCTTTCACAAGCTTCTTAACTTCGTTTTTATTTAAGAAACTTTAAGGGAAGGCAAGCAGAAAAAAATGAGAGTAGAAACCGAGATGTAGCAGATGCAAATGAAATGGCTTTACACCGCATCCTTTCCATGGAAAGGTAAAAAGCTTTGCTGTGCTTCCAGGAAGCATAAACACTTAAAACTGTCTTATACTTGTTAGATTAAAGCTCCCGAATTACAAATGCTACCGCAGTTTCCTTTTCTTAACGAAAAAAAAAAAAAAACAACTTATTTCAGCCAGCAACGTTATGAAAAGCATCCTCATCTAGAATGTGCTCCAAGAATCTCACCAAGTTCTAGCTAGGCTCATTTCTTTTTTAACGCAAATTCCATTCTGTGAATATATGTATTTCTGTATGGACGTATCGTAGTGCAATATAATTGTGCTAACTATAGATTTGGAGAACTAGGAAGAGTTAGGAAAGAAATCGAGTGTTTCTATATCCAAAATGTTACAATTCACTTAAGACATGATTTCTTTCTCAAACTTAGTGATAATATAAACAGTAAGTAAAATCGGATAATAAACTTACTAACATATACTGAACATGCAGTTACCACTAGCATTTTGGGTGTCAAACTACTGATTGCGCTATCTCTATCTCTTAGTTGCTATCAAAAATTTGTTAACATCTCAACTTATTTATTTGTTACGTGAAATAAATTAAATGTGTGAAGGTCGGTTGGTAAGTCCTAGGTCTTGGGACAGGAATTCTATTCGTAGTTAATTTGTCTCCATCTTAATCAGCCACACGTTCGGGCGCAATTTGGTGCGGGATTTCTATGTTTGAGATGGGATGCACGTAGACTTATCGAAGACCCACATCGAGAAGCCAGATATAACAGGGTTAATTCGTTGTATTTTGAGTTGTTTCTTGATGATTGTGTTTGATTAAATAAGAGTCATGAGAATATAAGTTTCAGGCGTGGTTCGGAATAGTTTCGGAGAAGCCAAATTTTGTAACTATTTAATTGTATTATTTGAATTACATTTTACTTGAACCTCCTTTCCCAGTCACTTGCAGCTTACTTCCAACATATCGATAAATTCCTACTTTGTTATATTTAAATAGTTCAAACTACTCCATAAAAGCTCTTGATCCTGCACCACGATTACCGATTATCTCTACCAAGATTATTGATTTTTCGTAGCTATCGTTACTCCTATCTTAATTTTGTGATTGGCCGATTTAATGCCACGTCACAACATTACGTCATAAAATTATTACTACGGCCAATCACTAAATTACATATATTTTTACTTATTTAAATTACTACATAGATTTACATAATCATTTTTTATAAATTTATAAACTTTTCATAACTTTTCTAAATATAACTCGATACTACTGTTACAGTCTCACAATAAAAACAATATATTGCTTCTTTATTTCTCAACCTAATGCCCAGAAAGGCTGATACAATAGTCATATCAGTGTTCTAATTTAATTAAACCATCTCTGTAGTACGATTTATCATGGTCCTCAGAATAGCTGTTTACCGCATCAAAGACCTCCTCGTTGCTGTGAAACATTTGTCCTGCAAGAAATTTTTGAGGTTCGGGAACAGGCACTAGATCTGGCGAATAAGGTGGACGTTCAGGCAATTCGAACTCTAACTCACACATTTTTCCATTGCAATGACTGAACGATGGGCTGGAGCATTGTCGTGAAGAAACAATTTTTTTTTCTTTCACACCTCATTACTCAAACATTGCAGTAAGCTTGAGTAGTAGTCAACAGTAATACTTTTACCCTTTCCAAGTAATCAATAAAATTAATTCCCTGTGCATCGCAGAATACACTTGCCTTAAACTTGTTAGCTGACAAAATTGGCTTTGTCTTTTTTTGTAGTTGGTTCACCTGGCGAGTCCACTGTTTTGGCTGTGATTTACTTTCTGGAGTGTAGTGATGTATCCAAGTTTCATCCATGGTAATAAGTCGTCTCAAAAATTCACTATGAGTTTTACGGTAAGCTCCAAATTCTTAACAGAAACAGGGTTTTTTTTTTTTTTTTGCAACTTTTGATCAGCTGTCAGCAAACGCGGCGCCCATCTTGTACAGACCTTGTGAAAGCCCAAAACATTACTTAAAATATTACTTGCACTTTCGTTAAGTATTTTTACAGCTTCTGCCATCTCAAACAACTTTAATCTGCGGTTTTACAGTACTCATTGATGATTTTTTTCAATGATCTCTGCAGCTGTGACTGTCACAGGGCTTCCAGAGCGAGGCTCATCACTAGTGCTCATACGTTCCATTTTAAACTCTGCAACCCACCTTTTAATAATTGTACATGAAGGGGCAGCGTCTTTCAATGTATTATCCATTTGTTCCTTGATATCTTTAGGTATTAAACCATTCAAATGGAAGTAGATAATCACTGCTCGACTCTCAAAATACTCTATATTTGTGAAACCTCTACACTTGTGCTGTGTAAAATGTTGTCATTCAAAAACTAAACAAGCTATTGACCTACAACTATGGATATAAGCTAGTCTATAGCTAAACTACATGATGATATTCGTCAAACTGGCTCAGTGGCACCATTTCTATGCGTGGCCCGGGTCTTATCAGCCGATCCATTGCCAAATAAAATTGAATTGAAGCCCAAGGCAAGATATAAATGGTAAACTTAAGTGATCAAATATGTTTGGATTCAATATCTGGAGTTTGACTTTTGATTTTTGTGATTTTGTAATTTATTTCACACCTTTCCTCTTACAACATCAAATGGAAATACAAAATCAAAATTACAATTATAAAATCCATACTGGAAAACGCCGTATATTCCTAAACCATGAAAATCCTATCATGTTACCCACCATTGAATAATATTTCGGTCCCCATACACCTAACCCTAAGTTATTTTTTTTAATTACTACTTCACTGTTCAAATTGTCCCATTTACTTAGCTAGGCCTACTCTCTCCATATCTTTGTTTGAGTACAATATCATATACAATATAAATCTGCATTCTCTTCTCTACACAATGTTCATTTATCTAGCTCCCTTTCTTGAACTATAACTTTCGAGTTTCTCACTCCTGTTCTCGCCCAAGCAAAGACTTATCGCCCTAACTTACTACATATATCCATATATCCTACCCTCCCCCAGGTTGTTTATATCTGGAGTTAATATTTTTCAATATTAATTGTACCACTTTTATAAATTTCATAGATACATTTGGAAGAAAATACTGAAGGCAGATTACCACTACTGAATACGTAAACTCATATTTACGTTAAAATTATAGTATGAACGTGAAGTGAATAATAAGATATGGTATGTATATTCACATAATTTGGTTCCTGTTTCTTCTCTTATTATTGGGCATAGATTATGAAATGTTCGTTTTCTGTATTCCGTTTTAACCATAAAAACCTGTGCAGAAATAGCTAAATTATCCTTATATAAATTCAAAGAAAAAAATGAAAGGCAAATGTTTAAGATCCGAATGCTGGGATGTTCTTAAAATTCCAAGCTGCTTCCATGCAGTTGTGAGAAATAATTGAAAGTCAATTGAAGGAATGTCAATTTTATTGGTGAACTAATAGAAACACTTGAGGGGCTTCAGCTACCACATAGTGAGTGGCATAAACATTCCGTGTATAGCTCCTGGAGTCACAAAAACTGTTGTATTGCTTCACCTTTTAACTTTCCTTTGTTACATCAGTGATTCCATTGTTTCCTGTTTTTCCTCTTCTCTGGGATAAAATCTGCCATACATCTAAAAAAAGTGTGCATTGTAAGTGGGTAGCAATTTATACAGATGACATTTTATCATTTCACAAAGAAATGTCTAAGCAAACAGCAGCAGCAAGCACTCTTTAGCGTGTGGCGGTGACTTTGCCTCCTTTTTGGGTCGAAAAGTCCACAATATGGTTCACTAAAAGAAGGGCAATTCGAGTTCACTAATATTATGACAGAGGACAAACCTTATTGCGTACTAGATTTTACTCTCTGAAAATTCTCTTCTTCCCAGTCCGGTATGTATAAAACTTAAATATCTGATATAATTATTCAATATTAAAGGTTTCGTCTAAATTGGCTAAACTTTGTAATTATCTTAAATTCAGTGTTAAGTAAACTTAAAGGTTTTCACATTGAAAAAGACCGAGGAAGTAGCACCGCTGTAATATGTGAGAGTTGTATTCGGAAAGATGTGGGTTTGATTCCTCTCAAGCACCAACCTGACTTTGTTTTTGTGGTTTCCGCTTTTCATAAGGCAAATACTGAGCTCCTTCCCTTCCCCGTGCAATTTACTTTTCATCTTTCAGGGCTGGTTGTAAACGTAGTGATTCACAAAGATGCTGGCAGATGGCGCAGATGCCTGCGGTATATGAAACTTGATCTCGGACCTTCCTTAATGTAGCTGCTCAGACCACTAGGTCTCCTCATTGTGCATTTTCTCTTTCGATTGTGGAGAGAAGCTCCGGTGATTCAATCTAGACGACTATTACGGTCTTATGCAAGTCTGCTTTGACTCAGCTCTATGCCGGCTTGTAGCCTCCCTTCCCTTTCAATAAATTCATGCCGACTCTCGGCGAGCTAGGTGTTCCCCTTCCTCAAAGCTAAATAAAATTGATATTTGGCGAGTCAAATCAGCTTTGGAATTGACAAAGGTTGTGTGTGGCATTAGTGTTCTCATTTCCTTGAGTTAATTACTTATTTCAAATGCGAAAGAAAGCGATGATTGGGAAAGAGATTTAAAGTTTGGTTTGATAACTTAATTTGAGAGTGGTATACCTTTAGGATTTCAATTATGTCTAGAAATGTTCAATTGTCCTACCATCTTGAACCTCATTAAATAAAAGCACGTCAGAAATATGAGGTGTTGTCTGTCATACGCCTTTGTCTACTCGCTCCTTTACAATTTATTCTTGTAACAACTAGCTCCTCTATGCACTTTTTCTTAGTCGAAATAAACTTTCACGATACATTTCAGTGTAGAAATATAGTAAGATTCAGTAGACTAAAGCATTATCAAACTTTTAAAAGCGGATCGCTATGCGCTGGAGGACCACAAAAAATGAATAGTGTCTTTCCACTTGGAAACCTAACGGAATGCTTCAGGAGGGTTCATCTGTTGCCCATATTCGGGGGGTGCGGGTTCGATTCCCTTGGCCGGCCTACCTAACTTATGGGTTCTTTCGTGGGCTTTTCCGGGTTGCCAGGCGAATGCTGGGTAGGCTAACTACATCCTCCAAATTTCCTATCCCTCCATCATCATTTAACACCATCTCTCATCTTTTAGGATAAAAGTGTCTGGGGAGTCTCGACGCTGCATGGCAGGATCATAATTTCCTCCGGTAGGACGGGCTAGTCGACCGTTTCAGGACCGCGGTATGTGGCAAACCAGTTATACTGATCTACCGGGGAGTTTCCATTGATAAATTATAGGGACCCTGCCCCTGCTGCCGTGAGTCCTTAGGTCGGCCGCCCTCTGTCTGTTTGCACCTCATCCTTCCTCACGCGGAAGCATAGGTACAATAGATGAAGACTGTTCGCAATTCGGAATTCACTGTTCTATCCACTTGAAAAAATTTCCGTATTTGAAAATTCAAAGAAGGAATAAGAAAATTTCTGAAATAGCTAATACCATAAATGCTTTTATACATTCTGCACAGTAACATTTTATGTTAACTATTACGGGGGAAAAAACTCGGAACTATTCGGGAAAGTTCATGATAAATTAATTTTTATTGTTTTGAAAACATCTTAAACTGGCGGATTTTAATAATTATTTGTTTTCATGTCTTTAGCTGGTGGGTTCTGTAAAAATCTTGACACTGCAACCTTGGGATTTGAATACTAACTTTAAAGCCCAAGTATGGTATTTAACAGTTGTTTGTTTTTGAGCTATTCTGTACACGGGAAGTATTTGCATTAGGTAAGTAGCGAATACAATGAATTGGCGCTGTAAAGTGACTAGAATTCCGCGAAGCAACAAGCCCTGTCTGGCAACACGGGCTAAGTGTCTTGTCTGTGGCTAGTTAAACGCATTCAGGGCGGCAAGAGCTAATGAGGAAAGGAAAGCGAGATAGGATTCCTTTGATAGAACCACAGGGGATAGTAATGGCCTGCGTAGCGCACCAATAGCAATGCTACCCAAAAGGAATGTCATTAATAGCGTTACCAATAACCCTAAAGTGACCTCTTGATCATGTTGCGGTAGTATATGGTTCCGCCTTCACCTGGCCATTACGGCTATCGTGTGTTCCAGTATTGCTTTGTTTTCTTGTGCCACTTACTACACAAAGAGAGAGTCAATAAAACGTGGTATTTTAACAGCATTTCCGAAGCTATGCAAATATTAGGTAGCATGCATTCACGGCACATAGAGATGTTCCTTTTGCTTCATTTCTTTAGGCCCCTTTAAGTTCATTGTATTTATCGGGGAATTTTGACTGAGAAACACCTGATAATATATAAAGTTTTGGACTGGAAGTTTGTTAACGTGTTATAATTACCTTTTTAATATTAAAAGTGATAACATTCATTCCACATTAATAATTCCACCCTTAGGGACCTGTAAGGCTGGTATTCGGAAGCTACGCAATTCAAATCCCGCTGGAACCATTGTACTTGACTGGCAGTAATTTCTTCAGCAATTATTCAATCGTCATATCTGGCAAATACCTGAGATTGCACCCTACACTTTACTCTGAAACGTTTTCTTCTTAAAATTTCGTTACGAAATACCATTTTAGTGTGTATTTCACTATAGTTCACTGCACAGGGTATGAATTAATTAATAATTATGGTTGGTAATATGTGAGAGAGCTTTGACAAAATATGTCTTAACTTCAATTGTGAGGCAATTATAACCACAAACATGACTCGTAACACAATTAGTGAGATAGATTGAAATATTTATATAATTATTTTTAAGTAGTAATTTTAAGACACAGTCATAATATGTCATACAGAAATCCTTCGTGTTGCTGTAAACTTGCTTTTTCCGCAAGCCGAAGTATAATATTTACTCTATGTTTGTCCTGATCTGCCTTATGTTCTAGTTGGCTTTGAAATAAAGTAACTTTGGCAAAACTAGTCATATGCACATACGAATAAGAAGCCTAATCGATTTTTCACCGTGAAGGGACTCCTAATGACTAGAGACGCGAATGTATTGAGGTATTGCTAAAGAAAAATCAGAATAGTTCAGCTTAACAAATAACAGCAGTTACGGGTAGTTTATGGCTTTTCTACTTAGTTTGTAATATCATTTATGAATGAAAGTATTCGTACAACTGAAAGGAAACAAATCTGTATGAACAACTAAAAAATGCGAAATGCGAAATTTTATCTTAATTTAAATATGCTTAACCTATTGACAGCAGTGATGCCACAATATTAAACTTTACCAAGCCTCTGACAAAGCATTGTTTCATTCTCAAATTTTTGTTACATGTAAGAAAACATAGCAAAACAATTGTCATTTTCGTTTCTAGGTTTTCATTAAGAAACTCCACTACTCACAATCATTTGCAATAAAAACGGCATTTTGAATTAATTTTAACACTTTTGAGTATTTTTTCATTTCATCGTGTTTTGAAAACACGCTAAAAATAATATACTGGCAGTCAAAAATTAAAATACAAGTGTGCATCCCAATGAGCGTTTCTTGTAAAATCGCATTTCGGAAAATTACCAACACGGCAGAGCGCGGGTGCTTACGTATATAAATGCCGTTTTCGCCACTAGACGCTTTTCGTAGTTGCTGTCCTAAGGTGAAGTGGGGGTCGACATTGGATCAGAGTATTGGAGGCTGCGGATCGGCTAGGATGAAAAACTTTCTGCACCCAAATGAGTTCAGAATACGTAGAAACATGCCTATAGGCTAAATAACACAGTGTTGTTTACCCCTGGTGGGCAATAATCTTCTACTTCACCGCAGAGTTGTTGGTGCATATGATTTATATATAGCAGGCATTACACCATCAAATTTTGAGGTGCCTAGAAGTGCGAGAAGTGATAGTTCCCTTGTAAGGTCCCTTGGAACTTAAGAATAAAGTTAGTGTGTACCCTAAAGCATAATTCTAAAATGAAATGGCGTTTAGTATTTAAACTTGGGTTTGAGTTGAACATCTTACAATGAGGACACGAAATCTCGAGTAACCCACCTACTTTAACTACCATTAATTTGGAAACATTTTCGAAAATTATTATTTTCTGAAAAATAGGTCTACGATGCAAATTAAAATATTATAAGATATTTTTATGACAAACGAGATTTACACTTTGAATTTTCTGGAAGTATCCTCTGAAGTCTTCTTCATTTTGAATAATATGGACCAAATATTACTGCACAGAACTGTAGATCCCGTTAAGCATTACAATTTATGTCAAACTTTTGTTATGATTACCATTTTTGGAGTTATTGTAGGAAATAGTTATTGCTTCTTTTATCTCTGACTTCGCAAGGAGAATGTAGTTTCACAGGCATCATTTTGATTATCACTTAAAGCTTACTGTATGTCCATATTTCCCATTGAACATACTAGAAAACTAGCAATAAGGTGTTTAATGGATTTACATGAAGTGGATCGAGGAATATCTACTCTTTTGAAAGAATATTTCGTATAGAGTATGGCAACTTCGTGAATACAGCATAACAGATATTTTCCCCAGGAAAGGTAGCCATGTTTAGCGTTGGCATCGGGCTGCTGGATTCAGTACCAAAAACACAGAGCCGTGAATCTTTATAGCTATCGCTGACCAAGTCACCAGACCATGTTTACATGCAAAGCAATCGCGTGAACTTTATTGAAACTAATCGCACGTGTCAAAACAGTACATTAAATTTAATAGAGGTGTTCAGCCTGTTTTGAATGTTGTACTTGTTAGCGTATGGAGGCGCTGTTAACAAAGTCGTTCTATGAAAAATGGAACAAAATACTGATCCCCAGCGCATTACAGAGCTAATGCGCGTCCTGTACTACATTGTTCTTCCATTTTTAGCTCCGCTGTTTGAATGAGAATAAATTACAGCAGTGTTCCTCTGTGTCCTGCAATGCAGCTAGCCTATTTATTGACAGCTTGAAAAATAAAACTCGCCCTCACAGGTTAGCCTTCCGGAAAATCCAATTAAAGCGCTTGGCATGATATTGCATGAACTATTCGATACTGCCGTTTGCACCCACTCATTTTATTAACGTAACTAATTATGCAACAATGGTGGAATTAAATGGCTGCCTAAAACCGTCATTTCTGGATTGGGGCCAGCATGCTCCAGTTACTGTTATGCCACAGTGCATATGGCGCCACGGTAACTGTGTGACTCCCATGTGGAAGATACGAATTAGATCCAAGTCGATCCTTCTTTCTGACCAATGGCCTTTTCGTGATTGCTCCGGTGGTAGCGAATGTTAGAGTGGTTCCTCTTCTACTCTCGATTCTCCTGTCCGCCATTTCCCGTAGTCCTATTTCCTGCACTGTCAACAATTGTAAGTTGTAGGACCGGCGGTAACTATGTTTC
Organism: Mantis religiosa; assembly: GCA_030765055.1. NCBI lineage: Eukaryota > Metazoa > Arthropoda > Insecta > Mantodea > Mantidae > Mantis > Mantis religiosa. The sequence continues at coordinate 77,960,447 of CM060954.1, forward strand.
TTCCCCGACAAATGCCAGTGCTTCGGCGAGGGGATTGAGCTGCATCGGGAACTTTACATAGACACATCCCATGCATGCTCATGTCCCTTGTCATCCTTCGCCCATTGTGCAAAATCGTTAGCATTTTAAGGTAATCCAACTTTCCAAAAATGTTCGTGTTGTATTCTTATAAATACCATGTTTAGTGCTTCAAAACTTTTCGTTTCAGTTTAAGCTGTTCACAGGCTTAAACGCACGCATTCGGACACATAAATGCGGACGGTTTTATACAAAAGAACGCTTTATTTTCACATTTCAGGAGGGCACAAAACATATCTCCAGTGAACAGTCGACGTGGACTTTTTAGATGGAATACAGTTTTCTGCTATTTACTACACGTAGCAGCGAAAGTAAAAACAGATCACATAGCTTCAAGTAACTATGAAAACAAAACAGAAGTGAAGCAACCGAAAAAGGAGCAATAAAAAGTCTGGTTGTATGCTTCCCTCATGTATCTTAAGTTAAAACAAGCAATGTCAACGGCTTCTCAACATTGCCACGTGAAATTATGATAACAACCATAATGATGATGACCATGAAGATGATATTTGTATAAGGGCGCTCAACTACAGTGGTTATCAGCGCCCTTATAAAAATTAGTCATGGCGAAAGCCCAGATATAAATGGTTCTAAAACTCTATACTAGTATAAATAAACTTACAAAAAATACATGTACATAACAAAAAATTCAAAATAAATATAAATCCAAGCTACTAAAAATTCCCTTCGCTAAATTCTAAAGTCTAACATAGAAAGGAACCTGAAAACTTTCTCCACTACCTTGTTATCATCCGCTAGCATTTCTGCAAAGCTGTTGGGCAGCTGCCGAGACGTCCTAACATGTGCTAGGTAAAAATACTCTAGCAACCCGTGTCGGGCAGATAACGCTTCGTTGCAAAACGGACAGACTGGAGCAGGCTCCTTTCTATAAAAAAAGGAGTGAAAACGCAGTGCCCAATGCGCGGTCCAGCCAAACTCACCTCTTCACGACGAGATGAACGGCAGGAGGAAACCCCAGGGAATCGGAAGTTCTTTTACAGATGTAAGTTTACTGCTGCGGAGAGCGCACCACTCTTCCTGCCAGCAGGTTTGCACAGCTCTCCGCAATACAGCCCTAAAATATTCCGATATCACAGTTGGTGCTCCAACTCCGGGCTTCATAGCCGTCATGGCTGTTGAATCCAACATTTCATTCCCCCGCAAGCCTACGTGACCAGGGATCCATGCACATACTACGCTACGCCGGAAGCGTGTAAAACGTGGAGGGCATCCTGGATACCCTGCACAATTGGGTGGTAGTTGTACAGCTGTCGTAGGCTTTGAAGTGCACTGAGGGAATCACTTAGGACTAAGCAGTCCCCCAACTTTCGTCGCCGTACGTGTAAAATGGCCCGGTAAATTGCTTAAAGCTCTGCAATAAAAATGGAAGTGCTAGTATGGAATCCGAATGTATACAGTTCGGTTCCACACACATAAGTACAACCAACACCATTTGAGCTCTTGGAGCCATCAGTATAAATTATAAAATGGTCTTCATAACGAGATAAAAATTCTAAAAAACAAGTGCGGCTACTTGACATAGACATGGTAGATTTATCGCATTTGATCATGCCCAGATCTACGTGGGACGCTCTGCACAACCAAGGAGGGTATGTTCTCTGCCCCTTAGGATACATCTTGGGCATTTCAGTATCAAGCTTTCTAAGGAGCTCCCGGAATCGAAAACCAGGTGGCTTTAGTTTAAGAGAAGTGTTCCTATAACACGCGTCCATTAAGGTGTTGAAGAACGGCGTAAATGTTGGATGTGTGGGTATGCACTTAACTCCACAGCCATAATCTGCTAGTAACATGTTACGTCTGTGCTGCAGAGGAGGTTCTGAAGATTCAGCATACAGACTTATAACAGGGATTGTTGGAAATGCAACAACTGCTATACGTATGCCACAATTACGGACTGTGTCTAAACTCTTCAGCACAAATGGTCGTTATGAGCCATAAAAGATACTACCATAATCTAATTTGTAACTGATGAGTGCGCGATAAAGTCACAATAGCACTGTGCGATACACTCTCCACGATTTTCCACTTAGTACCCGCAAGATGTTTAAGTATCGGTCACATCGTGCTTTCAGTTGTGCTATATGCGACGACCAACTAAGTTTTCTGTCAAATACCAATCCAAGGAACCTGGTCTCGTCTGCGAAATGTAGCAGTTGTGCGCCTAAACAGAGCCTTGGAGGTATTCGACTTTGACGGCGCCAGAAGTTAACATAGATAGTTTTCTCAGCGGAGAATCGGAAGCAATTTTTTAAACTCCAACTCCTAAGGTTGTCTAAGGTGGTCTGTAGACGACGCCCTAGAAACGGTGTGCGTTGAGATGTGCAGTAGACGGCAAAGTCGTCTACAAATAGGCATGACGAGACCCTGGAGGTACACACTTCGAGATAGAATTAATCGCAACAGCAAATAACGTAACACTTAGTACCGATCCCTGCGGTACACCGTTCTCTTGAAAAAAGAGATTCGACAAAACCGAGCCAACCCTTACTCGGAATACGTGGTCTTTCAAGAATTCCTGAAGGAAGAGTGGTAGACGTCCATGTATATTCCAGGTGTGCAGAGAGCGTAGCAACCCTGCCCGCCAACACGTATCATAAGCTTTTTCAAGATCAAAAATATTCCGACAGTTTGACAGCTTTTACGAAATCCCTTCATAATCTGTGTCGACATGGAAACAAGATGATCCACTGTTGAAAGGCGTCCTCGAAAACGCACTGGATGTTATTCAGTAGGTTGTGCGTTTCCAGCCACCATACTAACCGCCCATTTATCATGCGTTCCATCACATTGCATACGCAACTGGTGAGGGAAATAGGACGGTAGCTAGAAGGAAGGTGGCGGTCCTTGCCAGCTTTCAAGATAGGTATAATGTTAGCTTCTCTCCACTTGTCAGGAAATATGGCATCTACCCAAACACGGTTATAGACCTCGAGCAGGAATGCCTTGCCTTCAGTTGAGAGAGGTTGTAACATTTGAACCTGGAATCCTGGTGCTGCCAGTCGAGAAGATGAAAGAGCGTGTTCTAACTCTGCTAAGGTGAAGAGGCGATTATAATCTTCAAGGTTTCTGGAACTAAAGACAAAAACCTGAGATTCTACTTGTATTAATTGAGATGAACTCAGTAGCATAACTATTTGAGCTAGACACTTGAGCGAAAGTACAGCCGAAGGTGTTAGCCACGTTAAACGGAGCAACATCACCTCCTGCAGATGTTTTCAGACCAGCGATAGGCAAGTGGGTCGATTTTCCGGCCACACGCCTTAACTTATCCCATACAACAGAGAAAGGTGTACATCTGTTAAAGGATGATACAAAATTGTTCCATGAGGTTTTTCCTATGCTTAAGTATTTGCCTAGATTTTGCGCGGGTTCTTGCACTCAATTAGGTTACTTAGGGTAGTGTGTCGTTGGAATACCCTTAGAGGACGTATACGAGCACGAATAGCATTCACCATGTGACAGGAAATTGACTGGGTTGGTTGGTCGAACGTGGAATAGACTGTTCTGAAGCGGAAAGAATTTTCTATGTGAGATGACCAACTAAATCATTCACAGAATCGTGCTCGTTGTAATAAAAGACAGCCAGCTGGGTGTGAAAGTTCCAGTTGGCACGATCAAAGCGCCATCTAGGTATACGCGAGGGAGACATATCTTGTGCTAAGGGACTAAGAAGACATGGGAATTGGTCGCTCGAATGTAAATCAGAGATGATATTCCACTGTAATGAAACTGCTAACTGGGATGAAGAAACTGCTAAATCAATGTGGGGATATGTATTAAAGGAGTCTGAAAGGAACGTTGGCCTCCGGTGTTCAGGAGAACCAAGTTATTGCGCTGTATGCATTTTGCAATGAGATTGCCTCTCGAACATGCCCGATTTGAGACCCATTTGGGTGATGGGTATTTAAGTCTCCCAGTATGAGAAATGGTGTTAATATCTTCAATGTCACATAACGAGACGTTATCAGATGGGGTAGATACACATTGCAAATGCAAAGCTCGATTGATGGCAGCTTAATCCTTACAGTTACAGATTGTAGCTCTATCGGATCTACAAATTTGTCATCCCTGAGGAGCATCATGGTGCCCCTGTGAGCAGGAATGTCCTCTTCTGTTTCAATATCACACCTCAGTAGTGTGTAGCGTCTGATTTTAAAATTGTCTTGTGGTCGTAGGTTAAGTCTCTTGTAGGTATACCAACAAGCGGTCATGCTTATTGAGCAAAAGTTCGAGCTCTGGTCGATGTGCTCTTAAACCTCGTATGTTGCATTGTTGGATAGCCATGGCGATAGTAATGGGATATGATGTCAAATAAATACGTTCAATACGTAGATTTTAGCGGTGGTCGAATCAATTTGCCCTTTTTCTTTAGGGTTGGGCTTGTTTCTGCAAGTTCATCCTGCCTTTTTTTGCTTCCGATGTAGCAGCATGGTCAGGTATTTCCTGCTCCATATCTTCTATGGAAGAGGGCTGTTTCCCTTCTGCAACTTTCGGTTCGAGAGGCTCTAATCGATTATAAACTACGACCGCCGAAGAATACTGTCGCCGGTCAGAGTCCTCCCCAGATGATGACTCCGAAGGTGATCTTGGAGGAGATGCTCTTGTACTTCTCTTTCCCTTGGTCTTTCCGGAATCAGGCTTTGCGCTTAGCTTCAGAATGGCAGTTCTATCATATTGAGTCTTGAACTTTATTTCTGGTGCTTGGTACATTACGGGCAATTTGGTCCTGTTGCTAGACTTCGATGGTTTGTCAGGCGACTTAAATGAGATGTTCTTATTTGCAGTAGTCTTAGGTGGTGTGGACGGAGCTATACGTGTTGTTGGCGATACTTATGGTTGCGATCTAGGCACTAGAACTTTCTTTGATATAGTTACCCCGTTAATATTGCACATCTGGGTACCAGCTTCCTGTTTTAGTAACGGGGTAGCCGCCACAGAGCTGTAGGGACAGGAACTGGTTACAGAGCTTGTTGATACGAAGGATTTACCGGGCTTCCGAAAAGGATGCCTTCTCTTTAAGCCAGATCTCCTGAATAGGTCGCTCTTCAGTTTTACGGGGGCATTCTCGTGAACTAGATGAATGTTCACCGGTACAGCTAACGCATGTTGGAGGTGCTGTACATGCATTTTCATGCATGACGTCTCCATAGCTGATACATGTAGGAACACCTTTACAGAAGACACAAGTGTGACCGAACCGCTGACAATTGTAGCATCTCAGAGGGTTAGGAATATATGGTCTAGTCTCTATTACTTCATATCCTGCCTTTATCCTTTGGGGGGGGGGGGATCTACCCGATCAAAGGTCAAGAACAGGGTACGAGTAGGGACCGTTTTCCCTCGCTCTCTCCGTTGCATCCGATAAACCGCATGAGGAATTCAGGGTCCTATGAAACTCTACTTTTACCGGATAAATGCCCAGCATGCTGGCTCTCTGTATCTTAGCTGCCTGGGATGGTGAAATTGCTTCCACCAGCAGTGTGCCGTTCCTAGACTTAGTACAGGACTTCACTGCACCAGCTATGTTGTCGAGGTGCTTCTGAATTAAAAAAGGATTGACCGTTGAACAGTTTCTGCCTTCCACTGTTCTTTTGATTACTAAGTAGCGAGGACTACATTCAACTACTTGTTTTACATTGTTCTTAAACATGTCCTTTCCACTTTGCATATTTTTATTAATATTATGGTTTACCATAATAAATGGAACAAGTTTCATCCCCCAGTGCTCCCCACCCAACACGGAATCCAACAAGGGGTCATTCCACTGGGATGACAGGGCTACACAGGGGATATAGCGGGCTCGCCGTCCCTCGCACCCTGGAGTTCAGTACAGTACCTAGTCCTGGCCGATTGATTAGGGGCGGGTTAGTCCCTAAGCTCCCGTTTAGGCGAAGCAGAAACCAAAGCAGTGTATTGGTAATGCGCACCCTCCCCGAGTTCAGAAGAACACTGGAACGAGCTCAGATACGCATCCCTCATCCACCAGGACAAACCTTTCCACCGACACGGGTCTCCACGCACGGCCTACACGTGGGTGGGTGTTTTGTCTGACCCCTCACCACTAAGAGGAACCCACATCGAGGGTGTCAGGGTGGCTCGGGACCCCGGGATCGCCAATACCCATACCTACTGCAGTAGGTCCCTGGGGGGAAGAATCATAATGCGCACGTTGCTCAATTTATACCGCCACAGCTGAAGCTATCCTATTTGTATCAGAAGTATTTCATACTTCTACAAAATCTTTATAATGTGAAAGAGCACGACTTAAAGGATGCCAATAAATAGGTTTTCTGCTCTATAACTGTTCTACTTGAAACATCAAGTAGCTTCCTGGGTTTGGCAAAGGGTCATTATCACATTGATGTCGCAGATTGAACTGCAATTTTTCTAGTGAAAATACATCGAAATTTAAAATACCGAACGGTTATCTCTCATAGTGCTCTGTTCGGCGCAAAATATTATATTATGGCTGCCTTAGGCCTGTGTTTCGTACTTAGATCTGTTGCCTGAGATGTATAATAAACTTTGTCCCACATTGAGCATACCAGTAGGTGAGTATGTGCTTCACCGCACTTAACACAGTAGGAATTTCATGTAGCTAAGAGAACATCGGCAGATTTTAATACATTTGTGCTTTTGTTTAACGGTTTTTAAACATGCCGTCTGCAAGGAATGTATATAAGTGGTTCATTCCAACTTGCAAATGCAGTTTTTCTTGTCAAAATTCGTGTTTATTGGAGAGAAAGTTAAGTTATACTGTATAGAATCCGACAGACTGTATATTATGTATTGTATACTTCTTAAAATATCAGAGCATTACTATTAAGCAGCTGCTTTGAAGCATTAGTCTGTAGCTGTTACTCGCAGGGCAGTGTTTTGGATGGTAAAGGTGCAGGGTTTGATATTCATCCATCATATACAGATTTATTTAAGTAATACACATTACACTTCATACTATATGTACTAAATAATTTAAACTTGTTTCGCCCTCGAAATCCTTGCAACGTACAACTAACATGACAAGCCGTCGTGCACAACTAGGACATATAATTAAAGAAGTGGATTGGAAAATGTTAGTTATATACGTGGATTCAATGTTTGTTACTAGTTCCAACAGTTACCTCATTGTTGTAGTGGTTGCGTTAGGATTGGCAGTCTCTTTCCGATATTTTGTTTCTGATAGTGTGTAAGTCAAGAAGAAAGCTGGTTCCATTAATCTTTACTACTTCCTGTGTAGACGAAGCTTTTGTGTTTTATAAAGCAATTAATCTCTTCCGTCGTTCCCAATAGGAAACAAAGGAGGTGTTGTTAATCTTCTTCAGCCATATCTCTTAATAGAAGGCTGACGTCTGATCACTCAGCATTACTTCCCTTTGTAAAAAAATAGATAGCTTCTATTCTTTAAGTGATCTTGTCAGAAACAATATATGCTAAACATTTTATCTCTTGTGTTCCTTAGCTGGACTCTATGAGATCAAAACTCAAAGCTATTTCATACTCTGCTCAGGCAACTTTGTAACTTGAAGTTCTCGCTTCAAATCGATGACGTGATTTGTATGCAGCTGTTCCAGGATTACCCAGGGAAATGAACGTATTAGACACACATCGCGCAGAGAAAATGGCAGTAACAAATGGGATTGACAGGTCAGTTTTGTTCCTTGTATTACTACAGATGGCACTGTCCATCACTAACGTGGTTTAATATGCAAGCAACGTTTTTTAATCGGGTAAAAATGCGATGTGATACGTTACCATTTGTGTAGACTATTCGGTTATATGGTACCCTAGTGGAATTTGTCAATATGACAAAATATTTATGTGTCTAGGTTGATATATTCGGATATTGTCCCATAATGCAAAATTCAGACTATTAAATCAAGGAAATGTAAGGTAATCAAAGGTTTCAAACAACTAATGCAATTGTGAAACATTCGCCCATAACATTTGAGTTAGTTTAGTCTCTAAATTTTTACGGCTTCAAACACTGACATAAACGTATAAAATAGCTAAAGATTAAACCTTTATTGCTTATCTAAATTTAAAGAGAAAATATTTAATTTTAAATAAAGAAGAAAAATTAATTTTTTAAGGTAAAACTATGTGCACTGCTCTTGCTGGTTTATTTCACCTTAAATAATTAATTCTTTAGATGCATTTTATATTAATATATAACATTTAGCAATGTCTCGGATATCGACAATTCGCGATCTTATCTTATAATATAGACACTTGCAAGATTGGAATTATATGAGATGAAATACCAATTGGTTTTTTAAACGTAATAGTTCCTGCAGGCAGTGATTAATAGACTTCGTCATCCATGTCCACTCCTGGAGCTAAGTTTTGGCACCAAAGAAAATAATTGAAGAAAGCGTTTCTAGGAAATTGATATCGTGAAGCTAAACCAGTACCGAAAGTAACTTTAGATTGTAAAAATAATTGTGTATGTTCGCTTCAAATAAGGAATATTCTTAAAAGTATTATTTCTATTTATTTTATTCCGCTTTTAACTTTTATTAAATTTGAAGTTAATAATTTTCAAATCCACCCCTAAAAGCTTTGCTTACAGTATTCCTTTATAATTCCATTGTTCGTTTTAATATTTCGCAGGAATCCGACTGCTGACACAATGATAATTATATTTTAAATAGCAACAAGAGAAGAGTGATATAACTAATTATATGATATGTTGCAAATTCTTGCTTTTAAAGTTCTTATTATAGGTTAACAGGTTTCATGCCATAAATTTTAAGCTTTCATTGGGAAGCAGTACATGTTACTAAATCAAAATACCATAACTACCTTCAATTGCTCTGATTTCCCTGAATTTTTTTATCATAGAATATCATTAACTGTGCTTTAATTCATTATAAGAAACTTTGGGAGTGTTCGACTACATGTATAAAACTATATCAGCAAATAGGTAGTCTGTATAACGCACAGTGCATTTCAGATCACTGACATGTTCTAGTCGCATCGCTTCTTTGATTCACTTTCATATTCTATTCTTATATCTCTTCTAGAACACTTCTCTAAATGAAAATTTGAAACAAAAGTTGTGAATGTTTAGCTTTTATACTATGATCCTGCCTTAAGTTGTTTGAAGTTAATACATTAAACGTAAAGTGAAATCCAATTATTTCAGAAATATTCCGTGTGATGTAGAATTACCATTAGGAACTGGCTCGTGCAATTGACAGCCGCTTTCTATTGCAGACTTGTAAAGCCTTTGTGGCCTGTCAGGAGCATAAGTAATGACGGCAGCAGAAATGGAAGAGCTGGGAATGTTAGATAAGCTAATGGAATCCCTTTTGTTCTCTTAGAAATAGCATTTATCTTTGATGGGTTCACCTCTCACTTATATACAGATCCCTAACTCGATGGTAAATTACAGGGTAATTCAAAGTAACACTGACTTTTATATCAAAACTCAAAATTTTGGTAATTTAATTACTTGCACGGAAAGCGAAAGGTTTCAGAGATTCACCAATTAATTAACGTTTGCCACTTTAAAACCAGTAAAAGTGCTCTCGGAAACCGAAAACCCAACAAATTAATTGATATTTCTTTTATTTTTTCTAGCTTCTATTTGCAGTAGAAAGAAAAAAAGTATTATATTTCACTGATGTTAGATGTGTAGATTACACTATAAATACACATTTTGAGGTTTACTGAAAAATATATTTCTTAGGGGAAAAATGTCTATCTACGTATGCATGGAGTGGGGTGGAGGGAGAGTAGATAACTCCAAACGATTCTCCGAGATTGTCATGACAGCGAAACTTGGACATTAATGAGAGCAGTGTGTACTGCTTAACAAAGCGAGAGTGGTCTTTCGCCTTTGCAGTTCTCTATAACAATACTGGCTATGGCAAATTGTATGTATTCAACGATCTGTCACCTAAACAGTCACCTGAAGATAACGAAGAACCTCATGAGCTACAACCTCATGTGCTCACCATATCTGACCTGGAGCGCACCTTTTTGCCATACAGTCGGAATTTAAGCATAAACCACAGAAAAATTGCTTTTGATGTACTCATACTTCTATAACTACAAAAACTTTCTATTAGGAAAAACCAGACCATTAGGAAAACTTACGTAGATAAACCTGTATTATAGATAAATATCTGGTATATGTTTAACTGAGTTATAAATCTATCACATAAATTACAAATAATGTGTTTAATAAGTAAGCTTATGGCTATATAATTTTAAGTATAAACAGGGGATACTTATTGTTAGCAAATTAAGTATAAAACTAATATTTTGGATGAAAGGAATATCCAATCAAGGTATGTGCATATTAAAAATTACGAGTTTATATTTGAAACCTTTGAAAGTTGAACATTGGGGTAATACGTCTAAGGTTGCGCCTCTCCTTCTTCCTTACTGCATATGACAACTCACATAACAGTTAACTTATCTCTTTTCGATATGTAGTATTCTGCATGACATTGTTCCACATATATAAGAAAATATAAGAGGCTAAGCTAATGTAGCCCGCCTCGGTAGCGCAGATGGTAGCGTGTCTGCCTCACGTTCAAGAGGTTTCGAGTTCGAATTTCGGTCAAGGTGAGTTACTTGAATAAGGTTTTCTCCGGGGTTTTTCCTTATCCTGAAAGACGAATGTCGGATAACTCTAACCTCCATGGACCCCGGATACATTTGAGCATCATTTCACCCATTTCATTCATCATCCGATATGACTTAATGTTGGAGGACGTAAAATAGAAAGAGAGAGAAAAAAGACTATGCTAATGTATTACTGGGCTTAATAAACCGAGAAGATAATTTTCATAAAATTAATTTAGAACCCGGCTCATTCTTTGTGATAAGTCCAGTCAGGTCAACCTAATCCAAGAAGTATTGTGATGCAGCCGCTATGGCGCATATTTCGTGAGGTCATCGCCGGGAACTGAGAATCATAAACAAATAAAAGGAACACTTTAGTCAGAAGATCATCTTCTGAAAGTTTCACTATTTTCTGCCCCTAGAAATTTATGGAACTCACTCAGAAGTGAGCTAATGGGTGCGACAGAAAATGTGGTTATACACACGGGTTTGTGAAAACTTGTTACTGCAAGATATTAGTGACGTCATCATATATATTGTCAATATTATTAATATTCCTTAACAGCTATAATTAACATATTGTCGCGAATCCATTATTAGGACTGGCGGCGTACGCGCTAAAATGGTTCGCGGGAGCGATAACAGACGGATATTGTATCACGGAGATAAAGAGCCTGCATAAGCAGATAAACATAGAGCGGAGATAAAAGGCAGATAAAGTGAGGTAAATGGAACATTCTAGTGAAATCTTGAATGCCTAACAGAACATTCGATTTCTTGTTTGTTACAGAATATTCCGGTAATATCAGTAGTAGTATATATAAGCGGCGACACGCCAGTAAAGGCAGTTCTAAACAGAGCCGTAACGAGAGCTATAATTGAAGCTGGTGTGTTTTATATGTGAACTCTTTGTTGTGGTCAATGACCTTGGAAGGTTGTAATTGTGTATGTGACGTAATAATGCTAATGTGAGTGTATTTCTACGCAAATAAAGAACGAATTGAACTTCTTCAACTCGGACTTTTAATGCTACCAACTCACAAAATCACACTATTTTACATTTAAAAATTTAAATTTGAGGTAAAATAATTACTAAGTTATTTTAACAATTTCATTAATATTGATAGTATAAATTGGACATAGGTTTGATCCTATTCATTATTACATTGTTTCGACAGATAGTTGAGTGGTTTCAATAAGTCATATGTATTTAGTAAATGCCGTTATATTAACGAAGAAAGTGACATGGTGAAAAATGGACTATTTTGGGTTAGTGAAGTGATAATGTATACTACCTTGTCACAGTCACAAGTGGTACTAGATTAATACTAGTTATCATTTACTTTTGTCAGTTTCAGGCTGTTTGTTAAGTTTTGGTGAGAACATGTGGAGATCACATTTAAGTAAAACTGTTCACCAGCAGAAGCCCACTTTGATCATCTTGCAAGTCTGTTCCGGTACGCGATATGAATAGAAATAGTCAAACGTGACTGCTACAAAACCACGCTTTTGTTGCGTGTAACGATGTTATTAACGAAACGTTACGGGAATGCAATGAAAGCTCCCTGCACACAAGTCGTTCATAGCGTTTCTCTGAGGTCGGTGTTCTCTCTGGGGATCACTGCGTCACTGTACGGGGTTAGTTGTTTCTTTTTTACCAGTTTTTACAATTGTGTGCTCGTGTTTACTTGAGGTAGTATTTAATAGAGCGCCCATAAATAAAAGTCAACTTCTTCCGTGAAGGCGTTTTGGTGCATTATATTCTTGTCAATACACTTCCCCCATGTAAATGTAGACATGGAAAAGGGCAGACATAGACTCTAAAATAGTTACGTACAGAAACAGCATAATTAAGAAATAGCTAAATGAATGTTCTGGTAATATGAGGGGTAATTAAACACAGAGCGTGGTGGTGCCGCCGCAGTAGGACTTACATTCGAGAGGTCCCATGTTTGATCTATGAAACGAAATATGTAGTGTTCAACGCCCGCTTTTACTACATACGGCACCGCAGGCGGTGACACTGATGGTACAGGAGATGAAGATGGAGCACCGGTAGAATGATATGGCGGGGGAAACCGGAGGTCCCGGAGAAAACCCGCCCAGCGCCGTGTTGTCCACCACAAATCTCACTTTGCGGTCGCCTGGGGTCGAACCGGGCCGCCTTGGTGAGAGCCAAGCGGTCTAACCACTGAGCACTGGCGCGGACTTTGATCTATGAGGATCGGTAGAGGAGTGCTAGGTGATATGCCTTCAATCCCGATTTTTCTGTCCCTTATTTCCTATACCCATAATTTCCTTCATGGACGTGCGTCTTGTATGGGGCTTTTCCCCTGGCGTAGTTTGGGAAGCCAATCATGATCCGCCTCCGAGTGAGCCCAACCTGGGAAAACCACCGGGATAAAGAATGTTTAGGCAGTAAGGAGACGCCACATGGGTTAAAACTGGAAGCATAAGGAACCCAGACCGCGTTGAGGCGCGTCATCCAATCTGGTTGCCTTTTAGGTCCTAGCCCTTATGGATACATTATATGGGAACACAAAGGGTTTGGGGCTTATGAAGGTGCGTTGTTCCAGGTGTGGTGCTCCTTCTGTAGCTGTATCTTTACCTTTGTTTACAAGTAAAATAACTGCAAACACAGCAAAGTGCCTATTTTTGGCCTAATAACACTTCTGGTTTTAATGTATTCAAAAGATCCAAAGTATAAATTGAGTAAAAATACAGAGATCACAAAGCGTATTAAAAATCTTTGGCTAAATTTATGTTTAAAATTTTAAACGCATAATTTCTAAAGAAATTTCGTTCTTTCCACTAACTTTAAAACATCGGATTTACTCTTATGTACTCTGATGTACGTATCTTTATCTAATTGTAAATGTTCATAGTAATACTTTAATTCTAAGTGTTTTGTTGGTGTACATCACATTGAGCATTCTTTATCTTATAATGAAACATAAAATTCCCAAAGTTTCATTTTATAATCCTTTTTCAGAGTCTGTGAAATAACGCGAATAACTTGTTCCCGATTACTAAAGCCTAAATTTTCATCCCAAACGCCTTTACTGTAGGCAACTTCAACACTTTATTTGTGTAGCGGGACTGTCTGTTCCAAAGGCGTAAAGCTGCTAAAGCAGGAAGTGATAAATCGCCAAGGCTGTCGTTGGGGAGTTGAGAGATCAAGAGCAGCGAAAGCGTGATATATTTGGACCGCATATTTGTCCGTCGAACGACTTAAGGTCATTAATTCGCACCATTCATACCTTTGAACTCAAATGAGCTGGTGTGCACATCCCAGCTGGGCATAGCAAATTAGAATGCTATCCCACTTTGTCCATTCCGTTTGGTGTACTAAACGAGTATATATCATTTACCGTTCTAATGCCCGTTGTTATGGAACTTAAAGAGTAGCTTCAGCCTGTGTTAGCTTTAGTGTTGTTGGCACTCGGTGGCTTATGTGGAGTATTAATTCACGTGGTATTCCCTTATGGTTTCGAAAATGCTTCCTTAAAATTATACAAATGTGTTCTATCAGTTGAAAGAGATGTATGGAAGCGATTCGGAATTATTATCGAGCACCTGAGTTTTATGGAGAATTTGTGGTTATTACAGTTGAAAGAATTTCTACTAACCACTTTCTCTATTGAAAAATAAGTAATGGTCTCTTAAGATAGTGATGGTACTGATGATAATAAATAAACCACCTAGTTTTATCATAATTATATAAAGTTTCAGATTTCATTCACATTTTTTATAAAATTAAGCTGATCTTATGTAATATCAATTATCTCGAGATTTATTACCATCGAACACCATTTGCTATTATTCCCAGATGTCCAATCTGTATAGCTATATCTTCAAATTTCGTTATCTGTTAAACTACAACCATTGCATGTATCATTAAAATAAAGCAAAATTTTTGAAATAATTATGAATTATTTGGCTGAAGATTAACAGTAGCATATTTTACTTTGACAGCATTAAAGCATTAAAGAATAACTGTTCTTTAATTAAATTTATTGTATGTAATTTTTAATGTGTATTTAAGTTTTTATGGAGATTATGCAATTATTTCCTAGCAATCTCTAAAATAATTTTTAAGTTTGACCATAATTATGCATAGAAGAAAAGTCAAAAAGTTAGAAACATGTCATATTTTTTATTTGTGCCTAGTGCACTGAAGCAAGATAGCTGATAAACCTGTGTTCTAAACTCTCGAACGAATAAATGTCCGTTTCTTTCGAGAGGACATTCAGACCTAAATGTGGCCATAGTTCAATACATTCAGTTGTTTTCGGAGAAGAAGTAGTAGTAGATGAAAAGAAGAAGAAGAAGAAGAAGAAGAAGAAGAAGAAGAAGAAGAAGAAGAAGAAGAAGAAGAAATGAGCTCGTAATGGATAGATCTTAGCTAAATGCTTCGAGGAACTCAACAATGTATTTCCAGAGGGAAATATAGAGGGAAATTTCATGACAGAATTGATTTAACCAGAACGTTACCGTACCTAATTAAAGTTCTCTAAGCGACAAAAACGCCACCTGGCCAGCCAAACAAGTGCCGTTCAGGACGGATTCATGTCATACCTATCTTTCCTGTAAGGAAGAAGTATAATCATACAAGATTGCAGAAGTTGTTCGTTGCGACATAATGAAATGACTGAGCATTTGACTTCGAAACCCTTTTTACGTCTAGAGAAATGTGTAACGAATTTTTATGCAAAGTGAACTACAATTAACTTCAATGATATAAGAATAAGTTTTGGAAGGATACTTTGTAGATGCTAAACAACCATTAATATATTGGACCGAGAAAGTGAACTGAATATAATACGATTTTTAAAAAGCAAATCGGTATTCCTTTCTTTTTATCGTGATTATGCAAAGAGAATGGAGTTCCAAAGCCAATACGAGTGCGCTCCCTTCTTCTAAAAGATTTGACGATCGCGTTAAGGTACTGTATACCTTTTATACCTACAATGAAAGGTATAAATGCATCTGAAGTTTGAACTCAGCTAAAGATAAATAGAAAGAAGAGTGAGATTTTTGTAGAAGAGCAGCATAGAGAATACCTACTGAATGCAACACATATTTTAAAGCTTGTGCTGCAGCAACACGTGATTAGTATGAAGACAAAAGAATAAATAAACATAATACATTGCACCACATATTTACTCTGTATATGTGTAATGACGAGCTTTACATAAGCGTTGCATGTCTGTAGTTGTACTAAAGACTCAGATATTTTGCGGTTTGTACTGGAAATTGTTTCCCTCTTTCCAGTACAATAGAAACTAACAGCGGCTCAGCGAGAGTGAGATAGCCCAAAGAACAAATAAAGAAGATAGGACCAGTGAAAGTTTACCGCTCGAACGTGTGAGCAAGCTACTTCAAATTCTCTAATGTAGTTACGTTGTTTGTACTGGAAGGGGGAGGAGAAGGAAGGGAATTTATTCGTCCCTGGACAAATGGCCACTCCGAGAGCAGTACTCGAGAGTGCTGGAAATCTGCCAGTGGGCAGGTGAAGGGTTTTGTAACAATAACTCGTGGAGTGTGTCTGGAAAGCAGACCCTATCATTACTGCAGCAACCTTCAAAAAATCCTCTCCCACTTCACGCTATCACTGGCATATTGAAGATATGATTTGTTCATCCAGCTACTGACCTATTTTAGCGTCTCGAATCTCAATTTATTCTGAGTACTCCATGAGACTCCTTCTCATTGACCAATATTGTACGATTTTTGTTTTTAAATTAGATTGAAACTTTTTCTTTTTTTCCTTTTTACCTGTGCATTGTTTATATTTTCTTTCTTGCCTCTTTATTTTTCTATAACTTTTACTTCTTCTTTTGCCAACACAACTTGATTTGATGACTTACATATAGGGCGTGTAATAAAAATATTGAATAGGTTTTATATGTGATTCAGAGATATATCGGAGTATTTTGTCATCAGGAATACATGTGCGTAAACGTGTAGTCATTAACTGACAGGGCATTAAGGTTTTTAAACATCGCGTTGGGTTAGTATAATACTCTATTGTAGGTAAATCTAGAGTTAATTGTATGGGCTAAATATACTGAATTGTGCTAAATCCATGCATCTCAAAATAGGTCAAAACTTTTAACCGACCTATGGTCAAATATTGCTACTTTTGGTAAAATTTTCTCTTGCATTGAAAAGTTTTGATGCCGTATTTATCAGCCGTATGATTGAATACGATTTTAACAATGAATAAAATGATAATTAAATTATGATGAGCAAGTAAGGTGAAAGAATTTAAGATAATGAATAGTACAGATGGATAAGTTCATGAAACGAAGCAACAGCATTTAAATTCAATTACTAGAATTCGAATAAGTATTATAACCCAGAGCTATATAATAAAGTTGCTGGTCTATATGGATGAAAATGTTCCGTCGAAAGGCTGTGGTCACAGGAGGGTCGCTACCTGGGTCATTAGTAGACCGGTCCAAACCTGGCCCAAACCAGTATTTCAGGGAAATGTCCGCGTGGTTGTAGCTCGCTAACTAGAGTTTTTCAGAGAAATCCAGCTGGAGGCGAGGCTATATCTGTTTTGGTAAGGAATATTAGGTTTTAGCGTCGGTCTTCTAGTCTGAGACGTGATACCGTGTAGACGTGTTTTGTCTGCCGGGGACACAAACGTCGGATTGCGCCGAGAAGTACAATCAGTAATGAGAATCTTATTAAGTGAACAAGATCTCCCAGCAGTGAATTAAGCGGCGAAGTATACTTTCAGAACAGTGTTAGTAATTTATTCCATCGCGATAGATTTCAGCAATTCAGTATAGTTTTAACGTGATAGTGCAAATCTAGAGTAATTCGATCTGAACGCGGCGGCAACTCCTGGTGAACTGTAAGCACGAAACAAACTGAATAGTAAAGCTGATCCTATGAACTGTGTTGTTTTTATTTCGTCAACCTATCTCACGCATACCCTGTAGATAGCGTGGTCTCAGCTCTAATGACTAGCCAGGGCAAAGAATAGTCAACTCATAGAGCAATCTACTAGGCGACCAGATCACCGGGATCCAGGCTGCTAAGGTCACATCCAGAGTGGCTGATACCCGAGACAGAGTATCAGCAGACACAGCTGGAGGAAAAGGCTACAAACTTGGCGAACCAACGTGGCGCTTCGAGAGACGAAAAGCAACCAGCATCAGGATCGTCGGAAGCTCCAGCAGAAAACCAAAGGTACTGAGTGTAACATTTTAGTGTTGTTGTCGTTGTTGCAATGAACTGATGGAGAGTATTTTAAGAAACGGAAAGGTGAAAGGTCGGTCAAATTCACAAAGCATGGACTCGCAGGGGAGTACTATACAAATTGTTAAAGAGAAAGTAGCAGAAATAGGAGAAAGTGCTCAGAATATACAGAATAGATTAGAAAAGACAATGGAAAGTAATAATGCTCAGGGTCTAGAAAATAACGTAGGAAGGGATACAGAATGTAGTAGTAACAATCAAATTGTACAGGTTAGTGTAGCTAAGGAAACAACTAATAATAGCCAGGGAGTAGATGTAAATGACTCAGATACGAATATGAGTATGGTAGCCATGATGAAAGCGATAATGGAGAAATTAGAAAGTACGAACCAGAAATTAGAAAGTAATAACCAGGAATTATGTCAGAAATTAGAAAGTACCAACCAAGAATTAACTCAGAGGTTAGAAAGTAATAACCTAGAATTAAGTCAGAAATTAGAAAGTACTAACCAGATACTAGAAAGTAATAGTCAGAAATTAGAGGTAGGACAGCAAGATTTGGTTAGGAAGCTCGAAAGTCAGCAGAAAGCATTAGAAACCTTTCAAGCAGAGGTTAGAGGGGAAATCAATCAAGTTAGAACTGAAGTACGGGGGGAAATAGAAAGTATAAGAATCGTAGTTTGTAATCAAGTAAGTGAGAAGTCAGGCAGAGAATACCAGAAATTACGAGAGGACGTAGCAAAGTAATTTGAAAAAGAGAGGGAAATAGTTAGCAAGGAATTAGACCAAATTAGAGAAACGGCTAGCAAAGAATCAGGGGAAAATAGAAGTAGATTAGAACAAGCAGAAAGGGAAATTAGAAGGCAAGGTAGGGGTGTAGACGAAATAAATGAACAAATGAAAGAGGTAGCTACAGAAATTAATGGAATGAAGGAAACATTAGAAAATTTGAGGTTGTGTGTAACTGAACCTAATTCTAATGCTAGTCAGATAAGTGAAAGCTCTGCACGAAACGAAGCGAGACAAAATGCCTCAGCCGACATTTCGATGCTTAATATGGATCCAAGTACCTCCAGTTATGAACCCAGAGGTAATAATGTACATGTTGAAAGGAGTGGTGGTCAAATGCAATGGCCAAACCACATCTTAAATGAAATTGTGCCACCTGTGTTTGAACATGAGGATTCTGATAATCCTAAGGATTTTATGAGGAGTCTGCATGAATATTTTTCTGTAAAGTGTATTCCTGAACAGTATTGCATGACAATTGTTAGGAAATGCCTTAAGGGAAATGCAGCTAACTGGTTAGAGGTATCAATGGGAAACGATAATAACTTCAGGACCTTTGAAAGGTTAGTTATGAACAGATACTGGGGACATAACAGGCAGTCTAGCATAAGATTAGAACTGAGTAGTGGAAAGTATGACCCAAGAACTGATCAGTCGATGGTTAATTATTTCACGAAACTTGCTAGGAAATCTAAAATGCTGGATCCACCTATGAGTGAGCAAGAATTAATCGCCATTATCACGACACACTTCCCAGAGGCACTCCAGAACTATTTAATTATAGCTAAACCCACAAACGTCGCCACCATGATCGATTTGCTGTTGGCATTGGAGACAAACAAATCAAAGAGTAAAAATGAAAGTTTCGCTAGGCCTGGAGCGAGCAACGAAAGGGAAATTTCAAATAATTTTGGGCAAGGGGCACATATCAATTACAATCAAAACCAGGATGTCCGAGATAGATACCGAGGTCCCTCACCCAGAGGAGGAAATTCGCAGTGGGAGAACCGAGGCCGAAATAATTTTGACCGCAACCAGAGGAACCGCAACGGGCACGACCGAAACAGAAATGTACAAGTAAATTACGTAAACGCGGCGAGACATGAAAGGAACCGAGGAGGATGGAACGAGAGAAAAAGAAGACATTCAGGAAATGACTACTGGAAAGTTGACAATGTACCAGAAGTTAGGCCGAGGTCACCCAGGCAGGGAGAACGGAGCACGGGAAATGGCTACTGGAGGGTCGACAACATTCCAGAATTTAGGCCAAAGTCGCCGCTGCACGGAGAAAGGAGCAGGAGCGGTAGAAATTCGCCGATAAATGGAGAAAGGGCCGAAGCCCTACAAGCAGCCAGGCAAGTGTTCGAAAACCGCGGCCATCCTTCTCAGGAAGCAAATTTGGAAGGAAAGAATGCAACGAGAACTGGAGCTTACAGCAAGACCCAGGGAAACTATGTACCCAGTCAAACGCGCCTTCAGTGAAGTCTGGGAGGAAACTATGTGAACCGTATGCGAAAAATAAGATCGTCAGAGGGCAAATGATGTTACAGAAGGAAACCAATCTGAGGAACAGAAGTGAAGACAGTGACAAAGTGTTCGAACCACCACGAATAGCAGTTGCCATTAACGGAATTCCGGATACTGCAATAATAGACACTGGAGCTAACAGTACAGTGTGCTCGCAAAGGTTTTATGAGAAACTAATCAACCGGGGTTTGAAGATAATATCTTTACCAGTAAGCGGTATATTTTGTTCACTAGCTGTAGGGAAGAGGAAAGAAAGAGTGAAATTTCAAGTCATGCTCAACGTAGAAATAAATGGTAGAGTTATTGAGGTTTTGTTCCTGGTCGTACCCAGACTCGTTACCGACATAATTATAGGATGTGATTGCCTGTATGAGTGGAAAGCGATTGTTAATTTCGAGAATAGATTTGTCAAGTTAGAAACAGGGCAAGAAACAGTAGTGGTGCCATTTGTCGACGATAGCGGTTCAGAGGAAGTTGTACGAGATGAACGTGAAGATGAAATCCGGGGAGACGTATTCTTTGTTGAGTACATAAAAATTGGAGCAATGGAGCTTGGCGAAATAAATGTCGAAGAATATGCTGCCGAGTCGAGTAACAATGAGATGTATGATGAAGATGTTGGAACGATTAGGGAATATGTGGAAGCTGAACCCCGAGAAAATCCCGCCAGGAATTGGAATTATGAGACTACAAATTTGTACCGCAAGGTGGAAAACTACGAAAACTTGGAAGATTTGTTCAGAGAAAAAGTCAGTCAGGCTAACTACCTGAATACAGCGCAGAAAGAAGAATTATTTAGAATTTTAGTACCACACCAGGAGGTATTTTCGGATAAACCAGGAAGATGCATGAAATATATTCACTCTTTCGAAATGACGCCCATAGAGCCGTTTACACATAAAGCGAGACCCATACCATCCGCTATTCGGGAAGAAGTCGATAAAGTGATAGAAAACATGCTAGAAGACGGGGTTATCGAAATTTCAGACTCCATATACGTGAACCCCCTGTGCATAGTAAGCAAAGCTAGTGGGAAAATTAGAGTAACACTAGACGCAAGAAAGCTAAACAAGCATTGTAAACCAGACAGATTTAGACCCGAGAGCGTGGATGCAAGGTTGAGCAAGTTGCACAAAGGAAAATTCTTCTCTACCTTAGATCTGACCGCCTCCTTCTGGCAGATTTCACTTAAGAGAGAATTGAGAAAATTTGCTGCATTTTTACATTCTGGGATTCCTTACCAGTTTACCGTCTGCGCATTTGGAATGAACACAAGCGGAGGCGCATTGTTGAGAGCATTGTATGCTATTTTTGGAGAAACCATAAAGAAATTCGTGGCTCAATATGTGGACGACTTTGTCATATTTTCGTCAGAAATTGGTGAACATCTTAAGCACCTTGATTACGTTTTAAACCGGTTAAAAGTTGCCAACATGACAATTAAACCAAGTAAAACTGCCTTCTTCGTCAAACAAACCGAGTTCCTAGGATATGTCATCTCCCAGGAAGGTATTAGACCAAATCCGGAACGGATAGACAGCATAAATAAAATTCCGGCTCCGAAGAATATAAAGCAGTTACGTCGATTCCTCGGAATCCTCAATTATCAATCCAGATTCATTCTCGACTTCGCAACTGTCGTAGCCCCTTTGAGACAGTTGTTGAAGAAAGATGAAAAATGGCGATGGACGCAGGATGAAGAAGAGGCCTTTCGGAGTGTTAAAAGATTATTAGCAGCTTCCATTTTGCTGGAAAAACCCCGGGAAAATCTGCCGTTCATTATTTTCACAGACGCGTTGGGATTGGGATACGGAGCGATAATGACCCAAAGGGATGAAGATGGAACGGACCACTTAATAGCAGTAGCCTCCAGAGGAATATCCAAAATTGAAGCACGAGCGTGCACGACTGAGAAAGAAATAGCTGCGATTTATTTTGCCTTGGTGAAATTCCGACAATATGTTTACAACAACCCCATCATTGTGTATACCGATCATGTGAGTCTGGCCTTTATGAACTCTTGCAAGCTAACCAGTACAAGAATATCGAGATACGTGCACGAGATTACGTCACACCAAATAGAAATCCGTCATGTTCCGGGGAAACATAATATCTTTAGCGACCTGCTATCCAGAATGAAGACAAACTACCCAATACCAGACACGATCGACGACCGCAAAAACGATGTCACGATCTTGTACCTAGACACAATGGAAGGAGGATCACTCACGAAAGAATTGAGAAACTTGGCGAAGCTCCAGGAAGAAGACGAAGAATTGCAGAAACTTCGAGAAAAGGCGTCACCGATCACAGCAGAATTAAAGGAGAACATTGGAATATACAACGGAAAAATTTACAAGTTCCACGGACGGACAGAACCGAAGTGGAAAGTCATGATTCCGAGAGGGATCGAAAACCGGTTAATTACCGCATATCACAAAGCCTTAGCACATACCGGCAGTGAGAAATTAAATTTGGTAATAAGTGAACACTGCTACATAAAACACTTAGCCAGAAAAGTACGGAAAATATGTTCAACTTGCGACATGTGCCAACGAGCGAAACCATTCAATGTGAAATTCGATACAGAACCTCAAGCGATTTTAAGAGATGAAAAGAATGCGCTAGTCACAGTGGACGCTCACGGAGAATTACCTCGAGGTCAATTTGGGTGCCGATACATTTTTGTACTTTATGATGTCTTCACCAAATATGTAAAAATATACCCCGTAAGAAACATAAGCAGCAGGACTTGTGTAGGGAAGATAGTGAATGATTATATGCCGAAATACGGACCAGTAAAAGCGGTCTTGTCTGATAACGCGACCGTCCATCGGAGTAAATGCTTTAAAGGAACCCTCACAGATCACGGAATAAAATTATATTATTGCTCATCCTATTTTCCATCAGGAAACCCGACGGAACGAGTACTACGCGATATTGGGATCTATTTCAGGATACTGACACATAAGAATCACAAAGATTGGGTAAGATACTGTCCAGTCATTGAAAAGATAATAAATAACACCATTAATGTGACTACAGGATTTGCACCCGTAACACTTATGTTAAACGAAGAACCCGAGCCCATATTTAAGGAAATTGAAAAAAAAGTAAGTATTGAATATGAAACCCTAAGTGAAGAACAAAGAGCTAAATTAGCTTTCGACAGAATAAAGGAGAAGGCCGAAAAGAGGAAATCGAAGAGAAAACGAAGAAGGCACAAATGGAACCCAGATATAGGTGATCTAGTATTAATTAAAGATCACAAGTTGTCCTGCGCCTTGAGGAACAGAAACAAGCGCATGGAGTTACTATATAAAGGTCCTGGGGAAATTATTCAAAAATTTGGGGAACATACATTTGAAATAGTAGATGCGGTAAATAGAAAACTCATGGGTAGGTGGCACAAACAACTTCTCCGTCCGTACCGGACATAAACAAATAATCATGCAGAGGCATATAGGATAGGGTATAGATGAAAATGTATACAACTCAATTAATGAAAATGAATTCAGACGAACAAATATATATAATCTTAATGGTATCCAATCACAAAATATCGAAATTGTGAGAAAAAAAACTTGTGGTGATAAGTACTTTTAAGACTTTAAAGTGAAGTGGAAGTGCAGTGAATCCTATGAAAATAACCAACTCAAATCAACAAAACTGAGTACCAAAACAATTTACAAATCCAAGAAGGTGCAAGGACTTTTGGCAAATTACACCTTTATATAGAATCAGAAGACAAACAGATTTTGTAAACTAGCTTAAGTTTTACGTAGTTCATAACTAATACGATGTAAACGTTCGTTGTATGACGCAAGAAAATGTAAAACTTTCAGAAGTGGAGTGTATATAGCGTATGGAAAACTAATCTGTATTGGATTATTTCAGATGTTTATAATGTGAAGTGTTGAAAACAAAAAGAAATTATGTACTAGTATTATAAATTTTGTCATTATGATTGTATGTAATGCAGCTGAAATGCAAAGAAAATTGTAAAGTGAACCAGAGTTGCCGACGTGTAGAGTTGTTGATAATAATAGTAATGTTATTCGGGCAAGGACGTTCCATTCTTAAATTATGGGATAATTAAATAATGAAACGGGGGCAGTTTGATGCCGTATTTATCAGCCGTATGATTGAATACGATTTTAACAATGAATAAAATGATAATTAAATTATGATGAGCAAGTAAGGTGAAAGAATTTAAGATAATGAATAGTACAGGTGGATAAGTTCATGAAACGAAGCAACAGCATTTAAATTCAATTACTAGAATGCGAATAAGTATTATAACCCAGAGCTATATAATAAAGTTGCTGGTCTATATGGATGAAAATGTTCCGTCGAAAGGCTGTGGTCACGGGAGGGTCGCTACCTGGGTCATTAGTAGACCGGTCCAAACCTCGCCCAAACCAGTATTTCAGGGAAATGTCCGCGTGGTTGTAGCTCGCTAACTAGAGTTTTTCAGAGAAATCCAGCTGGAGGCGAGGCTATATCTGTTTTGGTAAGGAATATTAGGTTTTAGCGTCGGTCTTCTAGTCTGAGACGTGATACCGTGTAGACGTGTTTTGTCTGCCGGGGACACAAACGTCGGATTGCGCCGAGAAGTACAATCAGTAATGAGAATCTTATTAAGTGAACAAGATCTCCCAGCAGTGAATTAAGCGGCGAAGTATACTTTCAGAACAGTGTTAGTAATTTATTCCATCGCGATAGATTTCAGCAATTCAGTATAGTTTTAACGTGATAGTGGAAATCTAGAGTAATTCGATCTGAACGCGGCGGCAACTCCTGGTGAACTGTAAGCACGAAACAAACTGAATAGTAAAGCTGATACGATGAACTGTGTTGTTTTTATTTCGTCAACCTATCTCACGCATACCCTGTAGATAGCGTGGTCTCAGCTCTAATGACTAGCCAGGGCAAAGAATAGTCAACTCATAGAGCAATCTACTAGGCGACCAGATCACCGGGATCCAGGCTGCTAAGGTCACATCCAGAGTGGCTGATACCCGAGACAGAGTAGCAGCAGACGCAGCTGGAGGAAAAGGCTACAGTTTCAATCGTAGTTAAAATAACAAAAAAGGTATTGGACAAATAAGTTCTTATAAAAGACGTTAAAATACCCACTTTGGATTTCAGGGCTTAACAGATAGCTCGCAGTAATAACTGTTGAGATCTTATGAACATAGCTAGCATATCACTAACAGCATCAAATACTACAACGATCTCCTCTTCGCTTTAACCGGTGTCTCGTACATAAGAGGCTGGACATCGCCTCAAAGGGAAAAATTCCGAAGGAGTTATACCTGGCGAACCTGCTGGCCATGATTTTGATCCTCCTCTACCATTCTGGCGTTAAGGATACGCTTCACTTATAAAATTCCTTACATCAGCGGAATAAAGCGCAGGTGCCGCATGCGTCTTAAGAACATTAACTGACGTATTCTTGAAGGAATATCTCTCATAGGTACTGGCAGAATATGTTGTAGAAGTTGTAAATAAATGTGGGCGACAAACGTTATGGTAGTAAGACGCTTTGAGTTTGTCATTCGCATTATCAGTTCATATTTTCTCTGCAAACTTGTGTTTTAATTTGTAACTCTAATAGCTCCATGGTTTTTCTGCTCTCAGATTTGACTGTTATGTATTTTAAACATGCCCTCTCATTTAATATCCCTCTCGTCCGTCGACGATACAAAGGAAATCTTGGTTGATGAAGATGAAGAAACCATTAATCAAGCAGAAATCTGGGTGGAAATTCATCTGGTTCTAGTGCTTGAACACTGCTAAAATGTACGGATATTTTAGCAACCGAAGACTGGAGTGTATACGTGGCACGCTTTGGACGGAGAATTATGGACCAGGTTAAGAACTTCCTGTTTTAAAGCCACTTCCTTGACTCTCGAACGAGGCGCTTATTTTTGTAAAGTTATTGTTTCTGGTTGTTATTGATGTGCAGCCGTAAAGGTGCTGACATGAGATAAATATCTGCATTGATAAAACTAAATACAAAGATCTCGTGCCCTTTTCTCAAGCAGCACCATAAATCTGCCATGCCTGTGTAAGTAAAGTGGAACCTTTTATAACAGGCTGTAAAGCTAAATTCCTTATAGTAAACGGATCACTTTACTATACGAATATGTTAATATCGGATATTGATAACCGGAATTACAAAGTTACGAAGTGCTGTATAGTATGTAAGGAATCTCTTTACATGTACCAAATTGCAAGTTTTAGGTTAATAGTTATATAGAATAGCTAAAACACAATATCATCGATATTAGAAAATGCAAAGAAAAGGAAACATAAGGGACACTCTAAATTCATGTAGTTGACGTGCCAAATGTTGTTGACGGGCGCTTAAACCCGACTCACACCCACTCTAGCAGACGAGGAGTTTGAAAAACAGTGACCCATAACTCGATCATAGGTAGATCCCTGATAATATAGTCTCTTGAGTCACGCGTTAAAACTGTTCGATATTATTTTGACTCATGCTGGTTATATAAACATATACACATATAGGCAAAGTAATAATGACGCACGCATTTCGTGAGGCCCACTGAACTAAAAACATACATTTTAAATACACTATATGTTTATGAATAATATAAATCGGAAACTAAAATATCTCTAAAAGTTTCGATGTGAGGACTTCCCCCATCTGAAGCTTCACTTTATGCAGAACATTTTGAAACGTTTAAAATTTTTATTGTCTCTAAAGCATTTTATTAAAATACTCATACTTTAGATACGTACCTGAAAAGCACAGGTATATTTTTGGAATAGTTTAGACGTAATTTATAAAGTATTATTTCTTAGCGAGGAATTTTATACCATTTTGTGCATCTGGTAAACTACAAATATATAAACAATGGTGTGAAACCTTTTTAAAACAAAAAATGCACTTCAAATACAGTTTCCGTGACATCACCCATTTCCGTGATGTCCGCGTTAACGCTTGGGTGTCCTGCTACTGTCTTTTAAATATTACGAATCATTAGTTATTTCCTGCAGTTATATGCAAAGAGTACAGGATTTGAAGGTGAGGATATGGCAAGCCATTTAAAAGCATTTTGACTATTTCTAGCCGTTTGTATCTAATAAAGAAATGTGTAATGAATTTATGGAAAATAGTAGCTTTCCAAAAACATCTGGGGTATTTTCATAGAAATTCTCTTATTGCAACAATTGAGGATATATGAGGATTCACTAAAAGTATTTGTTGAATTTGAATAGTTTTACTTATTTGTTTCTATTTTGAGTATGCATACACCTTAGCTAGAAAAATAAAGCAATTGCTTTTAATATGTTAAATGGTCATATAATCTTGTATTAAACGTATAACACATATAAGATAACAAGGTGATAAATAAATTACATATTTTCAATTCGTTATTTCGTTAGAACATAAAAATATTACAATCTGATTTTACTATGTTTTTTTATATTTGGAAAAATTCACAGAAGCATGTTATAAAATTTGATATTTTGTTCCTACTCGCTTTTCATAAAAATACTCCTCAATCTACTTTTAGTTAATATAGACAAACCTTAATAGACATTTGGTTATAGGTACAGGAAGATTACAGAACTAAAGTGATAGTTCAATCTTTTCTATACCAGTCTTGTGTAAGAGTTTTGAAATTTTCTTTGCAAAAATACCAAAAAGAAAATAGGAAAAAGAACAGCAATTTTTAATTAAATTATTTGAAAATCCAGATACCCAACAACAAATACCCCCAAAATATTAACATATTTTTGTGAATTAATATTTTTTGTAGTAAGATTATAATTTACGAAAATACAAATTTCATTCGACGAAGAGTATTTTAAATCTGTTCACGAAAAAATTGGCCTAAAATTATGGTATTTTAATAAACTCGCGGGAGATACCTTTGAAAAAGTAAAAGATTTTCTTTATAAGGGGCTGTTCTGTGATACAAAATTTTCTGTAAAATCTTAATGTCGAATTCTGGAAAGATCCTAAACATAATAACTTCCATGTTTAGTCTAGGTTTAGTTTCTCAGATTTAGGTGACCCCAAAATACATGTTTTCAGTGAAATATGGTGAGGAATATTTAGGTGGAATACAAGCCTATTACCGCTTGCTGTAAATACATATTCATAGAAAGTATTAATCTCATTGTTAGGGAAAATATCTCAATATAGTAATGCAAAGATAGGGAAATCATTATTTAAAAATCTTGTCTACCATAAATAATAAATGTTGTGCAACATAGTTCATATATTAGAAACACGAATGTATCAAGCCGAAGGTATTCAGCTTTCACGGTACATATGAAAGCTAAGAATGCAATAAAAAGGTCAACGTTTACAGGAAGTTACTCATGAGAATTTGAAGTTGCTCCCATAAAAGCTACATATCGAGAGGTAATAAACCTTGGAGCAGACTTCCCGTAGCGCGTACGCCCTCTTCCTGTGTAATGCTGAGACAATATTGAGGATTCCAGCAACGTAGTGAGCGCATTCACCAAGGAAAGCCAGGAAGAAGCTCTTTGGAAAGAAACTGTTAAGTTGGTCGTATACCTCTTTCTATGTACAGGAGATAATCCCTGGTTCTCACAGAATATAGGCACGCACACACGCACGTATACACACAGACACAAAGGCAGAAAGTGACTACTTGTAAACTTGTTTTTATGAGCGTGGTGGTTGCAGAGGTACGTCTGTACTAATATCATTTTCTGAACATCCGCCTTTAATCTTAACCATAAAAACTGAAGCAACAAGTTGTAGTCCTTTATAAAGTTATTGTAAATATATGTGACGCTTCGCGTCCCTACAAGTCCCTTACTAGAAACTAGCAAAAGGTTATAAAATTATTTCATTATTGCACAATTTTTTGCATTGTGCAATTTCTATTAGTAATGTACTATGCATTTAAAATGCCATTCTATTCCTTATAATACAAAATTATAAAATATTTAATGTTTTAAAAGTAATGTTTAAAGAAAATAATAGGTAAAGAGGTAGAGAATGATTTTTATTTTGTAGCACACAAGTAAATAACAGGAGGTATTTTCAAGCATAATTTAAGCATGTTGTATATTAGTTTTTAAAATGAATATATTCATTCGATGTTAAGTTTTGAGTGTGAGAATTTGTTTCACATTTGCTAGTGGCCAAACAATATCTAGAATAAACATATGAAACTTTGTTGTATTAATTAAATCTTCATAAGTTTGGTACCAAAATCATTGCGATTTCCGATAGGAAGAACAAAATAGATCCTTATTATGATTGAAATATTTCCACAAAAGGAAAATAGCAATAAATTTATACACATATGTGTTGTATTGTACGACATTTATTAAATCTTTATTGCAGTTTCTCCACTTTATATAAGTACGCCATTAAATTTCACGAATAAAGCACAAAGTCTGAAAGATACTAGCTGGATGTATTTGTTAAAGTAATTATTCACTTTACAATAAGGACGAACTTGTGATGAGGTGTCAGACCTAGTAAAATTCTAAGTAAATTTAGAAAGAAGTGAAGTTGTCTATATTATGCTCGATATAATCAATGATTACTTCGCATAACTTCAAATGTTCCAGAAAAACCGCAATATATTCTTTGAATAAAAACGCTGAAAAAGGCCCGGCAAATTATTTACATTTTTCTCCGTATCAACTTTACTACAGTTGCCTCAAGTCATATAACAATCACCACCAAAGCAATTATTTTTTTTTTTTCATTTATACCCCGCCTTTAACCGTAGTGGTCATATCGGTGGCCATTCTCCTTTGGAACATATCGAAGGTGTTAGCTCGTATTCTTTGGGTTTTAATCATTAGATCATGCACACATTCGCACTCTCATTCGTACTTCCAGATTCTGGGGAAGATGAGGAATTATCTTAGTCGGAGAAAAACTCCCACTCCCAGCCGGGAATCGGATCCGGGACCCCTAGCACGGCAGGCAGGTGCTCTACCATCCGAGCCAAGGGGCCAGCCAATTGTTTAATTGTCACGTATCATTTGTTGCTAAATTTTCCTTTCAATATAACATAGAGGGGATCTTTATCTACAAGTAAGGACAAGCAGTATTCACACAATTATATAAAAAAGTCAGTACCTAACTAAGCATTTTTAGTACAGAGACAAAAAGTTGTAGATCGGCATAATAACAGGAGCGCTGCATGAACACAATTGAAATCCGAAGTGTCATTTCAAGTCAAAATGAAATGTAAAAATGTAAGGGGTGTAGTCAGACAACCAATAGGGATGTCTCGCGCAATACAACCTACATAGAGATGTTCTGCGCGTAACACACCCAGGACGAAGGGATGAAGTGAGGAAATCGCAGGAGGCCACATGGTTGCAGGCAGACGCACTAAAATTTTTAAGGTTAAGATCTTGGTGTCCATAGAGTTTAGAGTTACCAGACATTCATCTTTCAGAATAAGTGAAAACACTGGAAAAAGTATTATCAAAATAACTTACTTGTCCCAGATTAGAATTCGGTACCCTTTGGACATGAAGCAGACACGGTACCATCTACAATCAGATACACCAGGGCGTGCCAACACGACTGCCAGCCTCACACCCAAATACGCAAGGTAGAGGTGGGCGACCATCCAACCGTTACGGGGACGAGAGGTGGTCGGCATCTCGACACCCCCAGCAGGAAAATTGACTTTCTTGACGAGGGTCGCTTACCTAATGCAAGCTCCTCAATTTCCTCACGATGCTGAATCCACGGCCAAAGGGACTTGGGGTCGAACCCGGGCCGCATTCCTTGGCAGGGAACCAAGTCATGTCGGAACCAAGTCATGCCTACTACGTCCCACTACGCTGCAGAGAAGGGAGTCCAATACTAGGTGATAAGTAGGGAAATGAAGGCGATGTTTGTAGGAGTTAAATGTTCTCTCCCGTCCGATAGCAAACTTTTGACATATTCTTTTAAAGAGTTTCTCTTTGCCCACAGAAGTTGAATGTTCGGAAGTTTTAAACACTTGGTTGCCACTTTAATTAATTCCATTCATCGTCGTGTTGGATGTTGAGGTTACAAGAGAGAGGACTTCTTAGAATTTAGGTTTTAGAATATCTTCTTAGTGAGGCTACTATATAAAAGCCATTTTCAATCATATTTGGCACAGTACGTTCTATATGTTGAACAGTCTTGCAGAATTTCCGTTCGTTTATCCTATGTCAGAACTTCTCACTTCATACCGCACTGGCTATAATGGCACCGTCCTTAGTTTATATGGCGATAGAAACAAAGCGTAAAAAATGTATTACCCCACCAGTGACTGTGATTGGAGAGAATATTCGCGCTATTTTATTCCCACGTGTCAAACTTGTGCACTGTCAACTTCTATGCAAAGTTTTCTTTGCCGTTTTCAACATCTGAGTAGCTTATGCGACAGCACTTTTACATTAACATTAAGTGCAAAGGTGTGTGTAGTGTCTCAACTTTGACAATTAGCAAATTTATCTGTTTTAACATTGGTCTACGAGGCTTTGCATTCAGCACAGAAAGAGTACTTAAATTTATTTAAAATGTTATTTACTACTTGAAGTGATGGTTTTCCAACTTCAGTATGAAACTGTGCAACTGGTCTCAGAGTTCGGTTCTTGTCAAAACAAAGCGATGCAATTTCAACTTACTGTTCATGGATGAGCAGAATTAATATTTAAAAAATAGTTTAACTAAAATATACTGTAATTTGTTTGCTGATTTAGGTATATTAATTTTTAAGATTTCTTTTTGGTTTTGTTTACAAATTAGCTTGTACCAAGTTGCCAACTGCTGCAATTAAGTCACTGCAGTTAAAACATAGTAATGATATTTGTCAATTTAGTTTTGGGTCACACAATGTCACACACACTTTTACAAGCAATATTAGTGGAGTGAATAGTCTTTAGTATATAAAACAGGAAGGTAAATCTACTTTGGTTTTGATGCCTCTGTTCTGAAGTAACTTCATCTATTTTAATTTTAGTGATCCATCATAACTTATTTCACCATACTAAAAAGCTACCATCCCTGAGGGTTAATGAGGGCGTTTTTTTGTTTTCATTTGATCATTATCCTAAAACTTGAGCATTGACAGAGTCTCCAAGAAGGTAACTAGTGAAGTCAGATAAGCCGGTTGTTTTCATTGTGACGGAGTGCGTATTAAGAATAATGGATGGCTATGGGATTCTGGATCCAAGCCAAGCACACTTATTACATATATGAATAAATCAAACAGAAGGTCAGTTATACAGCTGAGACAGATGTATTCCAATTTCACGCTTGTTTCAGAGAAGGATTTTGCCAGAGTGGTTAATAAATGTTTATCCTTCGTCCTGTAGTGGTTTGGAGAGCTGGATTGTAATGATTGAGGTTAGAGATCTCGTATTTCGGCATTATATGCTACGAGGGCTGTTCAATAAAGAATGATCACAATCTTTTTGACAACGTAACTTTACTCATTCTCACAATTTTGATGGTCCTTCTCAAAATAGTCTCCCCTGAATGCGATGCACTTGTCCTAGCGTTTCTGCCAGTCTTCAAAGACATGCTGGAAACCATTTTTGAGAGATCCTTCAAATTCGCCTCCACAGCCTTCGGCAGTGCGTCTAATCATGGATAATGCCTCCCACGAAGGCGTTTCTTCAAGTTAGGGAATAGAAAAAATTCACATGGGGCTAAATCCGGACTATAGGGAGTGTGAGGAATGCACTTCACGTTGATTTTTGCAAGATATTCAGCAACAACATGGCAATATGCTGCCGCGCATTGTCGTGGTGCAGCATACAGCCTGTTTCACAGAAATGTGGACTTTTGCGCCTAATATGGACTTACAATGTTTTCAGGACATCCCGGTAGTATTGTCCAGTTACTGATGTGTATGCATGTACACCATTCTGATAAAAATTCCATGAATATCAAAGAATGAGATGACCATAATTTTTCCAGCAGAAGCAAACACTTTTGCTTTTTTGGCGGTTGGTGATGAAGAAGATTTCCACACTGAGCTTTGCTGGTTGCTCTCAGGATCAAAATGATGTAGCCAAGTTTCATCAGCAGTGATTACGTTTGAACGAAACTGCGGATCTTCCTCTAACATCAGCTTTAACTGCATGCAGACCTGCATGCGAATGTCCTTCTGTTCGGGAATCAACAGTCTTGGAACCCATCGCGCACAAACACGTCTCATGTCACCAACGTGACATCAATATTTCAGAAAGTGATCTTAAGGTAATTTGTCGATCCTATCTCACAATGGCAGCAGCAGTATTGATGTTTTCTTCCGTCAGAGCAATATCTGGGGCACGGGGTCCACCTTCCTTTGAAATTGATTGTATCCCCTCTTTATCAATTTTAAACCACCTTTAAGCTGTGCTGTGGGGATGAACATACTCTCCATAGGCCTCCTGTAACATTGTATAGGCCTGAACAGAAGATTTTTTGAGACGAAAGCAGAATTTCAAAGCCGCATATTGTTCCTCGCGTGTTAGCTCTTTGGCAGCGGTAGGCAATACTGAACATGTCTGAACTTGCCTGGTTCTCACAGGCGGGAACCAGGAGTACCAATAATGAAATTACTATGGGGTGTTTGTTTCACATTAAGATGATGGAATATAATAAGGTTGTATTTTAGTGCAAACAATTATGACCGTAAAAATTATGATCATTCTTTATTGAACAGCCCTCGTACAAATTTAAGGCGGCATCACCTGCCCCTCTCAACAGGTTTGATGTTCTGCTTTTCCGTGTTCCTTCCATTAATGTTTTGCTCTTCACCTATGAGAACGACAGGCCTAACGAGGTAGTTTCTCAGAGACGTGAATGTGAGGGGTCACATTCTGGAGGTCCCAGGTTCAATTCTTATTGGACCGGTGTAGATAGTTGACCTTTTATGGTTCACCAGCTTGCTGCGCTATGTTTCCCTGAGAGCTTAGTAATGTACAACTGCTACTCTGCAGTGTAAGTCGTCTTCGACACATCACAACAGAGGCCTTACTACCAGGCAACTGAGTCTTACTTTTACCAGAGCTGAGAAGATGTTTATTTCACCTGTGTTCATTATCTTTGGATAGTGTGCTTAGCGTTTGATACCACTATGTATTTTCATTTTTAATATTGAGGTAGATTTAAAGTGGTATTTTGGATCGTGGTATTAAATTTTTTTTCCAGTATTTATTTTGAGGAAAACACGAGAAAAATAGTTACAAAAATTAGTCGGCCAATGGATTTTGAGCCTAAAACATTCCAAAGTATCTCACAGATATTACAACTTAAGTCATCCCCGTCGTTTTTCACGATTTTTGAACAATAATTTAATATATTAAATATTATGGTGCGTTCTCGATTCGTATAATAAAAAAAAACCAAAGTTCAAGATTCCAATTCTGCTACAATTGATATTCCCTTGTGTGATGAAAAGTGGCATTACATGTCAATAAATTTACCAGATCGTAAAAGCTCCTACTTCACGAAATCTTTACATTCTGGTGGCGATTTGCAGCATCGTTAAAAGACAATATTTATACAAAGTATTAAAACATCTGAGGAATAACTTATAATCCATATAGAACAAACTCAAGAAGAGAAGGACGAAAAGGTATGTTTATCCAAATATATAAAATATATTTAAATAAATTTAAAATAATGCATAAATTTTGAATGCTTATACATACTTAATAAAAACAAAATTGAATTATAGCACATTATATTTTTATTGTACTATATTGCGGTACAAACTTAAGCGACGCACAACACTGAATCCTGTTGGATTTGTCTCTCTCGAATCCTTAGGTATCACGTTCTTACTAGCGCAGATCGTCCGGAACTGTCTCCCTTTTCATTTTTCATTCGTCTCTTCCCTCCGGGAGACACGCCAGAGATGGCCTACGTGCGGTGCTGACTAGTTCTGGGCTTCCTTCGTCTGATTATCCTGCTCTACCCTATCCTAATTCTCTGTTGATTTACAAGGATCTCTGGAGGTCAATACCAATCCCGTACCTGAAAACCTGAGAAGAACAATGAGAGTTGAAAAGAATTCCAATTCAGAACCGTTGATCGAAGTGCTACTGCTAAGATCGCAACATACTGCATAGGGCTTTCTAATAACAACCAAAGAAGCTGTAATTTAAGAACATATTTTAAAATGTGTACATCTTGAGGTCGTTCAATTTAAAGTTCAGAATAAAGATCTGGATAGTCAGAGGTGAACATTAGTATAATTAATCAATTACACTAACGAAGAAACAGGCTCTGATGCTACAAAAATACCAACGGAAGATGGAAAGGAAGATCCTGAACACCAGTCTAAGAAGAATGAAGTGCTGCGAAGGAAAGCGGCCTAGAAGATGTAGCCATCAGAGCGAATGGTAAATTGCAATGAGCAGGACATGTGGCGAGAATGCGTCAAGACAGATGGGCATACGCCGTAACAGTATGGGATGTGTGACGGGGGAGGAGAAGCAGAAGACGTCCGAGGCTACGATGGTCCCAAGAGTTCAAGGATGGGCTAGATGCAAAGTAGATTAGAACGACAAAAGACAGTAATCAATGGAAGCAAGTGGTAGCAGCTCTAAAGTGAAAGTGTCAGTCAAAATGAACAGTCATTTCTAGATATAACGATGCAGTGTTAATTAAGGATAGATAACAATAAGTACAAATTGGTATATTTCAGGGATTTGCTCACCCTGTAAAAAACGGCCGAGCTGACCCCACTAGTGGGTGGGAGGCCCTTGCTCTTAAGGGATGTTATGAGCTATTTATTTATGTTTACTTATTTATTTAATAAATTAGATCTGATAGAGAGAGTTATGAAGACAACCTCAACATTTGTCTGTTTAGAACAGTTTGCTATTTAGTTTGAAAAGGGGGAAAATTAATCTGAGTACCGGGATACATTTTTATAAATTGGTATAGTAAAATACTCTTATTATAGGTACATTAAAATTTTATATTTTATTCATATAGCAGGGTCACACCTTGAGGTGCACTCTAGGTTCTCTTACGGGTGTGCCTGAGGGTAGATTTTCATATTAAATAATGCCTTGTCTGTTATACTAGAACAATGAGCATAACTTTATGAAATAAGGAGATTTTAATTTTTAATGAAACATGTTACTTCTAAATATTAAATCAGTTAATTGCAAATGATTGCCTTATAAAATAAAACTCATTCAGAAAACCTCAGGAATTTTCTTTTATCCTATACATTCGCAGGATTAATTCACTCTGGCTAGGAATCACATTTGAACTTATTAACTTAATTTTTTGCTGGCAAATGGTTCGTCATGAAGTAAAGAGCTGTAAGCTAGTAGAGGAATCTGCTAATCTGAGAGTTTCCACTCATTTTGTGGTGAAATCCAAGACGTCATTTCGGCCAGGGATTAAGTCGTTCCCTAAGGACTTAGTGACGAGATACGAGAAGCCGCCTCGCGTTTGATGTGACGTACTCTAAACCTCTCTGGCTCATCTCCTAACAAGAAAAATGCTTCAGTGCTTGGAAACTTTTTGAAGTGCTTATCTGGCCCTACTATACGCTGAGGGGAAAAGTAGCGGTCCGCTTCTGTTATTTATTTTTCATTCTTTGTAGCGAATTGCGCCTTCCTTATCATAACCATAAATAAATTTAATATGTCTTGACAGTTCATCAAGGTTCTTAGAAGAAGTTTAATACTGTTTCTTTTCAACTGAAGACTTTCAAAGATCTTTTGGAACAGCATCGTCTATACTAGGGCACGGCAACCCCATAACCAAAATCACTACTTTCTAAACATTTAAGTGCATGATAAGCTATCACATTATTTCAGTTTTGAGGAGTCGAATACAACCATTTTTATAAGAGACAAAATTAAATTTATTAATGTACCTTTTAATTGTAAACTTGTTACCAAAACTTAGTTCGCAAATTTTCATAAAATAAAGATACAGTTCACACAAATAAATATCACTGAGCAGCGTTGAACTCTTTAATTCGATAGGAACGAAAACAAAGTACCTTTCGTAGAACCCCAACGAAATTTGAAAGCATGTCTTCTTAGGATAAATCACATTGGAGAGTTTTAAGTTCCATTTTATCCTAATGTCTTCGTCAATAAGTCTAGTTACACTATAACAAAATTCATCAATAATAAGGGGAAGATAAACTGTGCCAGCAGCTTAAATTTATAGAAATTCTGGAAATTCAAACTGTTCTCTCAAAGCCACAAATATTTTCGCATTTTGATTACTACAGTTGCGTTGTAAACTTGAATTTTCGATTTCATGTTTTAAGTAAGGATATAGATTCTCTCCCCGGATCCCAGTATATTATCTTATTTTAAATTTTAAAGCTACCCACTCACTTTCCTAATAATTAAAATTGTCGTAGTGTCATTATGTGTAGAAACAAAATGATTGTTGGTGACTGATTTAATGATAACTTTGAAGTAGTAGAAAGTTTCATGTTTGCGCCACAGAATCTCATCCGCTCAATCATTTGTTTTCAGATCCATCGTTACTCTTTTTCTTTTAATTTCTTTTGTCCTGACCAAGCAAAGAGAATAAAATTTCAAAACCATCCCTTCAGCTATTATATCAGTCTCCTATATCTACAATACAATATGTAATAAGACCATTCCATAAATGCTTACCTAAGTTAACATGAATAAGAATTGTAGGGAAATAACTTATGAGCTATAGAACTGTTAAAGTAAGTTATTTTTGTTTAGGAGGTTTCTATTTTGGTAATATCTTATTCTTAATGCTTCGGTAAATAGAGATATTTTATACTCATTAATATATTTGTATGTTGCAGATTTGATGTGCAGGGAATATTGTGGAAAACGGCTTCTGGCACTTCGGCATCTATGGTAAGTGGTGTATAAATCATATGTGTTGTCCATTTAATAATTAGTGGTATTATTTGAATTACCAAGAAAGAAGGAAATTTAGGAACTGTCATACTGTTGCTGTGCTCCTTCAATATGAATGACCTCCTCATACTTAGGGAAACGACGTATGACATCCACAGCAGTTTGTACATATTAATTTGCGAACAGATTGCTCAATTCTGCGATATTTGTCTGGTTTAAAGCGAAGTCTTCTAGGTGGTAATTTTACTTTTGGAAAAGGTAAAAATTAAACAGGCTCATATTTGGTAAGCATGAAAGACGCAGTCCCATCTGAAAAATAAATTAATCACTTGAATAAGATAAGAATTCAGAAGGTTGGACTTTTTACGAGGTACAGCTCGCCCTAAATGTTTTTTTCACAAAATGACTATAATATGCACCTTCCACATAATTTTTCAGGAACTGAGTGCGTGAAAATGACAAGTTGTAGTTGTAGTTGATGATGATGATGATGATGATGATGATGATGATGATGATGATGATGAACTCGTCAGATTAAAGCCCACTACCAACACTGGTGAAAGTGAGTAGGTATTTATACGCGTCAAGCCATCCGCAAAGAGTACCGATAACCTCGATCAATCAAACTCGCCTTGCTGCAGCTATCCTGTGCTGGAGGTTCTCGGGACATCTCCCAGCTAAATCTAGGCGGCTAAGCCAGTCGTGCGTGCCCAGCACCCGTGGATGTCGTGAACTAATTTACAGCCGGGACCAACCCAATCCCAAAGTCTCCACTTCGGGAGAAACACGAATGTTCTACGGCATACTTACAGTGACATCAGAATTATCACGAGTGATAGGGTTTCGCAGCAGTCGTTCTACAGAAGCTGAGGGGGTCGTAACCTCTAGTTTATGGAGCAGTAGCAAGAATATGGTCAACTTCATAAGTAACTATGAGCATGACCGTAAGTGAATCCTGTTTTTGGCAATTATTTTTTGGCCATGGAGAATAATTGTGCCACCTCCCATTTCATTATCTCTGTAACTTTGGTTGGTAGCATCGAACCAAGTTTCATATAAGGAGAAAACGCCAATCTTCACGATAATAGCGTTCTAAGTTTCGCTGTTTCCATTTTCCGCATCAAGAATGTGTACAATCCATCTTCCCTAACTGTTCAAAATACATGCGGCTCTCTGGCTACGGTGCGATATACTAGAGTCTCTTTACCACAACCTTCCAGTAATACTGCATTTCTCTTGGAAGTGGAATTATAATTAATCATATTTTATCATATTTACTAAACATTTTGGAGCACTACAGTAACCATGTGAAAAATTAAATTTACTAAAAATATGTTATAAATACATATTATAAACACCTGTTACACATTTGGCTATTCCAAGGCATTTTCAGTACTATAATTTATATATGGGGTCTAAGTGACTAACAGTTACTTGTACATCAAGAACTGAAATGATTTAATATACCTTGGCTCATTTTTAGAATTCACCAGTAGAATATAGGTACGTGACTTCTTTTAATTCATCAGCTATTTGTAGTGAAATTCGTTATGCCTACCAATTCAGAATAATAAAACACACATGTCGACAACCCAAACAAAAACGTTGGAGAAATCGATGTTCGTTTAACATACATAGTTTCCTGAGTTCATTTCTTGTGTTGGCTCTGCTCTGATTTTCGAAAACATAAACGTATAATTATGACATATAATATTGCCATCTAGTTCGATTTTAAAAAAGTTAACGTGTATGCATTACTAGTTTCACAGAGCGATTAGGTCATTAAAGCAGTGTGACACCATCATAGTAGCATTTGTATCGATTAATAATTGAATATCAAGTTCATGTTTACAGCCAATTACTCCTGAGTCAGAACATATCAAATCTTTTAGAGTTTGAAAAATAATATCTCTTCTAAAATGAATATTCTTCCAATTACGCTGAATCATCGCTTGGGGACTGAATAAGAGATACATAACCTTGCTATAACAATTTAAGAAATTCATTACTCCGCGTGCATCTGTGATATTCTTTTCGCTGTTGTTTAATTATAGTAAACTTCTCTGCATGTAGAGTTACTTATTCAAATATTTTGACAGTTAATTGGAAACCAAACCCTCAAATTGTCAAAGAATTAATCTAAGAATTCAAAAAAAGACAGTACTAAGCTGAGAAGGTACTGCACCTGGGGTTAAAATTAACTTTTTTATTTTTACTTTTTATTATAATGTCATCCCTCTAGATTACAAATAAATAGTTAAAAGTTCATTGGAGCAATATTTTATACCTAATTTGCTAATCATATTAGTGGGTTTTAAGTTTATGCCACACCCCACTGCGTAAGCTTTCAGAAAATCGATCATAACTTCGTAATACTGAACAGATGATTCTGAACTAAGCCTTGTTTTGTAAGGGATTTTCCAGGATTTCTGCTGGTACCACTGTAACTTTAATGATGCTAGTTTTTCTTTTGTCTTTGGATGTGTAAGTGAACAGTTGTTCTGAATAATATTTTGTACTAGTTATTGGTGAATATATGACACGGGTAGGCCAAAACATTTCGAAAGAGAAAGCTTATATGCAATCGTTTTACTCAACATAGAAAAGTAAATGTAGAAAATACAAATAAAATAGACAATGAAACTACATGTAATATTGGGGTCAGTAGGTCCATTTCCCACAATACTTGTGCTAATCATGATAGTAGTCATATACCAAATTGATGAGCTGCGAGTCCTGAAAGCATATAAAATGGTTGAAGAACTGGTCAAGAAGGCAAGACAAATGAAGAGCAACTTGAAAAGAACAAGTGTGAATACAGAGGGTCAGGACTGCAGCAGGAATGTTCTGACTCACGTGAGAAGTTAGTAATTAATATATAAACTTTGAAGATGTGTTTCTCAGTTTTATATTTTTTTCGGCTTCTGGTACACTTTTTTGAAAACTATTCAACCAAAACATAGGATTTTTGGGTATTAAGCAGACTCATAAGAATAATAATAAGAAGGGACTTTTCTCTGAGATTCATAATACTTGTTAACATTTTTCTGAAATTTCAGTGCCTTTTTCTTACAAAAACTAAAAACCTATAACAAATTATTAGTAAAACATTTTCAAATAATAATAGGTATTATTAAAGATAAAGATTTTAAAAACATGCTTGAAAATTTTCATGCATATATCAATAACAATTTCTTAATAATGTGCACCCAAAAATCATGG
Organism: Mantis religiosa; assembly: GCA_030765055.1. Lineage (NCBI taxonomy): Eukaryota > Metazoa > Arthropoda > Insecta > Mantodea > Mantidae > Mantis > Mantis religiosa. The sequence goes on from CM060954.1 coordinate 78,001,718, forward strand.
AAATAACATTGTGGAGATAGGCAGTACCTTCTCACCTTAAGCCCACCTCTGGTGGGCTGCCTCAATTTACAGATTGCCACTTCGAATCTCGATCAGAGTGGGTTAACTGAATAAGTTTTTTTTCCAGAATTCTCCCTTATCCTGAAGATAATTTTTCATGTAGTCCAATACTTAGGAAATCCGGGATATTTTGAAAATAATTTTATCCATTTCATTCATCATCCGTTTCACCTAACCGTTTATAGAGCGCTAAACCTGAAAGCAAGAATATTTTGTAAGTATTCTTAGATAATATTTAATTGGAGCTTAATTAAATTTAATGTGACCAGAGGTGTGTTGTAAAATTGAACCAAATAATTATTGAGGTTTAGGACACCAAATAACCTCTTATATTAAAATAGGAATTCTTGGGTCACACATGAAATATATTTTACTGGACTCAGAAATTGGTAATACAGTGAAAACAAATCCAAACAAACAAAGTACGTAGCTCCGTTAAGTTACCTTAAAAAATCGCCAGTTTAAAGTAAAAGAAACGTAGAACTCCTTAAAGTACCGAGTTCGTTATATTATACACAAAACCTCGTGAATCATCTTTCATTTTAACTGTATCGCTCTACAACACAATGTACACTTTTGAGTCACGATTACTGCGTCTTTCATTTCTTTAATTGCTAAGTAGTGATTTGCTATTGTTTATAAACATCTTTAAGAGCGTTTGTAATGCAAGAAGAACCAGTGATCTGTATTGAAAGCTCTAGAATCGAAGATGAAAGCTTATAGTGTTGTAAAAATGTGAGCAAATTTATGTAAGGATTCAAGTTATTCTTTTAAGCTTCATATTGATCTTGATTAACATTGAAATATACATATACGTATTGCAAACTAATGACATTATTCAGATACATAGTTATCGTGCAGAGCTGTTATCGTTTGCTTCTGTGCATGCTGTTTGGCTAAAGTGACTTTAGGTTCTGCCATTTCGTTGTGCATGGCACACAAATTTATTTTTTAAACTGATACAATGTTGCAGTTAGCACATAATCTGCTGATTGTCTCGAGCAGAACTCTTGAAGATTATCAACTGCTAATAAGTTAAAATGACTGCTACATCACTTATGGAAAATCAAGGCATTCGAATATCGTTATGCAACTACAGAGGGTATTTCTTGACCACCTCTTAAACATTGAACACCATGAGGTTGGCTACATCAGCAATCACGTGCACAGATATTCTACCTAGCCCTAGGTGGGGTAGCTTCCAACAGGTTTTCCTTTGTGCAAGGTGCTCTTGGACTCGAAGTGAGCCCTCCCTGTGCCAACATGTTGACCAGAAATGCCAGGATATACATTATATCCTTCATCGAAAGTTGCTAAGGTATTAAATATTTTGTATATCACACTCATTTTGATATTTATTCCCTTATGAAATTATTCGATAATGTATTAGGCTGCGATAAGATAACATTTCATTCATTACTGTGGAGGCAAATGTAAATTTTTGAATGGTTTCAAGTTTAGATCCACGCTGGAATATTAAACTGTTGTAAACGCAAATGTAACGTTCATACTTGCATTGTTAATAGTTTGAACATAAATTAAAAGCTGCGGGAAAATAGAGCAAATGTGAAGTGAAGCATTATAGGTGGCGCTGGGTTTTTTACGGGACCTTCGGTTTCCCCTGCCAACATTCCACCAATTGCTCCATCATCTTTCCAGTCATATGTTCTCGCCCTCATTCACTCACCCATTTCCCTCACTATCATTCCAGACATCCTGGATTACCCATCCTGGATTCACGCTCATTGATTCAGATTCCATTCCTCAACCTACGTAAGGGTTAAGATGAACGAGAATACCATACACCACGTAGGGGTATGAGAGGGCAGTTAAATCACAAAAAGTATTATGCGTCCATTTAAAGTTTATGCTTTGGTTTTCAAATTATGTTAAGTAATTTAAATTTATACTCGGTAAACGTCTTCAAATACTATAATTAGGTATTGATTGCTTTGTATGAACTGTAATTTTTTAGCGTCACCGATTTAGGTTTATAAATATATATTTATTAATCGCATATATATGCGTATGTGTGTGTGTGTAGTGTGTGTGAGTGTGTGTGTGTGTGTGTATGTGTGTGTGCACGCGTGTACTACCATTCTAGTTTCACAAATTAATATTTAGTATACAATAATAACAAATATGACTTATTTCCTTCACAATTATTAACTAATTGCCTATGTGTCTCTATTTCTCACTTCCACGCACATATATATTTCAATATTAGAAGCATTCACAGGGAATACGTCAGAAATTGCTAAAGGCTTGTAAATATACGATGTATTTAATAAAATCTGCTGGCTATGCAAACAATTTCCTAACACCAAAATAAAAGGTAAAATCATTAGGAATTTAGCAGAATATCTACATAGGCATTAATTATTTATATTTCCAGGAGTGATCAACGCATTATCGGCTGAAATAGTTGCTTAGTACATCACCATAACAATTATGAAATACTAGTAGCAGAATGATACCCCATTATATGTACATGCGTTGAGCCTAAAGCAATGCGAATTCTGATAACTGGCAATAAGTCGTAAAAGTAGTAAAAGTGTAATTTTTTTCACAAGTTTAAATTGTTCAATAATAAAGCATATATCTTAGCGACATACATTTATCACTGTTTAAAGAACCGTTCTTTCTATTTTCCCCATCATTTTGATACTGCAGTCAATCTACATATATGGAGTCTCGTTTCATTTTGGAATCAATGATATTCATGTCATACCAGCTGCTAATATTTCCCCCATCAAAATTCATGTGCACTCTCAGTGAAGCTCATTTCCCTTCTGTGAAGAGCAGCTAGGAATTTATGTAGTGTTTTTACGTTATACCTAATTTTCACCTTTTCTTCTAAACGAAACTCTCTGCTGGTGTATTCCTGAAGTCAGCAAATTACAAATATTTGCTTTATTTAATAGTAATGATATTTCCGAAACAAGGACTGCGCCTCACTTTAGGATACAATTTCTAGGAAAATTGGATTTAAATAGTTCATTTTAGAAATGAAATTCAGTAAATACAAATTAGAAAAAATATATGTGACAGTGCTGTGTTATGTAGGCGATATACCAATAATACGCACCAGTGAAGCTAATTTGCAACGTTTAGGATATAACCTAAGTCAGGTTAGAAAAGAATGTGAAAATACTGCAAACTTTAATACATTTAAAACTTTCTTTTGGTACAATTGGTAAACTCTGGAAATAAGCACATGAAATGTTGCATACTTGTGCCTGATCGTAGTCTTATATAACAGGCGCCAGAGATGGAAGCGAATGTACTGATATTGATGGAATAACAAATGAAGCAGTAAGTTCAGATCTAATCATTTTTCAGTTAATGATACGATACAATAAAATGCAGTGAAATATAAAAGTTATATTGGTAGACTGACAGAATAGATTACCAAAGAGAATGATCTACTGGCTTGCTTTAACAAGAGATCTGTTTAGACCTGTACAGTTTGGATTGTCGACAGAGACTGGCACAGATGATAAAACACACAGAAGAAGCTGAAATATCTGTATAAAAACGAAGTATGGCCTATTCAGGTAAATTCCTGCTCGTTAAAACATAATTATGGAAAATTAAATACTAAAACTAGTCAATTATTTTGATTATTTATGATGCAATATAAGCAATAGTTATATATTGGAATAAAGGTAAATAAATTTCAATTAATTCGTGTAACAGTAATTATAATTAACTAACAGAAAGCTCTAAAACATAAAACATTAAAATTGTATAAGCAAAGGACTGTACTAGTATTTGGATGTGAAGCTTGGATAAAATTTATGAAGGAAAGAAAGCTAAAACTCAGACAGCGGAAATTAAATTTCTCCGTAGAATAAAAGCTACAAAAGAATGGCTACGTTACTGATAAAACTAACAGAGAGAGGAATGAAGTATATGTAAGTAAATTAAAAAAACCATGAAGACATAAGAATTATTGTAGAATGAGCCTAACTCAAATAAAAAATTAAGGGATACCAGCCACAGTGCACTACCTGAAGGTAGAAGAGATGTTACAGTCCGATTTGGAGATGGCATTGTAAAAACGAAATGAAGAGTGCAATTCTTGAAAGTTTTTCTATGTTAAAATTATTATAATATATTGTAACAGGAGCGTTGGAGCACCCTGTAACCAGCTGGGAACGGAAGGTAGGGGAGGACCGCGTTAGCCACACCTCTCCCTCGTTTGTCTTATAGTGGTGACAGCCAGTGGTCGGAAAGAAACATAATTGTGCGTCTGTTTTCCTTCCACCTGTTTCTCGATCTTTCGTTTACTGGAACAGTCTCCTGGTCACTAGAAACCGGCGATATTCCGATATAAAGAGGGTTACAGACAGACAGAGTTAGTCAGTTGTTGTACTGTGTTGAGTTGGTCAATCAGTTGGTTAGTGTGAGCGAGAAGACAGTCGCAGTTCTTGGTGTAAGAGTTAGTCAGTGACGTGTTAATGAACGAAAGGATTGTGCAACGGAAGTCTGTACGAACTGTGTTTGAGTATCGGAGTTTATGTAATCGCGAGTACAAGGAAGTTGTAACGGACGAACGAGTAAATTGTAATTGTGTGCAGCAAGTAATTTTGTGTAATTGTCAAGTGTTAAACTGTAAGTCGGTGGAAATAAAGAACATTTTTGAGTGGTGAAATTGGACTTTTTATTCCACGAACCCACAAAGTCACACTGGTGTCAGGAAGCGGGAAGATAACATCACCGAAAATTACAACCATGGAATCCGCATTGGAAATGCTTTTGGCGAAGATGAACGAGTTATCAGAGAAGCTGGAGAATAGAAATAACCTGGCCGCGGAACTGCTGGAGACTAGAAATAACCTGGCCGCGGAACTGAAACTAATCAGGACGGCTAAGGACAACATCACCGGGAAGATGGAAGAAATGAGGGCCGAATTAACAGCGAAGACGGAAACGGCTAACAACAACTTGGCCACGACAATGACCTCAAAGATGGCCGAACTGACCACGGAAATGAAGGCGGCGAACGAGGCTCTCGCCGCAAAGTTTGAGGAACGTTTGGCCGGCGTGAGGGATGACGTCGCGAACCTGGGCAAACGGAAGGGTCAAGTAGACGACCGCCTTAATGATTTAGAGGAAAAGGCCGACAACATCGCAAAACCCCTCACCCGCCTGACGGAGGAAAACCGGCCTTATGTGTGGACGGAGGACGCCGAAGACGCTTTCCAGCACCCGAAGGGGACCCTGTGCAGTGCTTCAATTTTGGGTTTCCCACAACCGGGTGGCGCCTTCATTGTGGACACCGACGCCAGCGACCATTGCATTGGAGGTGTCCTACCGCAGATCCAGGACGGCCACGAGCGCACAAGAGTGGAAGAGAAGGAGCGTGCCGCAGCAGTCCGAGTAGTTGTGGCAGTGCCTGCTGAAGGCTGGGATAGCGCAGGCCTGAGGAGGGAGCAGCTGGCGGGCGCAGACTTGGGGCCACTCTTGAGGGAAGTGGACGCAGGGACGAGACCAACCTGGGAGGACATCGCACCGAGGAGCGCCACCTACAAGTCGCACTGGGCAAAATGGGACTCGTTGAAGACCAGAGTGGGCGTGCTGTTCCGGGTATGGGAGTCACCCGATGGGAAGGCGCAGAGAGAACAGTTGGTACTTCCCCGGAGCAAGGTCCCGGAAGTCTTGGAGGAAGTGCACGCCGGTACTTCAGGAGGACACCTGGGAGCGAACCGAATGATTCACAAACTACGGCAGCGCTACTTCTGGCTGAGACTCCGAGCAGATGCTGGTGGTACACCTGGACCGCCTCGCACGCCGCGATGGGGCTGTTCGGGGCGAACATCTTTGAGAAGGGAGCAGTGTAACAGAAGCGTTGGAGCACCCTGTAACCAGCTGGGAACGGAAGGTAGGGGAGGACCGCGTTAGCCACACCTCTCCCTCGTTTGTCTTATAGTGGTGACAGCCAGTGGTCGGAAAGAAACATAATTGTGCGTCTGTTTTCCTTCCACCTGGTTCTCGATCTTTCGTTTACTGGAACAGTCTCCTGGTCACTAGAAACCGGCGATATTCCGATATAAAGAGGGTTACAGACAGACAGAGTTAGTCAGTTGTTGTACTGTGTTGAGTTGGTCAATCAGTTGGTTAGTGTGAGCGAGAAGACAGTCGCAGTTCTTGGTGTAAGAGTTAGTCAGTGACGTGTTAATGAACGAAAGGATTGTGCAACGGAAGTCTGTACGAACTGTGTATGAGTATCGGAGTTTATGTAATCGCGAGTACAAGGAAGTTGTAACGGACGAACTGGTGAATCGTAATTGTGTGCAGCAAGTAATTTTGTGTAATTGGCAAGTGTTAAACTGTAAGTCGGTGGAAATAAAGAACATTTTTGAGTGGTGAAATTGGACTTTTTATTCCACGAACCCACAAAGTCACAATATCATTAAATATAAGTGTTCCCTACATAAAATAATGTTATATTAATTTTGGAACCGTAAGCTTTAACAGAAAATGGGCGACTACTTTAGTGTGAATGAGAAACAAAATAATTGCCGGTTTTGAAGGTAGGGGTGGGATGCTGGGCATTCGTGCACATTCCGAATCGCCCTTATAAAAGGTAATGGGCGGCAAAACAGCAATTATATGGGACGTAGAATCCATGACCAAAGAGTCGTTATACTCGGAATAGACTGTTCGGAAAATCTGTTTCTGAACGAATATTGGTTTAGCGACTGATACTTAATTTTATATTGTGGTGCCAACTACCTTCGCAGTTGTGTCCTTTTGTCACATTGTCTTTACAAATACGTGCATATATATATACTTGTGATCAATGGAAAGGAAAGTATGTTCATCGCTTTTGATTTGAGTGCTAAGTTCGCTACATAAGCATATGGGGCATATTCGTATTTTATAGAATTTCAAGAAAATGTACCCAGAAACTACATTTTGAATGAAATATTTTCCAATTTTTACTTTTTTTTACAAACGGCTCTAATTAAAACACCATGGATTAAAACACATGTATTAAACACCATATGATTAATATATGACAAAATATAAAATTATATCTTGTATTTTCTGGGAATATCCTCTGAACTGCTCTATATTTAGCATACATTTTGCGCAACTGGTGAATCGTAAGAAATACATAAAGACTACTTCACAAAATCTTTATTTATCCATCCTCCCATCCGTCCGTGTGTGTGTGTGTGGGTGTGGGTGTGTGTGTGTGTGTGTTTGTGTGTGTGTGTTTTTTTTGTGTGTGTGTGTGTGTGTGTGTGTGTGCGTGCGTGCGTGCGTGCGTGTGTGTGTGTGTAATAATCCTTGTAGTTTATTTGAATTCTCAGGTACCTGCACCTTTCGAAAGTGTAGGTGGCCGTTATTGCCTTTTATCTCTTTGGCTATGCAAGGGAAAGGAATTTCTGAGCCATCACGTACCGATCAGCTTCTAAATGGTTTGACTATCTATTAAATCTACTGTAACCCCTTATTCAGTTGTACCTAAAAGGAAAATGCAATAAGTCATGTTTCTACAAACGTCCATCTCGAATAAAACTACAGTCGTTTGTAAGAAGAGCCTATATAACAGTAGGCAAAGACATGTGAGTGTACACATAGTGTACAATTCACCACTGATGATTGCAACATTTTCGTGGTGATATTGAGTTAAGTTCACTCAATTTTGGCCATGACACACAAAACCAGGTTGCGTGGTGTTTGGGGTCGCGTTTATGTCAGATAAGAACAATAGAAATTCGCACCAAAGTAAAACAAGGTTTGAGAGCTCAAACGAAATAAAGAGGTCGACTAGAAAACCTTCCGCGAGACGGTAATACTTATAAACTATGTTAATGTATGCAGAAGTACAACCTGGAGGGGCAAGTAGAGCTTCTAGAACTTAACTTTTGTAGCAGAAAGTCTTCAGGATGTATTCAATTTATACACAATGAAACAGAGAGGACCTCATACATCATTCAGAAATTCCTGAAGCGGAAAAATGTTTTTGTTTCTGAGCTAGCGAGTTCTAAAAATGAATGATGCAGAAATAGCTTATCTGCCAAATAAATAATGTGGGAACGTCGCACTGACCACACTGACATGGAACGGGACTAAACCACACATAAAAGCTATCGGTATGGGCCAGCATAAATACGAGACTTTGACGGGGGATTACCAGCGCCTAATCATTTGACCCACCCAGACCAAATGGTGGGAAGTATGACGTGCGCTAAGAAAGTAGTTGATCTGTCAGACACTTATTTCATGAAACACTCATTAAAATAATTTAAAAAGAAAATAATCTAGTCGGAACCCCGAAGTGGAGTTGAGCGTGCCAATCGGACTGTCGGCCTGACGCCCACATACACAAGACAGAGGTGGGCGATCATCATCCCGGGAGGAGACCTGGTCAGCATCTCGGCACCTCCAGCCAAAATGTTACATTCTTTGATCGGGATTCGCTACTTACAAATCATTAATGTAAGTTACCAGAAAATTGCCAGTTACACGCATATGCTGATGATGCTCTATTACTTGTTAAGCCTACAACCTTTCAGAAGTTACAGACGGCAGCAAATGAAGCCCTCCATATCATTCATTCCTGAATGAACTTTAATGCCAACAAGACATTGGCTATGCTAGCCACACAAAAGAAACTTGGAAAAATTATCTCTTTATATGAATAATAGAAAGATTAACTTAGTGGATAAGTTGAAGTATCTAGGTATTATTTTAGACAGACGTCTGACGTTCCGAAATCATCTTGATTATGTAGCCAGGAAGGCTAGTAAACTTCTTACCGCACTGAATGCTTTAACGAGACCAACATGGGGCCTAAACTCTTCTTTATTGAAGTCAATTTATAAAGGGGCGGTTGAACCTATGGTTCTCTATTGTGCAGGACCATTACAAAGTGTTTTTCAAAAGAGATGGGCACAAACTAAATTATTACAGATACAGCGTGGATACATCTTAAGAATCATCCGAGGATACCGCACCATCTGCACTCCAGCAGCGCTCATTATTGCTAATATTGAACCCATTGGTGTATATAAGGCAAATATCAACAACATTAGAAATGGCCGAGGCTTGCCACAACATATTTCACACCTGCAACTTGAACAACCAGTTAAACAAGCTTCTCATCCAGCCACCGGTGTCTCTAGTCTCCTTGAAGATTGTGCAGCAGAATATCACCAGTACTCCATTTACACAGATGGCTCTTGGATAGCTGAAGGGCTTAGTAAAAGTGCTAAAGTAGGATGTGTGTTTGTGGTATTCTCTCGCTCCATAGAATGCCATTCTTCCATGTTCAGACTTGCCAAGGAGTGTTCAGTTTTTCAAGCTAAATTATTAGCAATCTTTGAAGCAGTGAAATGGTGCAACAACTTACAATGTACCGCTCGCCTTTACAGTGACTCACAAGCAGCAATTGCAGCGTTGAAAGATACCAAAAACAGCAGTCCTATTGCAGCTGAAATAAGAAGTCAATTATTATGTAGTTCTCATCTGTGTATTAAATGGGTCAGAGGACACGTAGGGATTGCCGGAAATGAACGTGCAGATGAGCTTGCAAAGAGAGCTGCGACTTCAGATCTTCCAGAGACATACACTCTATACCCCATTTCTTATGTGATGCAAACATTAAAGGAGATGACTGGAATGAATACTGGTTAGAAAGTGATTGTGGTGCTAAGGATTTATATTTCCCAACAGTTTCTGACAGACACAAATGTAAATTCGTTAATCCTATGTTCTCACTCAATTCTTAACTGGACATGGCAAATTTTCAGCTTACTTATTTCGATTCAAAATCAAATCCACATATGATTGTATTTGTGGAAATAATCTTCAAGATGTCCCTCAAATTTTATTTTATTGCCCGTTTTTTTGTTTTGAAAGATACGAGCTTGTATTATTGCTCCAATCCTTAGGTTACACTTTCTCAAAACCACTTACACATATTCTGATGAATTACAAAATTTATCAATGTTTCATGGCTTTTATAAACAAAATATTTCTTAAGCTAAATGATTCATCTTGATGTTTACTGTTAGTCAGCTTGATATCAAAGTTGTTATGCTTTTTGTAAATTGTATTGTATTCATTAATTTGTAAACTATATATTTCTAATATAGCTTTGGGTAAAATAGGAATAAAATTAGATAATAAAATATAAATAAGTTAAATGCTTAAAGGTGAAGTGTTCTTTATTTTGGTACTATCTTTCTGCTCGACAGTATTCTCCATAATGTTTTTCCACCCCAATATACAACAAAGTAATTTAATTTGTTATTTAGGTGATAAAATAACTGAATATGAGGGTAGGCTGATTGAGCCCGCGCTTCGCAATAAAAACATTTAACATTTTTTCCTTTCTCAACATAATCTCCAAAAAGGCTAATATAATAATCATTTCTGTAGCGATTTATCATGCTCCTCAAAATAGCTGTTTTCCTCATCAATGACTCATTGCTGTGAAATCTTCGTACTCCAAGACATTCGTTGAGATTCAGGAACAGGTGGTAGTCACTGGATGCTAGATCTGGTGAATAGGGCCGACGTTCAAACAATTCAAACTTTAATTCGCACATTTTCCCCATTTCAGTGACTGAACAATGGACTGGAGCATAGTCGTGAAGAAATGAGTTTATTTCTTTGCCAAAATGAGGTCTTTTTCTTTTCACCTCATCACTCAAACATTACAGCAAACTTGCGTAGTAGTCGCCAGTGATATATTCACTCTTTTTCAATAATAAATAGAAATAATTCTCTGTAAATCCCAGGAAACACTCGTCAAAACCTTGTTGACTGACAAAATTGAATATGCCCTTTTTGGAGTTGGTTCACCTGGCGCAATCTACTGTTTTCCTTTCTGGAGTGTGGTGATGTATCCAAGTTTCATTCATGGTAGTAAGCCGTCTCAAAAGTTCATTGAGATTGTTACCGTAGAACTCAAAATTCTTAATAGAAACAGTTTTTCTTTGCAACTTTTGATCAGGTATCAACAAACGCGGCTTCCATCTTGTACAGACCTCGTGAAAGCCCAAAACATTACTTAAAATATTACCTTTACGTTATTTTGATATGTTTACAGCATCTGCTGTCCGAAACAACTTTAATCTGCAGTCTTGCAGTACTAAACGAGGAATTTGTTCAATGATCTCTGCAGTTGTGACTTCCACAGAGCGTCCAGAGCGAGGCCCATCACTAGTGCTCGTACGTCCCATTTTAAACTCTGCAACCAACCTTTTAATCATTGTATATGAAGAGGCAGAAACTTTCAGGATATGTACTGCCCATTTCCTCCTTGATTTCTTTAGGCGTTTAGCCTTTCAAATGCAAGTATTTAACACTACTTGATTTAACAAATGCTCCATTTTCATGAAACCTCTACACTTCGTTTTCTTTAAAATGCTATCATTCAAAACCTAAATAAGCTATTGACTTGTAACTATGGATACAAACTAGTCTAAGCTACATGATGCTATCCATCAAATTGGCTCAGTGGTGCCATTTCTATGTGAGGTCCGGGACTTATCAGACGATCCTTGTATTAGGTAAGTAAACTTGTGCAATTTTAACATTTGTGATTATTACAAACGGTACTGAAAGATAAGCGGAGAATACAAACTACTCATAAGTAAGGAGAAACCAACCGTAAGAGTCTAAGTACGTCGCTTTTATATGCATAAGAGGATATTATGAAGTGTCCTCTCTATTTTATTATCATGGTTTCTGAAGCTGCTTTAGAGCACAGGACAAACTAAAGCAGTAAACTGTCTGCTTGGACAATTTCGCTCATGCAGAAGTTCCATCTGCCTTGACCGAGGCACGACAAATGTCAACTTGTTGGCGAAGTTCTACATTCAGGCTCATAACGTATTGTTTCTCCACGGTAATGCGATTAAGGATGATGCCTTGAGTAATCCTTGTGCAGTGACCGAAATCAGCTTCCTGCTTCGCTGCAAACACCGTCGTTTGCCAGATATGATTGCCTCACTTAGCCTTGCTGTGCTATTAACCAAGGATGGTTTCATGTATACAAATGTAAATCGTTAACTTACACTGTCAGTGGATGAAGGGAGTCCTATGATTGCTACTTTAACAATGAGCAGTAGTTGTGTTTTCTGTGAATATAATTTTAGATTTACCCATTTTTACAAGTTTACTTTCGTCTATTGAGTGCTGGTAATCTAAAGCATTTGTGCGCTTTGCCCATTTCGCAGCTCATATATACATTGAGTATATCAAAACAGCTAACATTGATTTATATCTCATATATGGATTGTTATTATATTTTATAGCTGAATGTAAGGTTTAAATATTACCTAGGCATTTTCATTTATTTACAGCAGGTCAGGTTGATATTTTTAAGTTGAACAACCAGGTGTGAATAATAGATCAGTGGTTTATCACCGTGTTCAACGGTCTTATCAGAATTTGTATTATTCATTCTAAAATTTTAGAATCCTTGATAGGAAATGAAATGCATCTACTTATTATTATAACTCAGTATTTATCTACTACATCAGTAAATGGAAACCTAATGGAAAACACATATTTTTAAATATTCCTATAAATACTTTATTATTTCCCATTGTAGAAAAATCTGTACAATATATCGGTGCATTGCAGAAACTCGAAAGTGGACAATATACTCCACTTCGGCTCATACACTGGCGGAAAAATTGCAACACCCTTTCAGGACTGTGTTCATTGAGTAAGTGGATATTGAGGAGTTATAATATTGGTAAATGAAGATATACTTATTTTATGATGCTATCATAATGTACCTTCAACTCTTCATTGAAGTTAAGGAATCCTTGATTCGTTTTCCCCCAGTGTAATTTTAAGTTGTTCCTCACTCTCCAACATAAACTTAGCGAACTTGTACCTATTATTCAATGCTTTAGATGTAAATATCTCATTGCTTTAATCACGAGGAAGACGCTTGTGCACTAACGTAGAGAACACGGTAGCTCAGTTACATATAAGCGGCGCGAAGAAACAAGAACAAATTATTCAAATTATTCAGACGTGTTGAGTACTTTCCGACGTAAGTTCACATCCAGTTTTATTTTGTTCTTATGATAAAACAATGATTTTAGAGCGTAAAAATATAACAAGGCGTTAGTTATTTAATTATGCCCTCATTTACAGATTGTACACAATGTGAAGTATTTTACACATTCATGGATTAAAATGTGCAGTAATAGGAAGGAATTCAGCTTTGTTTTAAAATGGTGTATGTTATTCGTTTTTCAGACAACCAGTAATAACATTTAATCTTAATTCTTACTTTTTAAGCATATTTATTCTGCAAAGCTTTCTATAGGGCCATTGTTTATCGCTTATGATGCTGTTAGAAATTTTGATTTACTTTAAACTCTTTATTACCGTCAATAACATATAACATTCAAGATGAACATGAGTTCTTGACATACATAAAGATTGTAAAATAAATATTTAATATCAGGATATAATATTCTATATTCTACTCTTATAACGTTGTAAATATGACAGAAGTGTTATCAATGGGAAGGGAAGCTTTAAATTAGAAGGAAATATAACATGAGAGACCGTGAACCCTGCAAGGAAGCTAGGAAAAAGGTTGGACGTACTTTAGAATCGAGTGGATGTAAGTGACACACCAAAGTAATACGCTTATTTTATAAAGAGTGTGTAGGTGAAGAACAAGTTGAAAGCAAGCATGAATGGAAAATAAATGTACTGAATATTGAATCAGAAGGGAATTCTTTTTGAGAGCTATGATATAAGGTACATGAAGCAAGAGAAGCTTTCGGAGCATAAGTGTCACAGATATACCTAATAAGAAATAAGTTCACATAAGATAAGATTGCTTCTGAAGTGAAATAACCTTAAGTAGGACTAAAAATAGGTTTATTAATTCCTTCACAATTTACTTTACATAAGTCATTGTAAACATATAGATAAAGTACTAGGTATTCTGTACTCTAGGGAACGTTTGTTGCTCACGCTTTTGATTTCCTTCTACGTTTTAAAATTAGGTAAGTCCGGAATATAAGTATACACTATTTCGGAATGGCATCTACATTATTTAAAACAAACTTATTAAATAGGAAATCGCAGCTGGTAACGATGACCATGGGAAAGTTACAGAAGCACTAATAACACTTTGGTCATTTACCGTTTGGCCGGTTTTAAGCGGACCTGTAATGTAGGAATGTTGAGATGTGGAAACCTTTCTAAGTGGAGAATAAATTATAATTTTTATTTCACTAAAACATAAAACCCGAAGTAAATATTATATGAGGATTTAGAACATTAGCAAGTTCACCTGATATAACGTTATTGAGTGCATCAGATAGCACAGATTGATTGTAGCTATGCTTGAAGAATCGCCATGTTTCTATCATACACCCGTATTTCACTTTTAGGAAGGTTATATAGTAATAGTAGTAATAATATTTATTATATATTATTATATTATTATCAATAGTATTATTATTAGTACTAGTAGCAGTAGCAGTAGTTTTTCCTTCGTCACCTCAGCTAGATATCCCCAATTCGTTATTCGTTAGATTTGAGGGTTGTTTTGTGGCTGTATTAACAGTTCTACTGTCACATACAAGCTATGTTAATACGACACGCTCCAGTTGTTGCTAGACACCATTTGTAGCACAATAGCGTCATGTTACCTAACGGGTATGTACGAGACAGTATCTGCTCATGTCATCAGCGCTTGAAAATTGTCTTCTTTCCTTAACGTTCTGCTGTAAGCACAAAGATAGCGGAATTTGATGTCATAAAACCTAAGCTTACTGCTTCTGAAATGTGATGGATGGGGCCCCACATTCTACGTGTATCAACAGAACTATGTTCTTCGGAAGATCAATTTTTATTTAATTGCGATTCTTTCAATTCTTCCTGGGCTCTGAAGTGTAAATAAATGTGTGAAAGGTATGACATCTCAACTATAGTGCTAAAATTAAATCAAGTGAGAATAAAAAAACAATAAGTGTTTCTAATTGAAGACTTAAATAGGGTGAGGATGATCGATGATGTATGCATTTCCGCCTCGCTTATTTTACCTTTGTGTATCTTACTTACTCTTTAGCTAAATTCAGTGGAAGAGGTATTCCATTCTACAGAAAATTTGATACTAACACTTCACGTTATCAAAACTAGACTGCCTAAATCCAAAACGTTCGCTCCCGATTGTTTGTTTGTCGCTTAATGTGTGTTTATGTGTGTGTACGAGGGGCACTATTTATATTTTGAGCCTAATAATTAAAACAAAGTAATTTCTGATTGAAAACTTATTTTTCTTTTTCAAAATATTCTCCTTTATGATCAATACACTCTTAAATCCGTTTAAACCATTTGTCAAACCACTTATTCCAGTCTTCCTGAGACACTTCCAAAACATGGTTTTTGAAGGAATCGATGGCTTCTTCTGCCGAAAATCATTGTCCACGCAATTCATTGATGTTCGGGAACAAAAGAAGTCATTGGGTATTAAATCAGGACTGGAGGATGACCCATAAGTTCGAGATTTTGTGTCTTCAAATACTCTGTTGTTAGACGAAATGTGTGTGCGCTCGCATTGTCTTGGAGAACGATCCTATGCTTCTTGTTGGTTTACCTTACTTCGCCGAAGACTTCCGGAAAACAAATGGTTGTGTAACAGTCGGCATTACATTCCTCTAAAGGTACTTGCTACAAGGCCAATTTTACTCGGAAAGCAGGTGACCAATTTGCTTCGAAGTGCTTCGAGTGCAAACAACCTCTGTTGGATTTGCTTTATCTTGAAACATCCATACAGTCGACTGCTACTATGTTTTGGCTCATACCCATAGATCCATGATTCGTCACCTTTTTCAGTCTTATATATGTCTTCTGAGGCACCGCCATTATATTTCTTGAGCATTTTTGTGCATCTTGTTGAAATTGCGTCAAATTATATGTGATCCAACGAGAGAAAACCTTTTTCACTGCTAAATAATCATGCGAAATTTTATCTGACAATGTGTCGCATGACGATATTGCATTATTAGTTTTTGCTCAGCATCAATGTTTTCTGGCGCAACAACTGATTTTAGATGACCTTCACGAACTTCATCATTGAGCAAACGGCGGCCACCATTCAAGTTTAGTTACTCCAGAGTTTCACAGTGGCAAAGGAAGTGGTCTCACCAAATGTGGAACTTGATCGATTATCAATTGTCGTGATAATCCACATCGAAAGTCGTAATAAATCGAGTTAATTCCAGGTTCAAGAGGTCCCGAGTTCGAATCTTGGTCAGGGTGAGCTACCGGGGTAAGATATTTTCCGGGATTTTCCTTTATCCTGAAATAATGTCGGGTAACTCTGAGCTCTATGGTTCCCGGGTTCATTTGAGCATCATCTCACCCACTCCATTCAACGTCCAATATGACTTAAGACGATTTTTCAAGTGAATGTAAACAAAATAAATGACGCTCTATTGACAAAATGTCTGAAGTAGATTATGGTCAGCAATGTCACACGTTCCATTGGAAACGTCAGATGGCACCTACAACATTCAGGGTTGCCAAGCCTCAAAGAGAGTGTAAGTCTTAAAAACAAAATGTCAATAAATACAAAAACTGAAACCGTTGTACCTTCAATAACCCGTGGCGCGACAACCCTATGCAGAGCCTTGGCTTACCAACCCGACTGCCGGCCTCACGCCCACATACGCACGGCAGAGGTGGGCGACCATCCAACCGATACGGGGAGGAGATGTGGCCAGCATCTCGGCATCCCCCAGCCGGAATGTTGGTTTTCCTGACCAGGGTCGCTTACCTAGCGTAAGCTCCTCACTTTTCTCACGATGCTGAGTAGGCACCGGTCCTATAGCCGGGACCGAATATTCCCACCACATGGGTGGGATCGAACCCGGGCCGCTTTCCTTAGTTAGGGACCAAGGCATGCTGCCTTAGCCCGCTACACCACGGCGCAGGACTGTTACCTTCAATGCCATCGAAAAATTGTGTGTAAGAGTTATGCAGAAAATCTTTCCCCCCCAAACCATCCTTTACTTAGAAATTTTTTCCCTATATTTGATTTCTCAGACATTTTGATTCAAATACAATCCATTTAAGATATATGACAAACAAAATTTACAAACTGAATTTTCGAGAAATATACTCTGAAGTTCTCTTCATTCCTAAGGAGTTATTTATAGCCTTTGTTCAAGGCTATCTTAATTCATATATCATGGACATATTTAAAAATATACAGTTTTTGGAAATAGCGTTTTCCTAATATCGGTTTGGAATTTTCAGTACTAAGTATCGAACGACATCTAATTTGAGGAAAGTGTGTTTGCAGTATCACACCAATAGCGAAAAATATCCTGGAAATGATCATAGTACATTTTTGGCATACGTTTCGAGCTTTAAAGAAATGCACATTTATTTTGTGGTAATGTTTTATCAGTCTCGTACTTTTGAACTATGGAAAAGTCATTCAGAATGAAGAGGACTTTAGAGCTTATTCCCAGAAAATTCAAGATGGGGCACATAATTTATCATAAAAATATCTTATACATGTAGCCTTTTAATCAAAATTTTCTGATAAGATTAATGATTTCGAAATGTTCCTATATAAAGGGTAGTTTAAGATGGGCTTACTGTATAAGCGGCAGAGAACATAAAAATGCCTCCGAAAAGGCGATTTGGTTGGGTTTGTTACACAAGTAAACTCTGTTAAGCAAATACGGTTTTCATTATAAAAAATAAGCTAAAGAAAACTTAAAATGTGAATCAAGCCATAATGAGGCAGTATCTTTATTTTTTATTTAAAATAATTAAATATTAAACAGGAATTGTTTCCTTGATAATCCAGATAACAAACCGAAAGAATTACCAAAATTCAAATAAGTAATGCCTTTTATATTTAATCCTGTAAATTTCAAAACTTAGGATTACTGTAGTTAAGTGACAATGTTGCAGTCGCATTACTAAGGGATTCCACGACTAAAGTATGATTCTTATCCACAAAGCATCCATTTCCTGAGTATATTTGTATGCAATGAAAATGTTTCTCCTTTTATTATCGTACCTCTCTAGACAGTGCTGACTGTTTTGCCACACAGTTTTGCCTGCGCTCTGAAAATAGAAAAAAAAAAAAGATCCCTTGCATTGTTGATTATATTTACCTTCTCCCTGCAATCCTGCAGTAGGTATTACAGTTACAAGTATCTCCGTTTGATAACTGCATAAAGGAAGGGGAACTGAGTGAAAAATAAAACAGAAAAGAACAGAAATCAATTAAAATGCAGTATAATTGCTAATGCAGTGCTCTTAATTATGGCGGGGTCGGGATATGTCTGCAGGTTATGCCAAGTTTAGCGTGGGTGCTCAACTTGTTGGAAGTGCCCCCGGGCTGTCTCGTTCTTGAAGATGCTGTAAATGAAAGCCTCTTTCTATGGAATCTTATTTATGGAGTGAGTGGAGGTAATATTACAACCACGTGTTCGGTGTCGGTCTGGGTGGTACATTTGGTTAGACTTGGTATATTGATCCCAAGGAAGCGGGTTCAAACCCGTCTCAGATCGATAGTCTTAAGTGTGCTTAAAGGCGTTAGCCATGTTGTTATTGCCAAAGCAGCAGCGAACGCCTGTCGCAAAAGGATTAAGTATTTGTCTCAAATGTGAAGCAGTCCCTTTGTCGCAACACTCTAATGCTCTATTTCAGCGGATCTAGATGATTTGACTTCGACAATGTACCACTATTTCTCTTCGAGGGGTTTCGGTTCCGAACATTTTATTATTGCTCTTCGTGTAACAGTTTCCCACAAACACAGTTTTAACTTTATTACTTGATGTTTTCTGTCCAATCGCAAATGATCCGCGAAATGAACAATGCCAATCAGCTTTGCTTCTCTTGCTGACACCTCAGTGCAAGTTCTGCAGGCCTAGGTAGCGTGATTATTTTTATAAGCGCTCTTTAGCTGTTATATTGTGAGGGCATCTACCTTGGAGAAAACAAGAATCCGTTCCAATACAACGTTCATTATCCTGAGCCTGCCCACTCGATGTTACGCCTCTGAAAAAAAGGTATTTTGTGTACGCCACACTTTCTTTGAGCTAGTAACCAACGTGAAATCTTATTACTCTTAGTAAGTAAAATTGTAGGTTCTTAAATGAAGTAAATATTTATGTAATGCTATTCATTACATTGTCTTCATTTACTCGTACATATACTGTACTTATACCCTTGACAGGCTGTTGTATAATTAGTACCATACAAGTGAAGCCTCCTAGAAGAATTGGAAACATGTAATTAAAACAAATAATAAAATGAATAGCATTGATCATTCGAAATGTTAGCTGCCGAAGGAAAGGGCTCATTTGTGCATATTCATTCTGCGGTAGGTTTTTTTTTTTTTTTTTTTTTTTTTTTTTTTTTTTTTTTTTTTTTTTACCCTTAAGTACCAGGGAAACTTCATTCTTATGTTCTCTCCCGCCTCTCCCATTCTTCATTACAAGGCTATCCTCCCCTAATTGAATACCCAAACTGTTGTAAATATTACTTTATTAATAATTCTGTTTTTCTGCACTCTGTAGGTATGATTTCATATTTATCCCCCACTATAAGAGTGGAGATGTTTTCAGCCATGTGTCATCAATTAACTTGTTGTCTATCTCTGCACCAAACAGAATCGCTTCTTTGTTTTCGCTAAGTTATCTAAACAGACCCAAGCACGTGCTATTTAACACTATAAGTTGAGTAAATTTCAGTCGCACGCCATAAATGGCAAAAAGGAATAAACAAGCGTATTCCGTTTACCACATAGTGAACTATCTTTACAATTAACGTAAAAATCAACTTAGTGTTGACGTGACATTTATAGAAACTGAATTTCATGTGTCGTAATTTTTATCTGGATTAAAGAAATAACTAGATATTTTTGGGGTAAAGATAAATTATATAATCTTCTTATTATAGCAAAGGATGTTACAATTTGTTTAAATTATGAGGCTGATATTGCATGCAAATAACCTTATATACTAATTCTTCTGCATACTAAACAAATCAGTTATTTTTTGTATTTAATATTTAGTTTTTAATAGAGGTGAACTTTGAATCATATTTAGTCAATGATCTAGGATTGAAAAGAATACAGTAGATAAACCGGAGTCACGCTTTTTGTAAATCTGTTATTACATGGCAAAGCGTGTCAGCGTATCGAAGGCAATGTGTAACAACTAACAACGGAGTTGTGTACTTGAGCTTGCAGGGTACGTACACTCTGTTCAGATGCAATCTTGTGTTCTGCAAGGCAACATGTTGTATATTAGCAGCCGCGAAAAATCGTATATAAAGTGATCGAATATTGTGAGAGGGTTGAAGGAGAGGGATTTAAAGGATTTTGTCGTCACAAATCGGTGCCTGCAATGCTTGCTTATATAATAATATATATACGTTTGCTTATATAATAATTAATTGCCTAGCTTTTCATAATCAGACACTCAGCTCCCAAATGCTATGTGTTTCGCCATTTATTGCGCGCTAGGTTCCTAACAGTTTGCTCTTCTGTAAACAAGATAGCCAGCAAAGAAAGCACTGTGTCACTGAAGGTCAATCAATATGCCTCAACGCTCTGTAGTACACTTTACTCTATTTTAATCAAAATTGATGTAGACAATTTCTGAAAATGACTCCAAGTTTTACAGTCACATGCAGTAGTCTATGCTGCCATCATTTTATAATATTTTAGGAAAATTGCCCTTTTTGTGTTCCAGAATTATTTTAATTGGTGTTCAGTTTCAAAATGTCCCCTCATGCTATTGAGCATAAATAACAATTCTTAAACTCTTCCACTATTTTATAATCAAACACTAGCCTTGTTATTATTGCTTGAAGTCCATATCAACCTTCACTTTTACTTTCCTCCAACACTTTTTCATATTTAAACCTCATACCGACCTACAATGAAAAAATTAAAACTAAGTGTTCTTTTCTGAGTTTTGATCCAATATTACAGATCTATTGCCCTTAAAACTCCATCTCTAATAGGTTGAACAAAGCTAGTTCCTCAATACCTATTCCGATTAGCGCTTTCATAGACTGGGTGCAAAAAGATGGAAAGGTGAAATCCTTAGCAAGAAATGTGGAAAATTTGAGCCGCTATCACAAAACTGCTCACACACCGCAGGCTTTCTCCGACACCTTTCGATGGAGCTAAAGGAATTTTCTGCTCGAGTTATTCTTTCCAGTAAAGTTCCCCCAACAAAATATTTTCTGCTCCTGCAGAGCTGTGGTCTTATGAATTCTATCAAAGCTCCGAGTTGAGTTCTGTGTGAATCCTCTTCGTTTGTCTGCACTAATGTTGTAAATGAATAAGTACTCGAACCTCATTAGCTGATGACGTTAACTTTTGTGGTAATCCTGCACTTTATTTTACAGAGACGCGTAGCTTAATCTGTTAGTCACTTTGAAGCAAAATTCTTATAATGGTTTAAGAAATGAATAAACGATCAAATTGTTTCAAAAATACAATTTCATTTTTTTTCTGTCATTGCCTCCTCTCTCTCTCTCTCCCCCTCTAATCTTACACTAGTTTTCATTGCTATATTTGTTTATTTCATTCTTGAACAAAAATAATAGCTCGCTCTTTATTTTATGACTCCAACGTTTTCATGTTCTAGTATACCCTATTTGTAAACCTATTCTAGTACTCAGTGGTTTAGTCTTATAGCACAGGGCAATCGGAGGAAAGGTTATTATACAAGGTGTAACAAAAAGGTGTATCAAACTTCGGGAAAACATTTCTTGCATATAGGGGATAAACAAATATTACTTGTATGAACTAGGTTTGGGTAATGTTTATTTCCACCAAAGAGCTCCTTTCCTACAAGTCTGCTTACATGGTGAGATGAGTCATACGTAGCTTACCAGTGACCAAAAACCTACAAGAGAAGAGTGGTGTAGTTATACAGTAGTAAACATTCACTTTTACATCTGGTTAAATTGGTGGAGGTAATGCATTTCACCGTTGTTGGCATTGTGCAACAGTACAGTACGCAGTTTGCTTGTTAGGTTCATGCACGATGGAGTTCCTTCTCATTTTAGGCTTTCTGTCCGTCGATTTCTGAATTGCAGGTTTCCTGCTAAGTGGATAGGAAGAGGTGGGCTACTTCCGTAGCCTTCATTCTCACCTGATTTAACCCACTAGATTTTTGTTTGTTGGGACGTTTGAAATCTCTTGTTTATGCAGCTGTAGTTGTAGATGTGGACACAAGTATTGTGGAAAGCGAAATTCTCAAGGCCTAACTCAATGCATTAGGGAGTCCATGTGACGGCAGGTTGACGGATGTACTGGAGCTAGTGTGAGGCCATTTTGAACATGTGCTGCGATTTCTTATTTTCCCAGTGGGCTTCAGCTGTAGAAAATGTGTTCTAAACATGAAGTAAAGAACTTCTGGAGCTATGTTCTTTTAAAAGTTTTGATCCTGTATGCACAAGATGTGATTTATAAAATTTTTGACGTACCTTTTAATTACAACTTGTATGTTGTAATTGCCTCCGCTATATGTTTGTTCACAAAATAAATATTTTATTTTTACAAAAATCTGTAATGCCAGTTTTTTTCACTCACATGACTTTATCTACTCTTTCTGGTATAATAATTTTGTAAACGCTAACTCTTCTATCAACTTGGTGTTATTCCAGTTAAATATTTGTAGAAATTGCTTTATTACGTATTTATTTATACGTATAATAGGCAAAAGAGAATCAAGCAGGCTCAGGTGATATTCAAATCATTAAAGAACTGCTAACTATATAATGAATTTAAAATACTTTTCTCCGTACATAGCAGGGAGGAAAAATAAATGAATTCTGCTGTGAAAAGATACAGATGTTTGGAAATTTAAAGCAGTATCACGGAATATCTCGGAAATGGCTAATACTAAAACAAATAAATTGACGTAAATTTTGTTTTTAATGTGTTCTCTTACGGCTTAGCATTTATGCAAAAATCATTCATAATAAAGAGCGCTTTAGAGGTCATCCTCAGAAATTACAAGAGATAAAATTGATATTTCATTAAAGTATCCTAAAACGTAAGCTATTTTAATAAAATTTGCTAGAGTTATTTTCAGAAAATCATTTTTTAAAATTTGAATGTAGTTTGACGTGGGGAAGATT
This sequence comes from Mantis religiosa, assembly GCA_030765055.1. Lineage (NCBI taxonomy): Eukaryota > Metazoa > Arthropoda > Insecta > Mantodea > Mantidae > Mantis > Mantis religiosa. The sequence goes on from CM060954.1 coordinate 78,024,920, forward strand.
TTCTTAAAATCTTAATGTTTTATACTTGGATAATATTACCCTTGAATACCAATTTTAGAAATTAATCTGTTTTTCAGTTATGAGTTAAAATTCACCTTTTAAATTTTTAATTTTGCTTTAAAACTACATTTTTTATGATTTGTTTTCTCTGAAAGTTAGCATTACTATAGGTAGCAGGCTGGCATTTTTCACCACTACCGACATATTTATGGTTGACATTATTTTAATTTTATTTTCTACCATATATATTCTTTATTGGATCTTTTTTATTGCCGTTTGTTTTACTGGCAGTTTTCTATAATTTCTCACGTGTACAATATACACATAAACACCGATGCCCAAGGCGGGACTCGAACGCGACTCTCTACGCAGAGGAATGCTAGAGACATACGCTGTGACGACCATGGCTAAGAGGATCGACGCATTTAAACACAGAGCGCGCACTGTCAATCTAATCGACTTGCGGCAGCAAGTTGGTTTAACTTTATTTTTTTTTTTTAAGTAGAGTAACACTTTTCTTAAATATACCCATATAAATAAACACTATCTTCCAGAATCGAGTATTAAGTCCTTTATTCAGATATAAAGTTGTACGCCAAGTAATTAAAAATCAAAATTTATCGCTTGTCATAAGCATAAATAATGTAAATGACATTCGTATAAAGTGCACGTTATGCAGAAATTGGCCACGATATTTTATCAAGGGATCGTATCTGATGCAGTAATTCCCGGGAAAGTAAATCCCAACCTCCGAAGCTGTTAGGTAGCTTAAATCTCTCGAAAAGCCCAGATGATTTATATCGAAGTTCATGTCTTTTACTAACGTAATATAACAGTCTTAACTTCGGGAAAGAGGCTATAACTGAGTTGCCGAGGTATTTGGACTTAACTTTTGTGTAGCGCTGTTTTTCGGTTTGAAGCCTGCCTGCAGTTTTGTCTGTCTTGTTGGTTATTTCTTTTTATCTGACACACAATAGTTTGGACTTGTTTTTCTGTCTGTTGCTGGCTGAAGCTCACTCCATGGAGTTTTCTTACGCCCGAATTCTGCTTTAGTCGTGTTTTACTTGCTGTTCTACCTATCTATAGCAAGTAGAGGAAGTACTGCATTCAACTAAATCTGTAGTTATATATTTCACCAGAAGGACATAATTTAAAACCTTTACATTGTTAACAGTTTTGTTTCTTATTTTTTGTTAAGTTTTATGAGCATACCCTGTTACAATGTAATACTAAGCGTTTATCTTCTTTTAAACCATACAAAAATATTAACAATGTTAGTAGTTACCCACTGATTAGATTACTATATCTTCATGTATTGCATTTATTTCTTATTATCAGTAAACGTTGAAGTTCAAAGGATATCCCTGAACATCTTCCTCTTATAATTTGTAGGGAGTTAATTCCGGACCGGGTTAACTATATCAAATTCATTTGTTTCAAACTTCCTTTAACGGTTGTTTCATCATAACAAAAACCATTTTATTTTGAAAATGCCTTTATATTTTTGATTAATAGCCCATTGTTAGAAACTGACCACTAATCCCCATTTCAAAATACTGAGCCTTGTCATTGATTTTATAGAACATTGCCAGAATGTTGTGTATGTGTGTGAGAGAAAAGGGAGGGAGGAGGGGGAGAAAGGGAACAGTTGAACTCAAAAAATGAAATTTTGAATAATCATATCAGACGTGTATCTTTCAAACATAAGACAAGATTTTTAAGAAAATTCTCCCCCGAACTTCCCTTATTTGGAAATTATTTACTTAATTTTAATTTCCAAAAATGGATTTTGAGTCAGATCAGCACTTTAAGACATTTGTATCTTATCAAATGTAGTAGGTATATTTTAAACATTCTGAGAATAATCTGTGAAATCCTCTTCATTCTGAATGAATTTTTGGATAATTATAAATACACAAAATTAAATACAGAATTATAAATACATATTTTTTAAAATACATATTTATAGAACATATTTTGGTATTCTTAGCAAGTCCTAAATTATCTATTATAGATTTTGATTTGTCAAATGCTTTACACTTTTTTACAACTTCTGGGTCGCTATTCAAGTGTTTCGCGTGATAAGCAAATAGAACATAAGCTGAAAGCCGTCACATATATAATATTATCGGAAACGAAGTGTAAAATAAAACCATTTATAAGAAGATTAACATGAAGCAGAGGGAAAAATAAACTTTTGTAGGAAGAATTTGCAGAAGAATGTGTCGATATATACTTAAAGGTGACATTTTACATGTGCGTTTTCTACTGGTCTAAAAGTATATCAAATGCAACCTCCTACTCTTTTAATATCTTAAGAAGTCACTAAGAACACCGTGAGGAAGTATTCTGTAAGCATTTGAAGCATATTTGCTAAACACAACACAATACTGTGAACTTCAAAAGTTCGACTTAGAACTAGTAAACAAGCTGGATTAAACATTTTAAAATAATGGTGTTTACTTAATTTATGGGAGCAAAATATGAATAATAAGAACTGCGGAAAGGCATGTAGAAATGAAAAACATGACCAGGACACAAATTTTTGAATGAAAACAGTAGCAGAGAGACAAGAGAAATCGGAAAAATGCATTAAATTATAAAATAAAAGAGAGGAAACCGTATGGTATTAGCCTGTACAAAACATGACAAAGGAAAGGATATCATATGAAATATTAAAGCTACCAACCATAAGGAAAAATAGAGATAGTAGTTTTAAGAATTGATGAAAGGACTTGAGGATAAAAACACCAATAATACACGTATATGTAGGATTCGATGGTTCAATACATTGTGCCCGTAAATAGGTGGGAACTATCAACTGAATATAAAGCCAGAAGCAAACAACTTATTTTAGTATTGAGTAGTGTGTACGTTAATAATCATGCATAGCTATTTTAAGCATTAAAGCCAGGAATAAAATAAAGTTTAACTGTTACTAGCAAATAATAAACCATATCATCTCTCGTACAATATTTTGGCTTTAGTGGACCGCACTCGCATCCGGTTTTTCCTATCCTACAGCGACGTTAGACTGCGGATTTTGTAGTGATTGTGGTTTTGGTGTGGCAGTCTTGAATCCAATTGCTGATATTTACGTGTCCAAATCCGCAGGCAGACATCAATGTATATTTTAAATGGTGCAATAAATTAAATTAATAATTTCTGTAAATGTTTACTCCAGTTATCAGAAGTAGATAGGAGGATAGGTTTTTGCATGTGTAACTTGTTGAAGAATGTTTAGACACAGGCAGGTTTTTCAAAGCAGATTTTCTAGGAAGACACCGAAGTTGAACACAATTTTTGAAGAAGTACACGTGGAAGGGACTCATCTGGTTGGCAAGCTTGTACTGAAGACTTTCCTATGTAAATAACCTGCTCCCTGTGATTTCGAAGCTCCGCAGTTTGCAATTACTCCAATTTCTTTGCATTGCCCTTGTGAATGTTTGCTTATTTTTCGTGTTTGAAATTCTGTATGAGTCCTTTGTAGAGAGAAAATGCCATATGCTGGTTTAATTGCCGCTAATGAACTGCGAACGTATTGTGAACTCGCAATTGGTAAACTTGCTTTAATCCAGTACATGGACGATAAGTCTTGGTGCTACGGCTGGGCATCAAATGCTGGTTTAATGACACTGTTATTGTTATTGCGGCGCACATGCTACTGACCACAAAGGTTCCATGATATTGCTAATCTGTCTGCCAGTTTGATTATGTGCGTTAACGCTTCATGTAATCCTATAACGTGCTTTCATATCGGCGCCCAAACGATGTGGCCCCCGGCTGATAGATTCAAACGATGCATCAACTCCTGCCAGCGAAATTACATAATATAAATGCATGGATAAGCCAATAACGTTGTCAATGATCACTCAGCGTGTTATAGTTTTTAACTTGTTCTAAAGCGAGCACTAGAGATTATATAATATATAGTGTTTTATAAATGTTAGGATTTGGATTTGCCACATTAGCTATATGAACTTTTGGTCTGTATATACGCGAAACTAATTGCATATTGGTTGAAATAGCCAGCGCTTGACGACTTGTCTCTCAGCCGTACTTTCCCAATAGTCTTACATTTCTTTGAAGACGTTTATGGCTAAAGACTCTTAAACAGTTAATTAATGTGTGTAGTGTTTAACGCCCGCTTTTACTACATAAGGCACCGCAGGCGGTGACACTGATGATAAATGAGATGAAGATGGAACACCGGTAGAATGAGATGGCGGATGAAACCGGAGGTCCCGGAGAAAACCAGCTCCAGCGCCGTGTTGTCCACCACAAATCTCACTTTGCGGTCGCCTGGGATCGAACCCAGGCCGCCTTGGTGAGAGCCAAGCGGTCTAACCACTGAGCCACGGCGCCACCACTGAGCCATTAAAACAGTTAATTAAAACTCCTAGAATACTATAAAGGACAAAAATAAAAAAAATGAATACACTATAAAAGAGGAGGTTACAACATTTTGAGTTAATAAGCAGTGCCATTTATATTACTTTAGTACAACTTCAAATAAGCACCAACTGTTTTGTTTTTACGATAATTATTTTCAGAAACTCCATAATACAAATAAAAAGATCACCCATTTATTCAGTAGTCATTTCGCAACCATAGTTTATAGTTTGCATATGTTTCTTCCCGTATATTCATATTACGATCCCAGGAAACTTATACTAAATATTCATATTTGTTTTATCTGCCATCCTGCAGATATCTATACCTATAAATACGTCATTAAATACCAGGTTGCTCTAATAAGGTTATTCCAGGAATACTTAACCTTAAATTGTACTTCTTCAACCCTTCTTTAGAGTTATTTAAAAATGTTACACCAGAAATTTAGGGTTAATTAACCTCTCAAGACAGTACAAGACAAAATGTACAAATTCTGAGGAAATATTATAGTAAAGCTTAAGTACAACAGTTTTTAATAATTATGTATTGTTAATGCAGCTGATTGACATGTTTTAATAGTAGCTATTTATATAAAAAATCTTATTGGGAAGAAATAATATCAGTTTAAGTAACGTCAGTATAACCTTATTTACCTTATTTATTCTCAGCAGCCAACATAAAAAACTAAAGTAAAAAAATAGGATTAAATTTGACTGTAGACAGATATTGTATCAAACTGCTGATGCTTTCACGCTTTGAGAGCCGGTGAAAGGCCCAAGTATTTTTGAGCTATTAAGGTTACTTTAATATGAAAAACTTTACCTTTTTCTAGGGTTTTTGTTTTAATATGTCGTTATCCCTAATATGACTAAGCTAAATCAGAATATGAGTTTAGTTTTCACCTTCACGTACCAATCCTTCAGAATAGAAGAAATAGTAAAATATGAACTTTTATACTCTGCTCTATGGAATTTGTTACATTAAGTAATAAAGGTTAATAAATCCATAACTGTCAACACAGTACTCTTTATAATAATATTTCATATCTGTTCTAAAATCACATACATTTGAACATTAGATATACCTTTTTTTAAACTTTGCCTTGAAATGCACGTCTTACCATTCCCTTTATGTTTTGGTGAAATCGTTCAGCCTGCTCCTCGCTGATACAGCCGAGATTTTCTGGAAGAAAAGACCAAATATGAGTGCAGCAAATGTACCTTCACACTTACATTGCAACCTAGATTTCGAAATTTCTTAAGCACATCTTCTATAATATTTTTGTGTTTTGGATCCTTGTAATTTCCCAGAAATTTTACAATGACACTCTAGTAGTATACAATTGAGCGTTTCAGCACAGTGTAGATAAGATGTTGAACTCTCCTCTGTGTTAATATATGAGTGATGTAGAATGCTCATTGATTTAGAACTCTCCTATATGAAAATCGAGTTGTAAAAGAAGGGGAGTGTTGGCGTAGTGCCGTTCTCCCCTGTGCAGTGAGATGTTTTTGAGGGTTGGGATGATGATGATGATGATTGTGTGTGTGTGTGTGTGTGTGTGTGTGTGTGTGTGTGTGTGTGTGTGATGTGTAATGTGTGATGGGTGGGATGGGTAACGGGGGGGTTCCGGGGATGTTTGAATTAAATGTGAATTCTTTTCGATGTGTGTGTGTGTGCTTGAACTCTCATGTATGAATATCGAAGTCTAGGGTTCGATATTGTGATGGGGCGGGGTGGGTAACGGGGGTTCCGGGGATGTTTGAATTAAATGTGAATTCTTTTCGATGTGTGTGTGTGTGTGTGCTTGAACTCTCATGTATGAATATCGAGTGTAGGGTTTGATATCTAGTACGTTTAGTGTATGATATATGATGCAGTATCGTTATTCTTTAGATAAAAGAGTATCGAGAGAAAGATTAGGTATGTTTACTGGGAGAGATTTATGAAAATAAATGTAATAAGACATTCTGGTAAGGGGTGTTCCCTATGCAGAATCTCTCCTTGAGCTATTGTATCCAAGAGCGATGTAAAGGTTAAGAAAAGGTTAAATTCCATTCCCACATCGAGGTACGAGAAAATATAAATCTATTCCACATTGATGAAGTATAAGAATGGAAATGTAAATCTATGTGAGAGGGTCGCATGACAAAGAAATGTCCCCTCTAAGCATGATAAAAGTGGTACATAGCAAGTGTATATAAAATAAAAGCACTACCCATCTCTTTAAGAATGATAAAAAAAAATTGAGAGAAAAGTATAAGAATGCAAATGTAAATCTGTTTGAAAGGGTTTTCATGATAAAGGAACGCTCCCTCTAAGCACGATAACCTAAAAAGAATATTCCCTCTAAGCATGATAAAAGTGGAACATAACATCGAAAATAAAATAAAAGCACTTACCATCTATTTAAAAATGATTAAGATAACGAGAGAAAAGTATCTCATCTTCAAGTAGATATGAGTAATACAAAACTGATCAATCAATACGATAATATATATACGCAAGTAGGGTCTATAGTGTAGATATCCTAACTATTCATGGCAAGGTATCACCCTCCATATAAAAAAATTGTCTAGAAAATCTCCCCTCAGTATTACGAATACTCCACTGAACTACATCCCCCTTGGTATGTAGGTCAGAGAAAAAAAGAGTTAATCTCTCCAGACTGGTGACAGGGGTGATCAAAACATTCCTATTGCTGTAGCGAAGTCTAATTTTGTCAAATAACGTTAGGAAAAAAAGAATATATTTTAAAATTAAACGAATGAATCTATATATTTGTATGAATGATGAAACAATACTATGAATGTGTTAGTATACCAAATGTAAAAAAAAAAAAAAAAAAAAAAATCAAATGTTCAGAAAAATATATTTTGTACAAGTATGTATGTGTGTAAAGAAATGTGTAACTATATCACCCTCCCCTCCAAGATGTAGGGAACGAATCACAGTTAGTGTGCGCACGCAACATGGTGTTCGGGAAGGAGAGATACGGTTGGAGGGGGTGTAAAAAATGATGAAGCTATATAAAGTTTAAACTATGATAATAAAGTTACTAGTAATACCTTCGAACTTATAACGTAGTCACAACTACTTTAAACATATAGCGTAATATATAGACAGTAACACCTCTCCCGGACGGAGGGGGGGAGCGGAGCATCTGTTAATAAATACCGCAGTACGGATGTGTGAGGAGGCAGTCGATTCTCTGGAAATATGGATCCTACAGGTAAGATAGAAAAGTTGTATACTGTAATTCATTTTTTATCTCTGTTTACGAAGAATGTTGAAGTAATACTGTTTCGTGTGTGCTTATATGTATGTTTCAGATCATGAGATGCTACAGCTAAATCAACTAGCTGAAGGTGGAACACATCTTCCCACAAAGAAACTACGTGAATTAGATCAGTCCGTTCAACACATTATTCGATCCGTCAAAACCGTGAAGACCAGATATGGTGAACGGGTCGTCGTCGAAACATCAGATTTCCAAGTCTTCCTCCCGGAGAGATTCAAACACATGACCGCAGCGCAGAAAGATCTACTAAATCGTGGTGACTGCATACTCCAATACCATGGCGAGGAAACACTAGAAAGTGGTTTCAAACGACATAAATTGTCTTTTTTAAGCAGCCCGTAATGTCGTCAAAAGGTGAGTATAATTATTGAACAAAATTTCATAAAAAAAGTGATAATGTAGTTACTTGCATGTAAATGTGAAATCGTACATGTTGTATTAGAACTTAAAGTGTTAATTATCGCACGTCATGTAGTATTAGTAATTGAATGTAGTTACTTGCATGTAAATGTGAAATCGTACATGTTGTATTAGAACTTAAAGTGTTAATTATCGCACGTCATGTAGTATTAGTAATTGAGAGTGAACGTTGTAGGGTTAATTTTCATGTGTAATAATTACGTACATGTGATTATCGTAGTTCAGTTACGTTATTTCACATGCATGTTAGTTACGTTTGTTTGTTACACGTAAAAGTAACGTTGTAGGTGAAAAAAGAACGTTAATTTATATGTGTAAAACGTACATGTGAATATCGTAGTTCAGTTACGGTATTTTACATGTATATGGTTTACGTTGTGTGTTTTTATCATTTATGTAAGGGAGAGAGCATTACGTAAAACAGTTACATACTATCTGAATATTGTAGTTACGTGATGATAGCAATAATTGTAAAATACATAATCATTATGTAACTATTTTCATATGTAAAAGTTACATGCATGTTACGTTCTACGTAAAGTATAGAGTTTACGTAAAATTGAGATTCAGACATGTAAAAGTTATTAACATGTATGTTATTTCTGTTACCACCTTACATACATGTAAATCAATGTTCCCGTATGTAAAGTTAATCGAATGTTCTAATTGCTTTTTTCAGAAACGACGACAAGATGCTCCGATACTGCCACTGGACAACCCTCGATTCAGCAAGATGAAACCCGTTCGAACGTGACCCAGGCTGAACGATTACGATGTATTCACAGTGAGTCTGCTTTCAAAAAACGATTATCTACCTACGAAATTCACAACTGTGTTAATATACTTGACTCCGTCATATTCTTAGCAGAATGCAAACCTTTAATTTTGAATGAAATTGATAAGGGCTTAAACATGTATAAATCAGGTCTTAAGATAGGATCCTGTTTATCCTGTCAATATGTCATAATATCACAAGAGAGCGATAATATTCATACATTTAACTTTAACAGTAAACTTGAGGTGATATTGCAATCTACAGATAAATCTATATGGTATGAAGAGAAGATTGTACAACCTATACTAGATCATATGGATAATTTTGAATCGCGTACCAGTTCAAAAGCTTTATACAGTATTGAGAAATTAACAATATATGTGACACAATACGATTCATTGAATGCAGGGATGTATACTGAATTACCCGACTTTATAAAATCGAAGAGAGCTGTTATTAACATTCGTAATACTGATAAATATTGCTTTGCATACTGTCTGTTAGCATCCAAATACCCGGTAGAACGTAACAAGAATCGACCCACCTCCTATAAAAGATATGATTTTCGTAACGAATTTAACTTTGAGAATATAACATTCCCCGTATCATTGAAAGATGTAGGAAAATTCGAGAATCAAAATTCAAATATTTCAATAACGATATACGGTGTTGAAAATAAATCGATTATTCTCTTATATCAACCAAGAGAGATAAAATCACATCATGTTAATCTTTTAATGTATAAAAGACATTATTGTCTGATAACAGACTTGTCACGTTTGCTAGGAAAGCAGCTAACTAAACATAATGGGCGAAAATGGTTATGTAACAATTGTAACTTGTATTTCACATCAGAATCACGTTTAAATAGCCATAAAAAGCGGTGTATGATGAATCAAATTATCAGAATGCCCGAGACTGGTAAAACTGATCTCGTTGAATTTAACGCATATTCGAAATGTCTAAAAGTTCCATTCGTGGTTTATGCAGACATAGAATGTATCTTACGTAAGGTAGATTCGTGTCAAGATGTATCCAGTAAAAGTTGGACACGTACCATTCATAAACATGAAGCGTATGCAATTGCATTACATTTGGTCTGTAGTTATGATAAAAATTTAACACGTTTCAAATCATTTGAAGGTCCATATGCAATTGAAAATTTTCTTAAAGAATTAACGTTAATTGCAAATCAGGTCATTAATATATATGCTAATAAAATTGAAATAAGTATGAGAGATGTGGATGAGCTAGAATATCAAAATGCAACACGATGTCACATATGCAAACGTGAATTTCTTAACTCGTGTATAAAGGTTCGTGATCATTGTCATTTGACTGGAAGTTACGTTGGCCCAGCCCATAAGCACTGCAATTTAAATAGGAAAATGCCAGGATTCATACCAATATTCTTTCATTGCTTGTCAAAATACGATGCTCATTTCATAGTAAAGAAACTAGGTTACGATACGGAACCTATCAACTGTATTGCACAAACCTCTGAAAATTACTTATCCTTTAGCAAAAGATATACAAATTCGAATGGAATGAGTATATATCTAAGATTTCTGGATAGCTATCGTTTTTTGGATTCAAAACTTAGTAACCTTTCGGATATGTTAGAAGCAGATGATTTTCATTACACCAATAATATGTACACGAATCCTTTGCATAGACAACTGATGAAACGCAAAGGTGTCTTCCCGTACACGTATGTGGATTCTATAGAAAAATTATACGAGAATAGTCTACCATCCAAACATCAGTTTGATCATGTAAGCGATGAGGATTATAGTCATGCTAGAACGGTATGGAATGAATTCAATGTTAAAAATCTGGGTGAATATTTAAATATATATCTTAAGTGCGATACATTAATACTAACGGACGTGTTTGAACGCTTCCGTGAATTAAGTATCGGTTTGTACGGACTCGACCCGTGTCAGTATTACACACTTCCCGGGTTAGCCTATGATGCAATGTTAAGAACGACTAGTGTACAGATTTCATTATTAACAGATAAGACTATGCTGGATTTCTTCGAAAAGGGAATACGAGGTGGAATTTGCACTGTGTCCAAACGGTATGCAAAGGCGAATAACAGATACATGACTAGCTATGATAACACTCAACCAACTAATTATTTAATGTACGTTGACTGCAATTCTTTATATGGATATACAATGGAAAATAATAGCTTACCATACACTGATATAAGGTGGCTAACTGATGCTGAAATTAAATCAATAGATTTTATGTCTATTACAAGTGATTCTGACGTGGGATATGTGTTGGAAGTAGACTTTAAATATCCACAGGAACTTCATGATATACAAAATGATTTGCCATTATGCTCTTTGAATGAAATCGCGCCAGGTGATAAGTATACAAAATTGCTAACAACATTGAATGATAAAAATAAATACGTATTACATTATCTCAATTTTCAACAATGTGTTAAACTTGGTTTGATTCCATCGCGTATACATAGAGTAATAGGTTATAAACAATCTAACTGGATAAATCCTTACATTGAACTCAACGCTCGTAAACGTATTGAAGATAAGACGAAATTTGGTCAAAATCTATGGAAGTTAATGAATAATTGTGTTTATGGAAAATTTATAGAGAATGTAAAACGTTATAATTCATTTCATTTAGCTACCAGCTGGAAACGAGCGCGTAAATTGTTAGCTCGACAGACATGTATAAGGTACGTGATTTTTGATGAAAATTTAATAGGTATAGAATTGGTCAGAGATGAAATATTGATGAATAAGCCAATATACATAGGACAAGCAATCCTGGATCTATCCAAACATAAAATGTATGATTTTTATTATGAAATTCTGAAGAAAAAATTGAAAGATGTAACTTTAATCTATACGGACACGGATGCTTTTCTCTTTGAATCTAGCTGCGATATATATATGAATTTATTAAAACCAATATACATTTATTCGATACATCTAATTATCCAATGGATAATGTGTATGGTATTCCGTTAGCAAATAAGAAAATTTCAGGATTATTCAAGGATGAGCTAGCCGGTAGAGTGATGACTGAATATGTAGGGCTGAAATCGAAATTATATAGTTATCGATATGATACTGAAGTGATTAAAAAATCAAAAGGTGTAACAAAAGATTCGATGAGATTCATAACCTTTGAACAATATCTCTCATGTATTACACATCCTGACACTATACATCGAAGCATGCAGACATGTTTCAGAAGTTATAAACATGATGTTCATACCATTGAATCTAATAAGATATCTTTAAGTGGTATCGATACAAAACGATACATTCCCAATAATTCATTTTCAACATTAGCATGGGGACATTATGCTATAGAAAATTGGCAAGTGTAAATTTCTTTTTCTTTTCTCAATAAAGCATAGATTCAACTGAGTTAAAAGGTATTACTAGGCCACGATAATAACATATTACTGTATTTCAAAAAATAAAATAATTGAGTTTCAAGTATAATTGTAAAGTGTGTTACAACTGAGTTAAAAGATATTACTAGACACATGATAATAACATATTACTGTATTTCAAAAAAAACGAAATAATTGAGTTTCAAGTATAATTGTAAAGTGTGTTACTAATTACATGATAATAACATATTTACTTCATTTGAAAGATAACGTGTTGCTTTTTTTATGTTTATGTTAGGGGTGAAGGAATATTTTTTCCTATTCATGTCGTTTTGAAATGTTAGATAGCAGAAATCAATGAAATGTTAATTCAACTATAATCATGTATGATTTTTTATTAAAATATATTTACTAATTATATCAAAATGTTATTATCATGTCTCCGTTAAGGGGTGAGGGGAGATTTATATATATCAATGTGAACTAGCATGTACAAAGGCTCTTATTTCAGCTATAATCATGTATGATGTTTGTTTATCGTATATTACTAATTACTTCAAATTGTAATTATCATGTTTACGTTAAGGGTAGGTGAATTTATATATACTCAATGTGAACTAGCATGTACGTTATGTTAAAATCTCTACAATTAAATGTTAATTCAACTATAATCATGTATGATTTTTTTTAAAAAAAGTATAAAAATGTTATTATCATGTTTAAGTTAAGGAGATGTGAACTAGCAGTTACAGAAGATGTCAGGAATCAATGTGAACAAAAAAATAAAACACAATATATCATTAAAATTATATTTCTTTATTGAGTTGTGTGTTTTTTATTTATACAATGTCCACCTCATTAATCCATTCACGGGTAGAAAATCCTAACCATTTCACCAGAATCCTATCACCACGACGTCTGATGATCCTTTCAACTAAATACGTGTCTGGATATTGAGTTTTCTGTAATTCATAACCGTAGAATGCTCCTTCAATCAGTTTACCCTCCAGATCCTCGATGAGATAGGTCAATGGATGTGTCCTTTGCACTGTACGTATCCTAAAGACTTCAACACTCCAATTTGGTAGATAACCTTTCTCCATAACACCTTTATGCTTAGAAATCCTCACGTAGTCACCAACACGATGAAGCCTAGATCTTCGCTTCTCACGCAGACTTCTATCATATTTGTAGACGCTGAGCAGGAGAGAATTATCACGAACTTCTACAGGCTTCATACGAATCGTTCGATGGCAAGTATTATTGTATGTATGAATAATTCTAGGTAGTATGTTTATCCATTGATATGAGCCTTGAACAATAAATTCCTTATGCAAAATCAGTTTGATCGTTCTTATTAAACGTTCCACTGCTGCAGCCTTAACGTGAGTGAATGTACTGTAATGATTAATATTATTAAGAGTCATTAGTTCGCGGAAATGTTTATTGTAAAACTCCCTTCCTTTATCAGATTGAACATTCTTCGGAAACGATTCCATTTCATTCAATATCTCCTCCATAGCAGTCGAAACGTTAATACCACTTTTATCACGTAATGGTCGTGCATAAGCCATCTTGGAATAAAAATTGCATGCAAGAAGAATATACTTATAATTCCTATTGTCTCTTGCATAATTAGACATGTCCATAAGATCTATTTGTACTAAATCGTTCATTCCTTTGCTTATGATCTTACGACGTAAAAATCGTCTTCTAGCTGGTGCATGTAACTCGGTTGCAATGCGACGTTTTATCATGCTATAATTTTTGATGTTTTAAGTTCTGTAATAATTTCTTCTATCTCGGGTGAGTGATTCAAATTACCTGCATCCCTCGACGCAACTAATAATCTTAATCTGTTTATTATTTCATTCGGATCGTTCCAGTAGATGTAATCTAATTTTCTCTGCGGTACATGTTCTTTCCAACGTAAACCAAATCCAGTTCGATTACTAACAAGGTCACGAATGATATGAAGATACTTGAACCCTCGATTTGCTCTTAAACGTCCATCTCTTGAATAACCGTGTCTGTAAACTTGAGTATTTTGTAAGATTTGCGAATACACGTCTAAATCATCATCTGTGTACGATGTCTTGCGAGGTAAACGTTTAAATAATAATTCATATAAGCCTGCTGTGGGTTCATACGTTTCTGTTCCTATCTGAACACCATCAGATTTAAACACAACTGTCTTGTTACCCAATTTATACTCATTATCCTCGTAACGTATGCCGTAAGTATTGTCCATGTCACTCGAACTGGCAGTTCGAACCTTGTGTAGATACTTTGACATGAGATCAGATCCGTTAGCATCATCTGTAGTTTCGTCGTCGTCGTCGTCGTCGTTGTTGTCTTGGTGTGCTTTCGCTATTACTTTCAATGGTTCGGTTACAGGTTGAAGAACTTCAGACATGACTCGTTGCGTTTCGAATTTCATTCCTTTGAGAGAACGTAACTTTTCTCTTATTGCCCTACTGTGACGGGCAATGGATTCCTTAAGTCTTATAGCTTCAGCATCCATATCGAAATGAATGTATAATTAATCAGCTACTGCTAATTTATATGAAACTATCAGTTCTATACTTAATATATGACCATCTTTAGCACGTCCGACTGGCGCTGTAAACGATAGAATATCGCCAGTTTCAACTCTTACAGGATATCTTTCAACTAATCTTCCGTTTATTGCAAACAATGTATCATTTACAGCATGCGGATGTACCGATGATACGATGGAACACGAGAGTACACTTCCATTTCCAGGAACTTTATAGTATTCGAGTCCCGATGTTAACGTATACCTTAAAGAGGGACCTCGAAACGGACGTGTTTGCAATGAAATTATGAGTTGTGCTTTCAATTGTTGTAACATAGTGTTTACAACATTTCTCATTCGTGTTTTCATAGTATGAATATCATTATTTATAGTGATTAGTTTATTATCAAGTTCCGTTTGTCGTGCGGTTAGTTCTTTCACTTCTTTTTCTACAGCTGTAGTAATAGTCTCGCTAGCGGAGGTGATTGTTCTAGTTAACTGACTTTGTAATTCATTCTGTTTCCGTGTAATAGTATCGGCAATGTTTGTTATAGTCTCAGTTAAACCCGTTTGCAATTCATTATGTTTCTGTATAAAGAAATGATTAACATAACTCATGGTGACTGCATCACTATCATCTATCGGGTCGGCTAAATCCTTCAATCTCTTCATTCGAAATGATAGAGTTTCATTAGAGTCGTGAATTGGAATCCTATCATCTACATATTTTTTATTAGGAACATCGTGTTCGTGAAGGGGGTCCAACAGCGTTTTCATTCTTATACCATCTAAAATGACATTATTTTCGGAATCACGTTTAAATGCATATTTACTTAAGTACTCCATTAAATTGTTGTATTGGATGTCGAGCGATTTTTGTATGTGATCCCTAAGCATAGCTTCAAACTCGCGCATACGCTGATACGAGGTCTGCTCGGTGAAGATCTGCATTCGATTCTCGACGTCAGCCGTATGCGTATCCACATAACGTTTAGTCGATGCATCGTCACCTTCTTCAGGGTCGTGAATATTGCACAACCGCTTTCCCTTGAATCGATAGTTTCCCGATCCATCTCTAGTTATGATATATCGATTGAACACACCCCTAGAGGGTATGATTCTTCGGGATCCGAACCTGTCGATACTCATTGCTTAAGTGATGGATTATTCTATTTATTCATTCTGATAAAGCGATCAAAACCGTGACGGTAGCGTCCCTCGTTCAGTGGATATTCTGGTACTATAACAACAAAGGATCGTTCATCACTCTCCCATATATGTTTACACATAACCTTAAATTCATCATAGGACATATCGGTATTTACATAATGTTCGTATATATGTTTTAAATTGAGATTATCCTGTCTAAAGAATATAATCATATTTGCATTATCTCTAATTAAATGTTTAGGTACTTTAGCATATGATTGTGCTAAATATATAGCATCGACATTACGATGTCTACCCATACTGTAATATGAAGCTATCTTACCCTGTTTTTCATTTATCACATCATCAAATACGAATATCGAATTTTCTCTAGCATCCGACGTTTGAATTACTTTATCACCATCATCGAACGTAAATACAACTATATCGGGTATAGTTTTCAGTAACCTGAGTAAATATCGATATTTAGGTTGTTGCAACGATTTCGAGTATATGTAGAGGTTTTCGAATCTCAGACCATTCTCGTGAATAAGCAGGTTGAGTAAAACGTTCGTTTTTCCAGCATTTGAACTGCCCAGTATGAGCGCTCTAACGTTACTCGGAAACAACGTACCGTGTCGTCCTTTGCGAATGTCATCCTCGAAATCTAACACCTGTATGGGTAGTGTACACTTTTGCTTTACTATCTCCATATCGCGACTAATACTTATAAAGCATAAGTTTTGTCTTTTATCTCGTTCGTGATAAGGGCAATCTATGTCTTTACTGGATTTAGCCAATCGTCATAGGAATCGTATACTTATAAAGCACACGTTTTGCCTTTTTTATTTCATAGTGAGACATGCGCTCTACACGTGCACGCAAAGGTTCGGGAATTCTTAATTCCTTGATTAATTCATTACCATTTGAGGCACATTTACCGGGTTATCGTTTCTGCGGTCCCGGAACTAAACTACATAAACGCTTGCAGAGAGGTGACTTACCGGTGAACGGGTTAGATTCAGCGTGTCTCGATCACGATCGGGCTTACGCAGAGAGTACTGATACAGAATCTCGTCGTCTAGCCAATAAGGTGTTGGTAGAGAAAGCTTGGAGACGTGTAAAGTCTGCCGACGCTTCTTTGGGCGAACGACTTGCAGCTCGACTTGTGACTACACTTATGAAGGGTAAATTGGCAGCAGGCGCTGGCATGCGTAAACGTCGCAACAAGAGAGGTGGTTTCTTACCTTTGCTACCACTTTTAGCAGCTCTAGGTGCAGCAGGTGGTCTAGCTGGAGGTGCTGCTCAGATTGCTACGGCTGTCAATAAGAAACGTTCGGATGCAAAACAACTTGCGGAATTAACACGTCACAACGAGCGCATGGAATCTTTGGCTCAGAGCAAAGGTCTTCGCCGTAAGAGACGTCGTAAGGGTAGAGGATTATATCTTCGATCAAAAAACTCGGGGCGAGGCCTATATTTATCCCGGAAAAAGCCCTGAGTGCTAACGAGATCGATTCGTATGCACGACGTCTACACATTCCACATTTTAGAGGTGTCTACATGATCGATAAACTACCTCCACATCCTCGATACTATGAGAGAATAGTAGTGAATCTGGATACATCAAATAACCCTGGTACACATTGGGTTGCTGTACGTAAGGATGGTGACGTTGCCGACTACTTTGACAGTTTCGGCGATCTGAGACCTTCGGAAGAGATAGAAACGTACCTTTCGGGTGTCAAGCTCCTATATAATACGACGAGATTTCAAGAATTCGATTCTGTGATTTGCGGTCACTTGTGCCTTCAGTTTCTCCTCGATGAGTTACACGATCACCGTGAGTGGTAGTGATACCAGCTTCTCTACATTTCTAAATCCACCATTACATCTGGATCCTAACGGACATTACGAGATAGCTCTATTGAATTTTGAGACGTTTTACTCGATTCCGAATGTGGACGAGAGTAATAATCTATTCCATTACGTTCGCGATGGAAAAGTCGAACGTATAGTAATTCCACCGGGTACTTATGAATTGGATGATATCGCCAGATTGATCAAGGATAGTCTCGACATCGGTGACGACTTTATTCTACGTGCTAATAATAACACCATGAAATCAGAAATTCAATCTCCCTATATTATCGACTTTAGTCGTGAGAGATCTATTGCTTCACTTCTCGGTTTCACCTCTAAACAGAGGGTACCGGCAAACGTGCTGACCGAGTCTAATGATTTGGTTAACATATTCAAGGTCAGCATCATACGTATCGAGTGTAGTCTTGCAACGGGATCTTTCATCAATGGTAAAAGTGGTCATTCTCTGTATGAATTTTTTCCATCGGTACCTCCAGGTTATCATATTTCGCAGGAACCATCAAGTCCTATATATTTACCAATCATCGATACGAATCTCATTGATCATCTCGACATTAGAGTGGTAGACCAGAACGGCGATAAGTTAGATTTCAGGAACGAAACCATCACTGTACGATTGCACATACGTCGTAATGGGTATAAGTTTTAAGAGACGATGCTATATTAAAAAACATCTCTCGAGATTGACCTCTACTCGATCATCGACCCGCAAGCTAATCACATCGTCTAATCGAAGATCTCTCGCTAACTTAGGCTTCAAGGTTCTATGATGGATGTGTTGGACGTGACCGGGATTCCGACCTTTGATGATAAGATCAGTAAGGAGGAAGAACACGTATTCCTACCGTACAATACGTCAGCTCTCGATGTGAACGATGACATTAGAATTCCATGTCAAGCTGAAGATTTGTACACGCTTCCTAGTAGAAGTTATCTCTACATTGAGGGGACTCTCACTAAACCCGACGGCACCGTTGCCACATCGAAATTGAGTAACAATGCTATGGCATTCCTATTCGATGAGATTCGTCTGGATATGAATGGAACGACTATTGATAGAACTAGGAATCCGGGCATTTCATCAACGATGCGTAACTATGCTGCACTGAATGAACTGGAATCGAATCGTTTACTAAATGCTGGATGGATCTCTCCTGGAGGTGTGGTAGACATCGTGAATACATCGAATGGTATCTTCAATGCTATCGTTCCTCTTTCGATGTTGCTGGGTTTCGCCGACGATCACAAGGAGGTCATACTTAATAGCAAGTTTGAACTTATTCTCATTAGATCTAAGGATTCTAATAATTGTATCATTGGAAACGATCCTACAACCATACAACTAACTAGACTCGAATGGAGGATGCCTGTACTTCGACTTTCAGATTCTGAACGAGTTGATAAACTTAAACTCGTCAAATCGGATAAACCTCTACACGTCGCATTTCGAACCTTGGACCTTCACACTCAACCTGCTGTACCTCAAACTAAAGCGTTCACATGGAACATTGCAACCACGACTAAACTTGAAAAACCACGTTTCGTCATAGTCGGTGCACAAGTGGATAGATTGAATCATCTCGCTAAGGATGCTTCTCTATTTGATAATTGTAATATCACCAATCTGAAACTTTATCTCAACAGTGAATCTTACCCCTATCACGATATGAATTTGGATTTCGCCAATTCGAAATTTGCATCTCTGTATGATCAATATTCCAAATTTCAATCATCCTACTATGGAAAGGAGAATTACCCTCTTTTGAAAAGGAATGACTTTCTGAAATATGCACCGCTCTTCGTCATCGATTGCTCTCATCAACCTGAGGATACTGTGACGGGGGCAGTGAATGTCAGATTGGAAGTTCAAGCATCGTCAAATTTTCCTGCACAAACTTCATTATTCTGTTTAATTATTCATGATAAATTATTCACTTATAAACCATTAACTCATGTTGTACAATCTATCATATAGGTGTAATAAATAAAACATTACAAATTCAAATTATCTTTTTATTGACTTTAACATACATCTCCAACATCCTCTTCCTTGCACTCCTGCTTTTTGCATCATATGAACATAATGATTTATGAATATCATACAACTGATATAAATTTCTTTCAATATATGGAATTAGTCTTTTAAGTCCATTGAATGCAGTACTATTCAGATTTATACTGCCCACATTTAAACATGTATTCACAAACGTTATTTCTTGCATCTTATTCATACATAACATTATATTAAATGCATATATTATATTTTCACTGTACGGTGCACATGGATGCTTACCATCTTTCAGATACGTATCCAAAACACACAAATTTGACATTATTACCTCCCAATCCTCTTTTGTAATATACACAAACGTATCGTCATGTGTGGCTTTAATGTAAAGTGATGGGAGTTCATTGTATAATCCTATGTTCACACGAAAGTCAATGCTGATGGAGATGTCGTTATCGTTCATGCACACACTATTTACCATCACTCGCAACTTCCTCCTCTACTTCTTCTGCGAAGGGTGTGAAGGGTTCGAACATCATTATGATGAAACTGTCTTGATCGAACGTCTTCTTGGCTTTGACGATTCTCGGTTTGCAGTTCGTCTTCTTCTTTTTCTTGTCTCCTTTCTTACTGGATCTGCGGACATACACGAACTATGTCTCAACATCGTGAATATTTAATACACTTGTTAACGTAAAACTCTTATTATTTTATACTCACTTTTCTATGACTTCCTCCTCGGGTTTCGATGTACCGATATCCTTAAACGGACGATCATTGTACGGGCCGCACACATCTTCACCTTGATCCTGTTCGGACTGGCATGCCACATCTTCACTTTGGGCTTTACTGAAATAAACATATTTATCATTAGTTATATAACACATAACAACACTTTCACGTTAACGCACAATTATAATTCTACTTACCCGAGATACACTTTACAATTCTTTCCGCATTGAGCATAAGATGTGATCGAATCATGATGGGAAGGATTCTTGCAAATCACTTGATGCATCTTTCCATCACACGTTTCATCGTGGTGCTCAACCCAATGCTTTTGCAAATCTTCGAAATTGCGTAGATTCTCCCAGAATCTGGTATCACTTTCAATGATAGGTGTTGTTGTTCCACTCATCTTGACGTTGCGATGTGAAGTGAGAATGCATTCGTTCCCTAGTGAGCAGATGGGTGATGAAACGTGATCATACCTGTCTCCCCCCTCCCCATCCTATCGTCGATTGTACTTAACGTACGGAGGGTTTGTGTGAAGTGAGGACACGTTCGTTCCCGAGCTGGCGGGACAGGGTGAGACCTGTTAATTCGAATTTACTCACATATGCACAAATCTTGAGGAATGACAACACGTCATCACCCTTATACTTCAATGTGGAATAGATTTATATTTTCTCGTACCTCGATGTGGGAATGGAATTTAACCTTTTCTTAACCTTTACATCGCTCTTGGATACAATAGCTCAAGGAGAGATTCTGCATAGGGAACACCCCTTACCAGAATGTCTTATTACATTTATTTTCATAAATCTCTCCCAGTAAACATACCTAATCTTTCTCTCGATATTCTTTTATCTAAAGAATAACGATACTGCATCATATATCATACACTAAACGTAATAGATATCAAACCCTACACTCGATATTCATACATGAGAGTTCAAGCACACACACACACATCGAAAAGAATTCACATTTAATTCAAACATCCCCGGAACCCCCGTTACCCACCCCGCCCCATCACAATATCGAACCCTAGACTTCGATATTCATACATGAGAGTTCAAGCACACACACACACATCGAAAAGAATTCACATTTAATTCAAACATCCCCGGAACCCCCCCGTTACCCATCCCACCCATCACACATTACACATCACACACACACACACACACACACACACACAATCATCATCATCATCATCATCATCCCAACCCTCAAAAACATCTCACTGCACAGGGGAGAACGGCACTACGCCAACACTCCCCTTCTTTTACAACTCGATTTTCATATAGGAGAGTTCTAAATCAATGAGCATTCTACATCACTCATATATTAACACAGAGGAGAGTTCAACATCTTATCTATACTGTGCTGAAACGCTCAATTGTATACTACTCACTCTTAAAATCAGTTCACGCCTGTTCTTCATTATTTGTCATCGTTTTTTCAAATAAGGTATCAGAAATCAACCTCCTAGTTTGTGGCCAAACAAATATCTCCTCTTTAACTTTAGCTTTCAAGAATTTTTTTTTCAGATTTATTTGCAACATTTGTGATTCGTATTTAAAACCTTAAGATATTGCTTCGTTAGGTCTAATTTTCTGTATAACGGTGAAAAGAGAAACTTTTTTGGGTCCACAAGACACTCATGAATGGCATTTTTATTCTTCGCACGGGACTGTCTCTCTGTTTCCAATTTTTTCTTCTCCGGTGCTCAGGTCGTACTCTCATATCCCTCTCACAAATAAAACATGGCATTTTAATATAGCCTGATTGCTGACCTAGCAGCAATAACTTTTAAATCTACACATACCTTCCACATATGTTCTGCATATTTGACTTTCTCTAGAAATAAGTTTTGGTTATGGTGTATTTCCTCGAGTGAACGGAAAGGGCGACTGGAGCTGATGCATATTTATGTCCGCTATACAACAGTACACCTTTCAGACTAATTTTAGTATTGTTATCGATTATATTGGTGCCATTGTTGTGAAGCATAAATTTCAACAAAGAAAGGATTAGTATTTCTTAGTTACACACAGTATTTTTGCGCATAACTTACAGCAAAACATTTTAGATATAACTGCTAGTTATTAATAAAAATGATACGAGGTAGAAAAAAATTGATTACAGTTTTGGAATCAGCACTTCAAATTTAGTAAATCTTGGAGGAAACCACATAGTCATGTTTATATATCGTTAGCAAACGTATACATAGTGTTGCGAGCTTTAGTAGACATTATGTGACATTAAATAAATAATTAGTTCTGTAAAATGGAGTATAATTTCGAATTATAAGCCAAATAGTAATTTTTACACTGTGTGGAAGGTTCCCTATTAAGTTTGTTCCAGTTTGATTCAGTGATGTACAAACTTGTAGGAAATACACACACACACACACACACACACACACACACACACACACACACACACACACACACACGCCGATATGCCCGTCTCGGTAGCGTAGATGCTAGCGTGTCTGCCTCACGTTCAAGGGATCGCGAGTTCGAATCTCGGTTAGGTTGAGTTACCTGGATAAGGGTTTTCCGGGGTTTTCACTTATCTGAAAGACGAATGTCGCTAACTCTGATCTCTATGAGTCCCGGACTCATTTGAGCATCATTTCACCCATTAGATTCATCGTCCGATATGACTTAACGTTGCAGGACGTAAAATTAAAAGAACCCTATGGTTGCCTCAAATGCCTAGGTGCCAGTCTACTGAATCAAAGGTAGCGGGTTAAGGCCCATCCAGAACATTGGTTTTAAATGTGTTTAAAAGATACATTCCCATACCAGTAGCTTTTCTGGCATGTAAATGAATTCATTGGGACGAAATTCCGGCACTTCGACGCTGCGGATATCATACTGAAAATTGACAGCGTCGTTAACAAACAATATATTTATTTATTTACACACATTAACATGCACTCACGTATGCACACAGACACCGACTTTTAAATATATTCTGCTTTCTAAATCATGAATACGGATAAATGTTCTACCGCTTATCTATGCTAGTTATAGAAGTCTAAACAAAAAAGTGCATTGTATGAGCATCTCTTGAAATGAGAATGCGGTAAACAAAACGTCCGACCACATAACTTTCTCTACCTGTTGTCACTTACTTCTTAATATAGGGTGTGGTAAAACAATATGCAAAAAATTGAAGGTTAGAACGTTTTCTAAAGCTAAGGTGTAGTTGGGAGCATGGTATCGTATAATAACAGCAGGAGAGCTGCATGAGCTTAATCAAATCTGAATTTATGAAACATCTTCATTTGCTATCACACAATGGTCAACCAACTGACTTCTCACCAAGGGGTCGCGAGTTTAATTCCCGTCCAGGAGATGGACATTTCTCTATCAATAGGATTATTTTTTATCGTAACAGAATCTGGAATTGTGGATGTGTGAGTTAAACTTCCTCTTCGCCGTATTACTTTTCTCTATGTTGACTACACCCTCAGGGGCTTAGAAGTCACTATCTTGTATAAGTAGCCTATCGAAGAGCAAAAAGCTTAGGATCATAGTATATCCAGATTGAGTGATCAACTCAGTATCTGGTATGAAAGTGAAGAAAATGAAAGTGGTATGTAATAAGTCACGAAGAAAACTGTGAACTAAGTCCTGTTTGGAATCTTCCCTTGGAGTTTGAGTACTGGATCTCTAGGATACGAGTTGTTGGAGGTGTTATCCCTATGGTGATAGTGAATGTACGTTTCAAAATAAGTTAAAATGACTGAAACGTACAGTAACCTAAGCCACAAGTTCAAGTAGTAAAACCACTATGAAACGTTTCAACCAAAGCACTCGATATGGCCATTTCTGTTAAAGAAAACTGCAGAAATGACCCCCCCCCCTCAAAAAGTGTCACATGACGAGTATACCTGACAGTCTTAGCTAATGAGTACTTATACACAATGAGAAACCAATCATACATGCAACTATTTCTGTATACTGTTTGTACTGAACAAGAATGAACTTAGGTATTACTGTAGTATCCCGCAATACAATGCAGCATTTAACATCAGGTACACCTAGTGAAAGTTACCTAATCTCAGGAAGACCGGATTGCGAAGCATTTCTCAATCGCGTGACTACGGTGCTTGGAGCGTGAATGAGACATTATACTAATCTCTGTATCATATTTCTCTTGACAGAAGTTTGTCGATCCGCCAACTCTTACTGAAAGGAAGAGCTGAAGAACACTATGCAGCAAAACACCCACAGTTCGCTATTCATTTTCGTTTTCGTGATTGTACGCCAAGCTGTAGTTGCTTCAAGAATTGCAGGTCTCTGGTTCTATGAAATGAATTTGGAGCTTAGAGATTTTAATATTTATTTTAGCAGTTCACTACTAGTACCGGATCAGGTTTTTGTTTTAATGAAAATCATAAATATTGGTGCATCAGATTGATAAAATCTGATAAATTACACGACCTTTCCTATTGTGACAATATTTTGTAGATTTTCGAAAGGAGTATATTTGCAAAATTCAGGTATTCAGAAGATAAAGGAATAAAGCCCAGATGTGCGACTTCCTCTCAGGATGCATGCAAGTAATTTCCCGGAAGCTCATTTTACGTCTCTCGTTATATTGACAGATGAGCGAGTCCTTGATGTGTGTTGTCAGCTTAGCTGACGTTTGCTGACAAAGGCTTTAATCAACCACTTAGCCGGCTAGAACTTAAATATTTAAACACCCAGAATTTGACTTAAGCGGTAACAGTCTTGTACGTGCTAAGGCAAACCTACGACACATGCCTCTTCGAGGTCAGCTTTGACCATCTTCGACAGTGGAATTTGAGACGTCAAGAATGTCCGCCAAGGTAAAGCCAGCAGCTGACCTTTACTGAACAAACTTTGCTCTTCTGATTATTATGTAGATTAGTAATTCTGTTTATGTATATTAAACAATACTTATATGATAACCACCTGTCAATTCTTAAGGATACTCCTCCACCATACCCTTAGCCTCCCTAAGGAAGGAAACCCTCAGAGCTATCCCTTACGTTTCCCCTCTGGATAAGGCCGCCAAGGCGGCCTGGATTTGATCCCAGACAAACACAAAGAGCTATTTCTGGTGGACAACACGGCGCTGGGGCGGGGTTTCTCCGGGATTTCCAGTTTCCCTTACCATTTTATTCCACCGGTCCTCCGTCTTCATCTCATGTATCATCAATGTCACCGCCTGCGGTGTCGTATGTAGTAAAACCGAGCTATAAGCACTACATATTTCACTTCATTCCCCTTCGGGCGGAAACAAGTGACGTTCAGTGGCGTAAGTTGCATGGAACTTTGTATCGGGTGAAAACGCATTCTTACTTTAAACGCCATCTGGTGCAGCGCCATGCATCGTCACAGCTAATGGATTCCTCATTACACTGTTCTTATTTATTATTGTATAGCTTCTACAACTATTCTTACGAAGACTTGGTTATCTGTCTGCTTCATACCAGGCTCCTCCTAGACCATTCATAATACACTTTTTATTATTCATGAAAAGATCACAAATTACGTTATTTTAATTAAATATTTGAACCATGATTTAGACAATTTAAAATTTCCAAAAATCTGCCATGTAAATGTAGTTAGCATTTTATTAAAACCCTTTGTTAACCAACTTTGGGAAGTAATGAAATCCTTCGTTTTTTAATTATCATGTTCACAAACACATATAAACCGGACTTTTTTCTTCGCTCAAAGGTTCTACCTCTTCCTCTAACCATTTACAATTACTCATTATCCTATTTGATTCTATTTATCTCCTCTTCCACGAGTATTGCACCTTTTGTTTTATTAAAACTAGGAAAGGGTACTCAATACTTGCAATACCTCGATACTATTTGCATGGTATAGACATCGAATGATATTTCAGAAAAATCGCTTTGTACTTTTCAATACTTCGGTGGCGATTCTGCAACTTTTATTTTATTTTAAAGTCACAAAATATTATTGGTGCAAGTAGAAAATAATAAAGCCCGAAAAATTCCCAGGAATGTGTTACCCGTACAGGAAAATTATGCAAGAAAATAATTGTATGTTACTGGGTTACTGGAAAAAAATTTAATATCCAAAACTAAAAAAGATTAGCCGCTGAAAGACTATATATCATACTAGGAACCGCATGTGACTGAAAAAGAAGTGGACTTCAACCCGAAAGGGTGAGAATAATGGCATTTTTTAACAAAAAGTTACAATTGGGGAGTGTTTAAAAATGCATTTTGCTTTTAAATGTAATGTAGTGTTTAAAATAAGTACACTGATGCTTTTAAATTTTGTCTAATTAAATATTTCCACCTATTTAATTTCAATGATATTACACTGTTCTCTTAACATTCTATTTCGTATTGAAGCTTGAAGTAGAAATGACGGAGCAAGTATCGAAGTATCGAGTATCGTGGAAAATGTCATGCAGCAATATGGAGTATCCTGCATCGGAAAATACTGCTATCGACCTATCTCTATTTAAAACTAGTATTCGTTTTTTACTCATTCTATGTATCTGTTATTTCCACTTCTGTACATTTTCTTTTCTTTTTCTTGTATATATAGTTTACTAAAGTTTTGTCTGTGTTTGCGCGTATTTACTGAAACCTTTTCCCTATTTTCTTCGCCTTTGCCTAAATGAAAGCCTCACTTTGAAGCCAAAGTAGTATAAATTTAAGAACTACGTATTTTCGGTAATTATTTTTGAACTTGGCGGTGCCATGGCAGATAGCTCGCCTCTAAAGGAAACAGTCCCAAGGGACTCTACTGGACAAAGCAGTGTCTGGACTGTTTCCGTTCGGTTTCTCCGCCATTCATTCCACCAGTTGCTACATATATCAATTCATCCATTTCATATATCCTGCTTCACACTCATACGAGGTATTAGGCTCATCCTATATCCCGGATAAATTCTATCCAGAGCTTCTCTGCTACTCAACAGGCAGCCAGTCTTGGTGCAGATTCTCCTACGATAAATTTAAACAAGAAATGTAAAAGCTATATTTTACCTTGCCGAGTATTATCTCGTGGCGTTAACTGTATTTCATTTGTGTGTATATTTAAATTATTTCTTGGTAAATACATTTTATAAACGATGTTTATAAGCGATTTTTATAACAATTGTTGTTTGGGGGATTAAGACCTCAAATTGTGCACTTCTGGTGATATTTTGGAATAGGAATTTTGAAGAAGTACAATATTTCCTCTCTCACTGTAAATAAGGAATATAAAATATAAAAAGGAACGAAAGGGGAAAAAAGAAGAAACTAAATGGAAATAGGTGGATCAGGGGGACAGACAAGAAAATATAATTCTGACTACGTAGGAGAATAACTTACAATTTGATACTTAGAAGGCACATCATGTGTTCAAAGCAGACCTTAGTCTATGATATCACAATAATTGTGACTGAGATTACTAGAGATGTGACAAAATCCCAGATGAGCTT
Source organism: Mantis religiosa (assembly GCA_030765055.1). Lineage (NCBI taxonomy): Eukaryota > Metazoa > Arthropoda > Insecta > Mantodea > Mantidae > Mantis > Mantis religiosa. The sequence continues at coordinate 78,052,954 of CM060954.1, forward strand.
GCTGAAACAGAGGGTAACGTTCATTGCATTAAAATGGAACGGTATCTTAATCCCCAGGAAGACTTGGCGAGCACGTCTAGGGATTACCATCTACACTTTTGCAAGCCAGGTGACGTCTGCAATAAAAAATAACCTCGACACCTTATCTGTATTAGCCAGGCAGACATTACTACTGGACATTTGGCTTGCTGTTATCTAATTTCACGTTCAGAAAAGGAATAACTTTCTACCTGTCAATAAGTGAATGTAATATTTTCAAAGATGTTTTATATTTTTGAATATGTGGTATAAAACATTTATTTTAAGATGCCTCCATCTAAGCTTTCGCTAACTTCACTCAAAGGAATTCTTAATATACGAATATCATTATACACCTACACTTGGAAAACATTAACTCGTATATTTATTCAAAAAATATGGTTTTATTTATCGACTGCTCAAATGTGAATTATAAATCGCACAATAGTTCTAAACATTGACCTTCGCTCACAGAAGAGTCAGCGAGCCCAGGTCTAACCTTCTTTCTTTTGCCTCCTTCAACTCCTGTTTCTCCTGTTATTTGATCCAATATATCGCGTGAATCGTCTGCAACCCCCCTCCCCGAGTATAGTTGACTATAAACTACTGTGACAGTCCTACATATAGTAAGTGTCCATTAAGAAATGAATACACAGAATTATGTTATTTACCCCTTAAATCGGTGCTAGCAATAGATAATGCTTAATACCATAATAACGCAAGTAGATAAACCTACATCGTCAAGTTGTTTAATAAGATATATGCTTTCTTGGTTACAAAATCATAATATCCCGTTTGATGAAAATAGCGCAAGAACAAAATTGTATGAAATAATTCTAGCCAACAAGCCTACTCAGAACTTTGTGATTGGCCAAATATTGTCAGAATATATCCAGGCAACTTTAAGACTTCCACCGTAACATCCGTTTTTGAATCCTATAGAATTAAAGTGGACAGATACCAAAAAATGGGTTGCTTCCAGAAATGTAACCTTTAAAACGAAAGCTGAAATATGCCGTTAATGCTTTGAGCACATTGGACAAATGGAATTGGCAAAGATATGTCATCACATGGATGAAATGAAACAGGATAAAATTAGCCTTCATCAAAAGACATTTCATTTTGTGGTAGAGCTCATCTGATAAGCAGCAGACTACCATGTGCTCGGCTCAAAGCCAATAACTTCCAAGAAAACCCCCGTATGTTCTGCAGCTTCGCCTTGATATTTTTCCATAATCAGATGATATTAAAGTTCTGAGATGGGGGCTTACATGATATGGGATGTAATAATCCTTTAGAACAGAAAGAAAAGGACATAGCTGTTCCTTAAGGATCAGAATCTAATAACTGTATATTGGTTTTACAGGAATACTGAACCTCCTGATCTTCTGATTTCAATTTCTGTTACACAGTTAGTTGTCTTTGTTGCCTTTGATAAAGATAACATAAGTAACGTTGTATTTCACTTTTTATACATGTTTTTTCTTGCCATTCAATCATAATCTTGAAACTTCAATACTATCCGACCGCCAGAAGGATATCGGGACCACAGGTATGTGAGGGCAATTGAACTCTTGTTATATCTGTTCACGCAGCGCACTTGTGTGCTACGAAATATGTGTGTGTGTGTGTGTGTGTGTGTGTGTGTGTGTGTGTGTGTGTGTGTGCGTGTGTGTGTCTGTGAAATACCCATGCTGCCAGAAAATAGTTTTACATAACTGCTGTGTTTAGGTGCTGCACAATATCTGACAACACTGTGTATTGTATATGACACTAGTGAGCATAAACTCGTTGGGGAGGGTTGAAAATGCTTACGAAACACATTCTTCATATAGTAGGTATATATGGTGCATCCTGTGCACCCAACATAAGAAGGCTAGGCAGAAGAATGTGTAACGTAAGTTTTTTTTCTGTTTCCATGAAGTTTATGCTCGCCTTTCGGATATGTTAAGGATGCAACATTCATCTAAATTACACAGCGTTGTCATATAACTCATCCACGTATAATACGTATTTCTGCAATTAATGCAACAAGCATTAGATCTGGCAGAATGGGTGACTCATATGTACAGTCTCGAGACACTTATGACGTGGAGAGAGAGAGAGAGAGAGAGAGAGAGAGAGAGAGAGAGAGAGAGAGAGAGAGAGAGAGAGAGAGAGAGAGAGAGAGAGAGAGAGAGAGAGAGAGAGAGAGAGAGAGAGAGAGAGAGAGAGAGAGAGAGAGAGAGAGAGAGAGAGAGAGAGAGGAGCGGGGAGTGAAAGAGATGGATAGCGTTGAAGCTACGCCTACGCCAATGCACAGCGCTAATGACGTGCCGAGGAGAGATGGGGTCGGGAGAGAAAGAACAAGAGAAAGGTCTGGACAATTCTTTCGCCATCGCAAGGATCCGTGAAGCTTCGGGAAGTTTCGCCAGTCTGCGTGAAATAGCTACACTGTGTATAAAAAGTGAGCTAGGACTGCGAGCGGCATACGGACTGCGTACGTATGTGTTACGTAATTCTGCTGCTGTACAAAGTGTATTTCTACGCAAATAAAGAACGTTTTGAATGTCTGCAACTTGAACTTTTAATTCTACGAACCCACAAAGTCACTGTACTCTCATACACTCAGATCATCGTAAACAGATCCACTAACAGAGCAAAAAAGTAGTTCCAGCTCCTCTCCTTCTTCTGGCCCCGCTTGCCTTTTTGTGGTGGTTACACAGTACACATATATGCAGAGCAAATGTTTTAGCCTAGTCACTAAACCTGATAACAAAATAAACAAGATATGCATCTTTTACGAGGTTTATGATATTTCTTCGTTCTTTCAGCACACTTGTCCTAAAAATATAATAAAGCAAACCAGCTTATCCTAACAACCAAACGTAACCATTGCTATTGGAAAACTGTACTTGAATAGTATCAGCGAATATATCTACTAATGGACTTCAGTATACTTCTACTATTACTAATTCTTCTTCCTTTTCTGTAAATAGAAACAAAACTTTCGTTCTGCGTCTTCCTGAAACAAATACAGACATATTAAAAACAAATTAGTGTTTATCCATTAAATATACATATTTATGACATGTAAAACCTGACGTGGCAGAAAAACGGATCGCCTTTATGAATTATATGAAAAAACTCCGTTTGAACATATCATTCATAGCTAGACTGCATTACATTTGTAAAAGTTAAATTTCTCATGAAAGAGCTGCGGTGTCCAACCTTAGCTCTTTAAGCTCTTTTGTGACCGTTTGCTTCACTTGCTTTGTTTAAAGCCTTTCTCTTTCATAAATGCAGGTAACCAAGTATTACAGAATTTGTGTACCATGAATGTATAGTATTTCGACAAATAGTAAGTTGAAGCAAATCCACCTTCTTTCCACTTCGATTGTTGAACCTGTTTATGGTAACGCATTTGTAAACTAAATGCTCTCCTCCACTTTACCACGTAGAACTGTTGTAATACCTACAGAACGATACGGTAATACGTACACTGTTCACTTCAGTTCAGTTCATTGCAATGCGTAGTAATGTTATTTACTGATTGTATATCACAATTCACTAACTGGAACAGAAAGAACCCATCTGCCGTGAGATACATTTAATAACAAAAGTAGCAATCTGTTTTTAAACTGTATCGGTAGTCCCAAAATCCTAACCTCAAAAACATTGTTTATATTGACCTTCTACTTAATTTTCTGTACATTGTTTCCGTAGTTTGTGCGCTTAAGCCGTGTTAATAATATGACACGACTATTTTTATTGTTTCATTTAACTATAGTAGTATAATATATATGTAATAGTTACATTTGCGCTGTTTTGATGTAGAACATTGCTAATGCTGTTAACTAATATAAAGTTGTTTTCTCTTTGGATTTTATACATTAGATTACACACACACACACACACACACACACACACACACACACACACACATGCACACATTCAGTCACACTTCGGTTCTGGGAAGGTTAGGGAAGAATCTTGAATAGACAAATCCCTTCCCCACTCAGAAATAGATTCCAAGACTATCGCTACATGTATTATGCATACTGCATAAAATATACATGCCTCAGTTCATTTCAGAAATAAATCTGCATTTGAGTTCTATGTAATAAACCTGTAGATTAACCATTTTGATTATTGATGTTTTCTTGGATTGTACAGTTACGGTATGCTTTTGACGCTGTTCGTATTAGTTCTTACTAGAAAATTTTCAGCTTGATATCAATAATGTCGAATGCCTTAATAAGTGGTATGGCAAGAAAAAATAAGTGGAGAAAGAAAAAGTGCTCAAAATAGTACGGGATGACTGGTTTGAACTTGTAGTGATGAAGTGACTAACTGCATCGCTTGATAGGGGAAGGAAAGTTGGGAAAAAAGTCAATGAAGTACTAAGCCTAAGAGACTGGCGAAGAAAACGAACATTTAATATACATTTATTAAAGAGTGGGCCGTAAATAATCCTGGAAAGTATGATATCGGGTAGTATATTTTAGTCAGGGAAATATCAAATGTCGGTGATTAGGGAAAAGCTATGAAAAACAAAGTGAGAAGATACGACAAGGAAATGAGGTACAGTCAAATAATGAAATCGGGGTGTGGTACATTAGGGAAGCTATGATGAGGATTAAGTACTACGAGTGAAGCTAAGGTGATGAGCTGAGAAAGAGGGAAACTTAATAAGTGAGAGGGGTAAAATAAAAAGAAAATTGAAGAATAAAGTGGGAGCAGGATAGCTTAGAGAAAAAGTAGAAAATGAACGCGCCCAGTCATTCTGGAGCAAGACAGTGATCCCTGCAAAATATAACCATGATGTTTGGGTGTACGATGTTAACGTAAATTTAAACTACTCCAAATAAAAAGAAAACTGTAATATGTGTAATGTAAATAAAACCAAATGTAACTATCGTGTTTCAGTTGCAGCTGTCTGCGTCACTATACTTCTCAGGTCTCTTAAGCTAATTTTTTTGTCATGTGCACAACTTGTATTCTAAATTTATAAATTTTATTATAAATTTATAACTGAATTGATAGTGGCAGATTAAGATAGAACCAGTAAATATCTACTGGCTTAAACATTTAATAAATTAAAGAATAGTTAGAGGCTGTTAATTCAGCTGATATGCTGTCTGAAGCCATTACCACTGCACAGGAATTCAAGTGAAAAGTACGCTCAGTGAATCAATACCTTTTTTCTCCAGTTCTTGATTTAAACGCAAAATACAGCCAGTCTCATGAAATCAAAAGCCTTGCTGAGAGATTGAAGAACACAAATCCAATTTTTGTGAGTCAAACGATTGGGTGGAATGCCTACAATAACAATGGAAGCTGAGAACTCGAATCCAATGCCCGATTGTGGCGGGAACTTTAATCAAGTGTAGTGGTGATCGATAAGGGCACTTGATTCAATTGACGGCTCTGGGGTTTTATTCACTAGAGGAATTCGACCTGAATACCTATGGAATTCACTGAAACAGTTTCGGAGCGGCATAGTGCCCACCCAGGAGAAATCTGTCACTTGATATTGACATTTTAATATCGACGTTTCCATTCTCTTAATTTAAGTGAAGTTGTGATTTTCGTAAATTATAACAATCGTTTACGTAGTAATTTATCATATTGAAATAAAACAAATCGCATTGACATTGAGCTTGAGTTTAATAGTATATGTAATTGAAAGTGCAAAAACGAATGAAGCTGGCATACTGAGGATACTTTTCCCTTAAATTTTATAGCCCAAATGTTAACAAATGTGTGTAAATGCTAAGAGACAAATAACTTTGAACCTTTGAAATGTGTTATACTAAAGATTAAGGGGACGAAACATGCATTTTTTCGAAATTACCGAATCTTTAAAACTGTAACAGAAGGAATTACACATCTTATATGATGCAAGGAGTAACATGTCTGCCTAATAATAATCAGGAGGGGGTCCAAACATCTAACTGAATACAGATTGAGAAGGAAAGGAGTAATTTTCAAAATAAAAAGCTTAAACTGAAATGTTAGCTTACAAAAATATGACGTGTAATTAAGGTAATTTTATGATATTCTGTAAGTTCATGTTAGTGTATAAAGAATCAAAAAAGTAGTGAAATTTCACTTAAAAATATAAAATGTTTAAATAATCAGTTATTAATGATGTAACAGAAGTTGGGTGTCTCCGAATAATTTCTATCCAAACAAATTGAAACCATAAAGTTTTGTACAGCAAAAGCAAAACCAGTTGCTACTAGAGTTGTATTGAGGTGTAAAGGAAATTCACCCATAACAAGCAAGGCCAGAGCACGAAGGAAGTTGTCAGGATAAAAAGTATACATTTGCTATCTTATGTCAAAGCCACTTGAAATTTTGTAACATTGTTTCAACAATGACTTTATAATTAAGGATCTTTGTTATTGCCTAAGAAGTTTTCAGGTTTGATTGGAAGGCGGTACTCGCTTCTATAGACAGCAGTCACAAATCTGTATTGAGAAATTTGCCTCCAAGAAGTGATAAATTTTCCTCTAAGAAATGATAAATGTTCCTTCAACAGTACTCATTATCTACTGACTCAACTCTATATTTTTGTACTGAAATCGTGAAAAACCTATACGTGATAGAAAAAAGCTAGAAGCAGTTTTTAAATAACCATAAAAATTGAGTCAGAATCACTTATTAGTTTTCAGTCATCCGATAACATTATCAAGCGACAGGCTTAATTTTAGTGCAAACTGTCGTGGTACACGTGATGGATCCTCTGTGCTTTTGTCAGCGGGTAAGTATCTTAGGCATTTGTGACCCCTCACTTCCAGGCACTATCAGTAAGTGTTACCGCTTACTAAATATATAATTCCCTTATATAACTGCATTTTGGGGTTGTCACTTAGCACTTGTGTCACATTTGACACCGTATACCTACGTGTGGTAAAGCTAACCTATCCGAAACGATCAACCGACATTAAGCGTGCTTTCCTAACATTGGAATAAAAGTCTCAGCATATATTTTGCTACTATCTGGTGTTTTCTATGATGACGTTAATAGTAATCTGGAGAGCGTTATTCGATTACAACACAGTATCACTTTCATGATAATCAGTGAAAACTCTTAATGGAAGTCCATGTTTAACTCTTGTAACAGAATATGGAAAGGAAGCCGTCTAAATATAGGAGAAGCAACAAGTTTGACTACTTCACCTAACCATAACTGTTTCTCCGTGTTCACTAGCGAGATTTCCGTTAAATGTAATCAGAGATTAAAACAGTAATGCTACACATCATGCCAGTATTCACTCGCTGAAATTTGTCAGTCCATCCACAGACAATTTCATTACAATGCATGAGTCAGCAATTGCAAACACATGACAATATAAGTGCAATTTGTTTGGGAAAGTATAAGTTATAGTTCGAGTGCTTTCAAACTGGCTATTTCTCTATCCATAAACATGACTGCTTTCTCATAAACTAATTTAGGATACTGGAAGTAATTCTTAGATTGATAAAACAATGAGTAAATGCTTTTTATTCATACATTGCCTTTATCTTTTTGGAAAATAACTTCTTATGACCTTGAATCAAAAGTAATTCGTATTCTTTATTAAACAAGCATGCCTTTTTGTAAAGGTATATCAGTGAAATAGAAGACAGACATTTATAACTCGTAAATATTTTTAGTCTGATATCATTCATTGTTTCTGGAAATAGGTAATGAATTTAGAATGGGATGGGGTATTTAATGTTCCCTTAGATAGTAATTTTTCTTTTATTGCCTAAATGTTTAACCTGCCTAGACTTATTTTAATATCTTCTTGTTCTTCCTGAAATGGTAACAAAACGGAATTCTCCAGACCCTGTCTTCAGAACGGAGTCCTTTCTATTTCTCTTTTTGCAGGACGTTAAGGGTATAACAGCCTAATGAAAAATTTTATCTTTTTACTTCATTTACAGCCAAAATAATTTTAGTTAATGAGAGTAGTACGTTTACAGGTATGTTAGTAGCTCTAAGTACACTTGGCCAAACGTGTTTTACTTCCCTGAGAGAAAGTGATAGACCCTTGTAAGTAGATCTATTGGAACGTAACAGAAATTCTCAGGGACGAAATTCTGACACGCCGCTGCGCTGATAAATTACAGCGTTAACAAACAAAATATTTGTTTCCAGAGAGCATGGGGCAGATATTTGGGAAGGGTAAAGTAAGGCAGGCAATCCCTGCGGTAACGTATGCAGAGGTCACTCTAATGAAACCAATAGCTACTGGAGGAGTTACTCAAAGTTCTTACGTACCGAAATATATGGTGTTATTTACAACTTAAACTTCCATTGACAAAGAAATAAGAAAATATGTTTAGATACAGCCTGTTGTGAAAGGTAGTGCAAATATGTTTTCAGTAACTGGATTACTACTTTTAACGTATTCTTTGTAAGGTTGATGACCCCAAACTATCTGAGTCAGCATATCAGTTAACGATCTCTGAACACGATAGTCTATACTGACTGGCGCAGTTACCTAATGTGCAAAAACATTGGATGTTTAATTATGTTATGTATTTGTGATAACATATTTACACGAAGAGAAAGAAGAACATGTTGAAGTGGTTACATGTAAAGAAACCGTTATAAAAGCATTTCATTTATATCTATATTGTGCGATGTTTCAACGTTGGAAGACTTTAAGGATAAAAAAGGCCTGCATCCTACATTCTATGTAGTGCACGTACTGTTAGTGTTATACGGGTTAACCATTCCTAGAATTCCAAGAAGGACGGCATTTTCAATCTGCTGTAGTATTTTGAGTATATTTGAAGTTAATATAATTCCTTATAACTCGATGCAAATTGTTTTGTCTTGACGTTTCTTACAGATACAAAAGAAAGGAAACAAAAAGCTCCCCTTACAGTTTTCACGGTCTTTGCCCAAACCGGATGGTAGCTACATTACGAATGTGACACCGGAGTGCAATTCAAGTGAGCTGTTGGCTTGTAGAAAAGGTATCCAGGTCAGCTGCCGGACGGACATTTCCATATTCAAATTCAGAGTCCGTGACATGCAGGATGGGCATTACATGCCTCTGCCTTCCCTGGGGAAGCCCGGAAAACTGTCGAACTCTTTTCTCCAGTTTTTACTTCGCTGCACACAAACTCTCAGAGTCTTTGTTTTCTCTCCTTCGTATAAAGATCTGTTTCTTTAGGAACTTTTGCGGCGTACCGACAGCGAAAGGTGGTCTTATTTTATTACTTCGTGGAGAACCGGATGATAAGTTTGAGTTTATTCTTCAGGGTAAACAAATGTTTGTTGACCAGCGAAAGCAAATGCGGTTCTAGATTCAGAAAAGTGAAGGCCCGTTGCTGAGGCAGGTGACAGTTTTTTGAGAATCTACTACAGACGAAACAATCAACAATTGAGTAGGTAACTTGAGTTACTGTTAGCTTCGTGGCCCTTAACTTATATTTAAGATACACTCGCTAAAACTATTACCTGTTTCTTTAAGTGTTTTATTTTCTCTGCCACTTAGCTAGAGTAGGGAAGGCAGTTTATTACACTTAAAAATTAATTTCCCAATTGTAATCCAACTAGGAAACGTTTCATGCATATTAATAACTTTGAAAAATATAATTCAGAAATAAAATCTTTCATGAATACAAAAATTGTAATTCATGTTAAACATTTTCCAAAAGTACATTATCGAGAAAATTCCCGACCTCAAATTATGGTTTAAATGTAAAACTTTACCAGTCCTATTTATTTTCTCTAGAGCCTATCTAATGATATAGATTAAACTATTACATATTCAAGATATTTATGTGAAGTACAAAATTCTTATCTTAAATTTTCTACGAATAGCTTATGATAGCCTCTTTGCCTATAAGTAATTTTGTACTGTTTATGTAACTAGTAAACCAAAGAGAGAATAGTCCAAAACTGAGATGCGCTTTAAAGACACGGCTTGTCAAATATCTCTGCAATGTAATCTTTTTCAAATATCGGTTTGTCGATCTTTTTCATTTTTTGAAGTATTGCCAACTTTAGTTTTGTATGAATTTATTCTTTGTTATTACTTTTTGTTTCATTGTTGGGCAGGTATGCCATCATTTTCAGCTATTATGAGTGAAAATTATCAGCACACGAACTCAAAATAGATTACTTTGTACTTGCTGAATTCCTTCTCGGGCAGCAAGCCAGGCGAAAAGACGATTAGAAATCGACGTTTCGGGAGTGTGCATCGCTATCATCAGGATATGTATTAAATATTACAACTACAAATCAAACACTGGATATAACACAAATATAAACAAAGACAAAACACTATCAAAAATCGTATTACTGAACAAAAGACTCTTTTCAGTAAATTAAATGTCAGATCTGGAGATAGCGTGAGTATAGAAAATTGTGTCAAAGAAACGTAACTACTTAACTTGATTATCAAGCTGTATTGATATTTTCTTCTTAAATCAACGGATTTCCATTTTCAAGGCCGGTTTCCGAGAGGAGCTGAACTGAAATCCAGCATCACGAATAAGCGTACTCCTATCGGAGGAAATGACCAAAACCTCCTTAACTCTCCGCTCCCAGTAACTGTTGCATATTGCCAAGATGGTCATCTCCCGAAAATTGGCTCTATGGTCGTTATCAAAGCAATGCTCTGCCAGCCTAGACTTCTCAGGTTGCATTAAACGAATGCTCCGTTCATTTTCGTTTATTCTGGTGGCAAAGGTCTTTCCTGTTTGTCCTATATACGGTGTCCCTCATTCACAGCTAGGAAAGTAAAACCTGTAATACAGCAAGCGTCCCGTTTACCGGCAAACTATCCCGCAGAATCAGCAGAAATCTCGCTAAAAACATAAGGACTATCCACAAGCCACCTGCGAAGATTAAACATCTGTAGACACCGATGAAAGACAAACTGGTCTTCCAAGTTCCGGGAGTGTACCGCATTCCCTGTGAATGTGGGACACCGTATATGGGACAAACCGGAAGGACTATTGCTACCAGAATAAACGAACATGAACGGAGCATTCGTTTAATGCAACCTGAGAAGTCTAGGCTGGCAGAACATTGTTTTGATAACGACCATAGAGACAATTTTCGGGAGATGACCATCTTGGCAATATGCAACAGTTACTGGGAGCGGAGAATTAACGAGGCTTTGTGCATTTCCTCTGAAAGGAGCACGCTTAATCGTGATGCTGGATTTCAGTTCAGCTCCTCTCGGAAATCGGCCTTAAAAATAGGAATCCGTCGATTTAAGAAGAAAATATCAATACAGCTTGATAAACAAGTAGTTACGTTTCTTTGACTCAATTTTATATACTAACGCCATCTCCTGACCTGACATTTAATTTACTGAAAACAGTCTTTTGTTCAGTAATGCGAATTTTCATAGTGTTCTCTCTTTGTTTATATTTGTGTTATATCCAGTGATTCATTTGTGGTTATAACATTTAATAAATACTCTGATGATAGGAGAGACGCACACTCCCGAAGCGTCGATTTCTAATCGTCTTTTCACCTGGCTTGTTGCCCGAGAAGAAATTGAGCATATTTGTCGCCAGGAAAGCTTCAGGTCTTATTTTACTTTGTATTTGTTACTCCATGTGAAACGATGACTAATAACAGTAGGATTACAGTATATATTTAAGTACTGGAGCGTTATACAAAACGCCCACATATTTACCGCTAGTGGAAATTTATTGACCAAATAGTGGTCTAAATTATGAAGTCCTGGACTTAAAGCACTTAAACGTTATAAGTCACCAACGGCAGTTCCTCTTAGATTCTCAACCGGAAGGTGGACATATTTCTTTAATTACGATTACTTCCTACCCTGTATATCGACAAAAGTGTGTATGTGATAGCAAATGTGCTTATTAAAATAAGCTTAAAGTTATAAAAACTAAAAGTTCTAACATAATACGTTTCACTGTCTGGTTATTAATTTCAGAGCCCTGTTCGGATAGTATCATGAAATATATGGATACGCACTTGTATGTAAAAAAAGAAAATTTGTTCCAGTCCTTTTATCTTAACACTTTTAAAAAGCTTTTAAATCGAGAAAGGTGCTGATCAATTTTGGAATATTTGGAGCAACATATAAATAATAAAACACATAAATAAAACAAAACGTGACTAGATTTGAAATCCTACATGACTTCAATAATACAATATTTAAAAATAGCATGCGAGTATTTTAGCTTACTGGTGATGGGCAACAAAATGCAAGTTATAATAACATGATTTCATATTTTATTTCCAAACAATTGAGGTAAAGTTTGTTTTTAAGGTTTTGATTGATATATTTGAATTTTTAATGAAGTAAATATGTAAACTAATGAATAGGAGAGGACTCAGAATATTTGAAGACGAAGTGATGTTACATCACCTTTGACTCCATCTCTAGTCTTGTTCTCGGATGGGCTAGTACAGTAGTGATCTTTGATGCAGGAAATAAAATGCCCTCCGTCGTTATTAAATATCTCGAAGATCTCACCAGCATCTGTATTAAACCCAAGCTTACTCGGCAGAGCTATGAGGGTTAGCCATCAGAGTTTGCGTAGATATTGTAAGAAACGACACAGTTTAAGTTTTTAAAATCAAGTTTTATTGATTGGAAACTTGATATTAAATGTTCAAAATATGCCGATCACTGATATAATACTTATTCTCTTGCTATGAAACAAATATATTCATAAATAGTATATTTCTTAAGAAGTTTAAGAGACGGAACGCTACAAAGGTCCATTCTCGTTACCAACCAGACGCGAAGTGAGTTGGAGAGACGCAGTCAACGATTTGGTACTTTAGTTCCAGCGCTTGCCCACGTGCCAGCTGCGGCTTGCGCTAGTGGTATAACAATGCCTAGGCGACAATACTATTTCAAAGTGTGTATTGTATGAGTCGTAGAAAAGCTGAACCGAAGTTTCCCTTGCAGTGAATGGAGAAGAATTTCAGAAATACACCTTTTTATGCACTCAAATCCCACTACATTTCATTTTTCTTTCTGATTTTCACATCTACGCCTATCTAATCGCACATTCCTGAATATGAATTTGTTACCCGGCCTTTCAGCAAATAGAATACTTGTAGAATGATTTCAGAAGAACATGAATTACGTTTGCTACACAGGCCTTACCAAAAGCCTTTTCCTAAGCATTTAAATTGCATCGCTAAACGTCCTTGCTCATCTTTCTACAGTATGGATAGAATTTTAAATGCAGAAATTTATTAATTCTAGTTGTTTATCCATTTTCTTTGTAAATTTTTACATTACCTTTTACGTTAACGTCAGTAAATATTCTATTTATGCTTATACTGTAATAATATCTAATTTATTTTATTTTGTACTGTCTCAAAGACGTGGTAACTGAAAAGCGAGACAGTTTAAAAATAAACGTGCTGTCAGGTTTTAAGTTAATGGGATTTTAAGGGGTTTATAGCGAAAATTTACGCGCTCGGGCACTTAAAGCTTTTTGGCATTGGACATTTCTCTGCTGTGTGATAAGGAAGAAGCAATCACGTGCAGTAACTGGCTTGAAAGAGACAGCTTTATCTTCATTTTCCCTTGGCACGGAGGCGAGTCATTCACATTAATGCCTTTGTGAAAACTCATTGGTAGCAGTTGCAGTTAAAACAGCTGACGACAGAAATTCTCACTGCGCGTTGTCATCTATTTCAAGGGTCGAGCGTCCATCTCTTTTAAGGTGTTTATCATTGAAGTAAAGCGTCGCAATGAAGTTTAAACTATATTTTATGTATTCTTTCTTTCCCCAGTGGTTTACGCCATTCAAACTGCTCCTTGAAATAAGATTATAACGTATTAGCTCGAAATTTATTGGGGAGCTTCGGGAATTGCAGATTTAAAGATTATTGTCCATAATTAAAAACATACTTCCTTAATTTTGTTTTTCTTAACCCACATTGAAAAATTTATAATGCAGTAACGTATACAATATTTTCTTTAGTTAAAGTAATTAAAATTAAGAAACGCCTGCACGCAATTTCTTCGTACACTAATCTCAAACTTGGCCTCTGGGACTAGGAGTAACATTGGGATCTTTAGTTCCCGAGGTTATACCCTGAGGAGAGTGATTGATTTTTCGCGCGTAAAATCTTGGCTTCCTTTGGAAGGAAAATAGAGCCAGTGATATCGTGTGGTGGATTCACAGTAAGAAACCACAAGCCAGATAAAGAGGTCTTCGAAACAAATTAAGGAGTCATTCACGCCTAATATAGAATGGAACGCCATAAATTAAAAAAGAAAATAGCTGGATTTGCTTTTGAATCGAAATAGGTAAGCACAAAATTTGCCATGGCCAGTTAAAACTTGAGTGAGAACTTAATTAGGATTAACAATTTAAATTTATGTCTATCAGAAACCATTGAGAAATATAAATCCTTAAAGATTGAAAGCTGTTGCATCATTTCACTGCTCCAGAATTGCGAGATGTCCCGCACATATTATTTCATTTCCCCATTTTATGTTTTGAAAGATATTAACCTGAATTATTGCTTCAATCCTTAGTTTTCGCTTCCGAAAATCACTTGCATTACACATTTTGATGAATTACAAAGCTTATCGGTATTTCATGGCTTTTTTGAACAAAATATTTCTTAAACTAAATGATTAACTTTGATGTTAAATGTTCGTCATTTTGATCATATTTTATTTTGCCATATATTTTAATTTTATTATATTCATGTCATAAGGTGCAAACTGTTTGGATAAAATAGGAATCACAGTATTGGATAATAAATAAATAACAAATAAACTAAACATTTGGAAACATTGCATCGAAGAGTCTAAGAAGAAAATCAAACTTCGTTTCGGCAGTATGCAGTTAGCGCACTTAAATCGCAGTATACTATTTTATTATATTTAGATGATTTACGAGCGTTACTTAAGGTGATAATGCCATAGGGGAATGTTGATAAATGCATGTACAGAGTGGCGCACGATAAGTCATCCAATTGAATTTTGATCCTACAAGTATACTATTGGGGCAATAGCATTCAAATTATATGCTCAACTTCGTACAGTTCATGGAAATGACTCCAGATATCGTTACGAGTTTATCGCTTCCGTTTTGAGTCCGCCATTTCAGTTTACCACGATGGCGGACAAAGGACGGTTGGTTGACCAGAGCATTAAAGACGGACTGTTCGCAGCGACGAACAGTGTTACATTGACACAAAGAAGGTTTCGTGCTCATTTGTCACACGCTGGGCTCCCAGCCCACAGACAATACGCAGATTTCATCACAAATTTCCAGGTACTGGATCTATTTTTGAGAGTAAGTGGCCACATGCACGTACCGTACGTTCGCCGCAAAACATTGAAGCAGTTCAAGAGGCTTTGACTCGTAGTCCGAGTAAATCAACAAGAAGAGCCAGTGCCGAGTTGAGAATTTCACGCCGATCTGTACAAAGAATTATTCAATCCAAGCTTCGCTTGTATCCATACAAGATGACAGAGACGCATCAGCTTACTGTGAGAGATAAGAAGCGAAGACTACAGTTTGCGAGTTGGGCAATCAAGCAAAACCAAGAGGCAATGCTACACAACACTTGGTTTTCTGACGAAGCGTATTTTTAGGTGAATGGTGTTGTGAACAAACAGAACGTTCGATTCTGGGCACGAGAACCTCCGCGAATAATCCACAGAAAACCCAAAAATGCAGTGCAGCTTAGTGGAGCCATCATTGTGGAGTTATGCCGCGCCATTCCCGGCATTTTGTAAAACAAAACGGTAATCATATTGAACATGTGATTCATCACGTTGCATTTCCAAGCTGTATTCTTTACCTCTACATCAATAAATGACAAATCTTGTCAATAGCAAATATGTTATTCATGAAACAAATCAGGTGACTTATCGTGCGTCAACCTGTATAAATGACTGGGTAGTCACACGTTACCTGGCATAGTTTATTGCATCGCCTTCAGCATCTGACGCGGAGAACTGCGTCGATGTGGTACAGTTTAAGAGCCTCTAAGCTCTAGGTTGTTCGATGCTAGGAGACACCCGTTGCGAGAAACGAGGATAGAATTCCAAATATATTTCTGAAGATGGCATTCGAAGTCCCCGCAAGACTGTCTTTCTCTCTTGTTTAGACGTTTTATTTCTTTTCTTTACTTTCTTCCATCTCATGAAATTTATTCACTACCTGATACCTCCTGGAACAGCTTGGAATGCTAACGCCCGTGGAGTTCACGTTCAAACATACAAAACATCCCTTGTGTATCGAGAAAACGCTCAGGAAAAAATATTAGCACAATCTTGCTGTTGAAAGGTGACGCTGTCTGAAACCTCAAATATTTATTTTCATTTTTTCCCTTTTTCCCGTTATTTCTCTTTTAAGAGCTTCATCAGTGCCACTCTCTGTATCCCCAAATATAACTGCATTGTATATTGGAATCTTTGTGTTCGCTGATATTGACAATTCTCACCTCTTTTAATGAACGTAAAGGGGATTTACTTAAAGAATTTTATAAAGTGGACAGAGAAATTAAGTTTTCATCTCTGCCCATGCAATAAATTATATCGTAGGAATGGGTACTTCCAAAACGGAATAAAAGTGAGTTTAAAATGAGATGTGTAGAATGGATCATACTATCAGATATACCGATCATCATGTAAATATGGTACGGTTTGGAGGCCGATATAGATACTGTAGCTGCTCGATATTATCGTTGACACCGTTCACTCTGCAGCATGCTAATCTTAGCAACTCCGGAAGCTAGGATAACTGTATTATTCAGTAAAGATTGAATCAGTATCACTGTAGAAATGTATAAATAACATTTCGAAATCGTGATAACTGGTGAAATACCTGAAATCGTAGCCCTACATATCACGTCAGAGGAATTACTTAAAATCCCTCATACTTGAAAATATTTGTTTTCATATTGAATCTTTCATATTTTATTTAAGCTGATCCCTCTCCTATTTAGATCTCCTTAAAGCACACAATTTATCTCAAATCCGTTTTTATATATATATATTCTGGCCGTCTAAAGAGAATGGAATACCAGACCATCACATAGCGACCACCTTTTCTAAGAGTTGAATATCACTTAAAATCTACTATATTTTATCATTTTCTCTCTATATAGAATGAAATACAAACACTTATTCCATTAATTTAAAATAGAAAAATAAGGATTTTAAAGAATATTTTGTTCCGGGTGGGTAAAAAATGTCTTTGTTTTCAATACATGAGATTTGTTTTGTGGCGAACACTACAACTTTAAGCTACTGTAACAGTTTACTTATAAGCCTCCTTAGGTACCAATACGCCAGTTCGTTCCTCGCTGCGTGCACTTAAACGTTTTCGTTGACGTTAAACGCCGTAGTTAAATCTACAAACCCGATAACGAGAGAAGCATGCACTGTGTTCTGTAAAGAGCCAAGATATCAAAATTGTTCCACCACATTCAAGTTTCAACATTTTGTGTGATTGTAATCAACAAAACAAACCTCGCGTGCAACCTGTTAGCACTTAGTTATGATTATTTTATTTTATAAATGGAGAGAAGTTGATGTAAATTGTTATATATGTACACAGTTTTCACAACTCTGTTGTCTTGCTTCGATTGTGTTTATGCTAACTACACACGCGTACCTTTTCCTTAAAACAACTTTTGGGCTTTAAAATATGAATTTGTAGTGAAATCTCATCACCACCTTTTTAGGAGCAATACTTCAATATTTCTACTTTTTGTATGTACGTAATAAAGAAGGTAATAAACATTGGGGAAAAGAATTTTACTTTATCTGCTGTATGATAAAAGTAAGTAACTAAAGTATTTTATGG
The DNA here is from genome assembly GCA_030765055.1 of Mantis religiosa. Classification (NCBI taxonomy): domain Eukaryota; kingdom Metazoa; phylum Arthropoda; class Insecta; order Mantodea; family Mantidae; genus Mantis; species Mantis religiosa. The sequence goes on from CM060954.1 coordinate 78,070,750, forward strand.
GAGATTTCATTGGCAATACATTTTCTAAAAATCCTGAATCCAAACAGAAAAATATATCTTACAAAAATTTCTTATCTGCCTATCTGTCACTTAGCAGCATAACTAAGAAAAGTCAATTAATATCAGACCTCCATTTACGTTCATCTTTTAGGTCACCAAGATATTTTCAAGAAAATCAATTTACATATATATTATATGTTAATGCATTTGCATATATAGAAAAAATTCCAAATTTTTGTTATATGAAAAATAGCTCTAATTATATTAAAATACCAAATTAAAGTGTCATTTGATAACACATGAAAAAAATATGTGCATTTTTCTGGGAGTAAACTTTGAAGTACTTTTTATAAAAGGTTTGCAAGAATATTTAATGCATCAGGAATGATGATTTTCATTAAAAGATACGTATTTAATATAAAAGAAAACTGCCTTCTACCTCTTTCTCTCCCCAAAAACAATTCATTGTTATTAAACTATTTTTATTTAAGCCTCTCATCAATCATAATTTTGTCTTGAACTGGTTTCAGAGAAGAATGTTTTATAATTTTATTGTGAGTAGGTACAGGAATTTCTAGGCATTAATGCAAGGACGGAAGGAAAAATATTGAAATGTTGCTGGACTGTAGGAAGAGAGGCCGCAGCTAACAAACCAACCCCATTCTCTCCCTGTCGCTATCCCACAGCCATTACCTGCCAATCCTCCTTGCTAGCAATATATGAGTGTTAACTACCTGAAACAAGTTGTTTAAAATATGTTATATGTTACATACACTGTTACTGCGAAAATAGAAACAATATATAAATTGCCCTTTGGCCTACACTGTAGTATCTCGTACTTAGTTCCATCCTATTTCAGCAATATATTAACATCTTCATTATGAACTTCTATTTTTATACTTTGAATTCAAATAAATGTGACCCCAAGTGATATTATCAGAAAATTCAATTTGCAAGCGAAGGCATTAAGGCACAAACATTGTTCTTAAAATAAAAGCTCTTAAGAGCGTTTGAGAAAATAAAGATGTATTATTTGGATGTAGGGGGAACTCAAATCTAATATAAGTATACTGTAGTGCTCTGATATGAAATCATCGTTATGTTGCTCTCAAACAGATCCGTTTGTTTAGTAAACATAAATATATTGTATTTACTGTATGATCTCTTTGGAGTACGTTCAATTTTCAAATCTAAGAATTATGTAATAAAGTGTGAGGTTATATTGCATAGCAAAAAGGAATTTTATCCTATATATTTGGCCATTTAGTAATTATATCCTTCTGAAACTTATCTACAGTTTTCTTCTTTGTTTCAGTACTGGTTGCAACAAAGCTGTAGAAACTGGTAAGTAAACTAAAAACACCTTTCCATACATTATTTCATTCTGTATTTACACGTGTGCTGATTAGGATTTAATTTTCACATACCTTTCTGTAAAATAATGATTAACTCGGGACCTAAATCAGCGTCTTTTATCCGGTAACTGCAGAAGGTGAGAGACAGTTTATTTACACCTATTAGTTGGTGAAATCAATGACTAGGAAATAGAAGAACCCGGAGAAAAACAGATGAAGAGACGAGCGAGGTAACAATTTGGTATTTATATTATTAATATGCAGAGATGAAAAATGTTTTGGTGACTAAGCAGTATTCTGTTGTGCTCAGGTTCCAAAGAAAGTCATTCAGGGTTTATCTTTACAGAATAAGGAAATACTGGGATATCCTCTTCCAAATGGTACTGCAATTGCACTTTAAAATATTTGGTGGTCATACTAGTTGTTGCAATTGGAGTAGAGTATAGTTGTTTAGTTCCATCATTAGAAATGCAGTGAATAATGAATGTCATAAAATAATGAATGACATAAAATCAATAATTTCATAATTATTCATATAAATATGGAATGAAACATTCCAGATGAATGAAATGGGTAAAATAATCTATACGGTAGTAACAAAGAGGAACCACAGATATTTTTCCAAATACAGAGGCATTTCATATTAAAAACTGCATGAAAGATTTACCCTCTCATATATAGCTATAAAATACTACTTCAGTCGCCAGGACAATGTATTCTAAGGAAGAGAAATACGGATTTAAAAAATAAATATCTTAGGTTGAACATTTTAAGGTTGAAAGTTGTTATTCAACAAATTGTCATGGAGAAAAGAAGGGAATTTAATTTATAATTATTTTCTGTATTTAGATTATGAAACTGTATACGGTAGAGGAATATAGAAAATCTTTGGCGAATACAAAATTCTAAAAAACTTGTTAAATTCAATAAAATTTCTAGCGTAATTAATATTACCCAAACGGTTATAAAAAGAATGAAAGTCTCAAGCAAAATATGGCCTTTCTGAGATATATTTGATTTTATAATTGAATAAATTCATTAAAAATAATGTATAATGTATACATTGGCAACGACAATTGATAACATTACTTAAGCAGATGATCAAGTAGTATTAGCGGAATCAAATAAAATTAAAAATGTGTTACAAAAGTGTAATATGTAAATAGCTATCCTGCAAACAAAAGTTATGGCTATAAGAAGAAACAACATCAGATTTATAGTAGTTAAGTCATATCGCCAACGTTAACTCATATCTGATGATGAATGTAATGGGTGAAATGATTTTCAAATGAGTCCGGGATTCTTAGAGCTTAGAGTTATTGACATTCGTCCTTCAGGATAAGGAAAATTCCCGGAAAAAGTTACACAGGTAACTCACCCTGACCGAGATTCTAACTCTGGATCTCTTGAACGTGAGTTAGACACGCTAACATCTATGCTACCGAGGCGGGCACTTAGTTGTAATAATATAATAGATCAGGCAAACATTTTGGATGTGAAATGTCAGTATATAAAACAAATAGCGACTTGAAAAGCACCTTAGTAAAATATAATAATATAAACAGAATATTTAAAATGATATTTGGGGTCCAAATATACAATGAAATTCAAGTGAGACTGTATAACATGGTCTGAAAACTGACCCTGCTGACTGAAGCGAAACGTGGAGGATATGACGCATCGAGAGTTCTGAGATCGATATCTTAAAGAATCTAGAAGTCAAGAAATAAGAGAAAAACGTCAGATAGAAAGCGGCACATTACCAGCATAGATGGCATCAATATGTGCAAAGAATGACCCCTGATCGATTGCCGTTGCAAGCATATTTCTAAGTATAATCCAATATGAAAAAGGATATAGATCGGCCCAAAAAGAAATGGAAACGGAAGTTCATATAGAACGTCGGGTTTGGAATCGGAATAAACCCAACACATATTGGAAGAAGTGGAGGAAGAGAAAGAAGGAAGAAGGAGATGAACTATAGGACTCTTATAGTAACATACTATTGAATATAAGCAAAACTGTTGACCTCAGGATATTGACATCATTGCACTTCAATAACTGTCACTTGACTCAGCCGGTTTATTAGGCAACTCTGTTTTATGACAGAGTGCTCCAAACAAAATGGAGGGGCTTCCTGTATGATGACTACTAGTCACCAGTGTTGCCTACCCTAGATGTTTTAACATCCTTCTCTAAGATCTCATTTATTTAAAATACATTATTACTAGGGCCAGAATTGTTACTTAAAAAAATTCAGCATATTTTCTTTTCAAACTTCCTAACACAGAATATGTAAGAATAAAACATTATATGAGTGGGTGACATCTAAACTAGGCTAAACAGCTCTTTTACATTCATCAAAAGAAAAGGTTATTTTATGCACCATTAAAACCCATCGTAAAATTATTTCCACCGCCACTATAAGCAATAGAACGCAGTTCTAATTATGCAGCCCTTACATGAATAAATGTTTGTTTTATACCAGATGCCTGCCACCGAATGATGCTCTGATGATTATCCAGAAACTAAATACCTGGATCACTGTGACTTGCATATTCGTTTAAGCTGCAGATGTTCATGAGCCTAATTTTGTTTCCGAAGACAATATGGAAGAGATAAATTCAGTATTACAAGAACAAAAGTATACTGAAAATCTTACACAGAATCTGCTGCATTTAGCATCTATGCCTTAGCTCTGAGGTCATCTTCTGTTAAAAGATCTGTACCGTCATACAAGAATGCGTTACGTGATATTAGGAATTTGTTTAGTCCAGAAAATTTCAGTTCATATCTACAGCAATGCTAAAGTAATAACCCCCACAAAGAAACAGTAAAATTTATGCTCCATGTGTTTTTAGCTGATATCTTTGATAATATAAGCATTTGTGAAAAATGTTTATAAATAAGTCACTTAAGAATAAGACGAATTTAGCATAGTGTCTGTGATGATACGAAGAAAAGCCTTGAAATGCTATTTTAAACACATACGAAACTTAAAATGAAAGTTTATTCCACCTAAAAATCAGGGCTCTGGTTATTGCTATTTCCTTTACTTGCTTAATGCGTCTATAGTGGAAAAAAGTCTGATGGCCCCAACAATGGTATAATAAACGAAGAAAATGTTATACTAAAATTTCCGTATGTTTTAGGTGAATGTGAAAATGGGAAAGTGGAAGTGTTGGAGGGAATAATCCTCTTATTTGTACAGAGATTATTTTTGCACTGAACGTTTAACGCAGGCAGAAGTAAAACTCGAAGCCACAGAGCTTTTAAAGTGGGAAAACTAGGCTAATGCAGAACTTCATAATAGATATTAAGCCAGCAAACTTCAAGTAATGCACGTGAGCTGAAAAAAGAGGAAAATATTGTTGTATGATGAGGTGCAGGATTCAGGTTTTGCTTAGACATAGCTTTAAAGGTCTTCTTGTAAATTCAGTTGTTTAGATACAAGCATTTCTTAAATAACTTAAGGGATGCTTTGGATGAACGCAATTTGCGGAAACGAAATGGTGGTCGCTGTTTAGTCAACATAAACAGTGTAAGTTGTACAATCATTTGACCATCGAAGGAGATGGCTCTCCATTAACGCGTGAGGTTCACATTAGTGAGGTACAGGGTTTGATTCGCGGGGACTTCCCACTTTGGTCTGTAAGATTTTCGTTGTTTTTACCTATCGGTAGGAAGTGCCTGGTTCATTTTCCTGTACCTCATTTATTACTCATCAGTTTCTTCTAGGTCATTTTTGGAAGGATTGCAAGAACATGCAGCAGTGTTTGGCTGGTTTTGGCTGAGTGATGGAAGTGCACTTCGTGAAGATTTCCTCTTAGTGTCGCTTGTAACTTAAAGGCTAGGAACCGTTTTCAGGTCTCATTGGCGGGAGACCTCCAGGGGGTTGCGTCCAAAATGGAAACGTTAGGGACCACTCCGTGCTCAGGTACTTCATTATCCTTATGCTGTTGGCCCTCGTATTTCTCTCCTCATTACTACCTCCCAGGTAGAAGCATAACGAACCGGGTGGCATACCAGCTGTACTGTAACACAGTTTTAACAAAAGTATTAATAAGTTGAATGGCAAGTTTATTCCGAAGTTTATCTATTACAATATTTGAAAGTTGGGATCTTTCCTTCTCATATAACACTGTTGTGCAGAGTAAATGCGAGTCATACTTTCTCTGTATCTTTGTATAAATATTCTGAAATGTTTAAAAAATATAAAATGTCACGTATTCTCAATTGCTGAAATAGGTATGTAGTTGTTGTGTAATTATCCAATAATGGGTGCAGTATCACATTTAAATTAAGCTTCAAGCGAAAAAATATCGATAATGCTGAAGTTAAAATTCCTGTATTATATTGCAGTAAAAAGACTAATAGGTACTGGATATCGACAAAACAGCAAACATTGGTCTATCAGACGCTGCCAATTATGTCCAAACCATAATGTTACTTTGCACAATAAAATACGTGAATTAAATGACCATGGATATATTAGGTTGTCTTATAAGTAATATCGGTTTTCTTTGGGGGGGGGGATTTATTGGGTTTCTTTGGTTTGGCAATGCTATTTACAGGATGCCATGGATAGTGTTGCATACATTGCGAGGATGTATCAGACTTCAGTTGTTACTAAACAATCACAAAATGGAGATAACAAAGTTTGAACTTAGAGACCTACTAAAACACTACCAAAAACAAGATTATAAAGCCGCTGCCGCAGCTCGAACAATAATTGAAGTGGAAGCGGAAGGTATCGTTAATGAGCGTGTGTCACAGCGGTGGTTCCAACGTGTCAACTATGGAGACGAAAGCACTAAAGATTTAACACGTTCTGGAAGACCTAAAGTATGGAATATGAGAATACACGCCAAGTTTTGCGAGAAAATCTGCAAAAAGTTAGCCATAGGCTTTCAGAAGAACTTGATACCAAAGATACCATACATCGCTACATTGAGACACTTGGAAAATCATTCAGAAGCTGCAGATCTCTACCTCATGAACTGACACCTCAAAAGGCTGAACAGAGGCTGCATATCTGTCGTCAGCTTATCCGTTATCCCAGAGATGGTAGATTTGTCAGGAGAATTTTCACTTATAATGAAAAATGAGTATATTACCGAAATACTGATGCTTCGAAACAGTGGTTAGATCCCCGCCAACTTGCCAAAGTCATCGCTAAAAGAGTCAGTTCGGTGCCAAAGTAATGTTATGTGTCTGGTGGAATTTTGAAGGTGTGATTCACGGGGAGTTTTTTCCAAACGGGCGGACGGTTAGTGCAGATCTTTCTTCTCAACAGCTGGAACGAGCTAATGAAATTTTGAGACGGAGATGCCCGGCATCAGTTAACCTATTGCAACAGGACAATGAAACATCCCATTCTGCTTGAATAACCATGGAAAGGGTTCAGGTATTGGGAGGAATCGAACTGCTACCACACCCAGCATACTGCCCTGATCTCGTTCAATCAGATTATCATTTCTTTCGATCCATGTCTCATTTTCTTCGTGGAAGAAATTTTGACAACGTTGAAGCAGTGTGTCACCGAATTCTTCGCATAAAAATGAGAGATTGGGATAAAAAAAAACCTCGCTGAACGATGGCTCAAAGACCATAGAATCTAATAGTCTATTCTTTGAAAATTAACTTAATTGCTTGTCAGAACACATTTAAAATAATTGTTATTTACTGGGCTAATTATTTTGACTGGATAAATGACAGTAAACACACAGCTATGGCTAGACTTCGAAATTTGCCGTTATTGTTCCGAAACTCTGCGGGATTACGCTTTAAGACCTCACCTGCTAACCTCTCGCGGAAGGACTATTTTACTTTGGCTAAACGGAGTTGTAAGTAATGGCGTCAGTCAAGTATATTTTAACCTGATGACAGTGTAAACACTAAACTCTACTCTATATGGCATAAAAATAAGTACCATATGTCCTTGAATTAAATATATTGGATCGACATCAAACTACTGCGTTATACAGAATGTTACAAAAAGGTACGACCAAACTTTCAGGAAACATTCCTCACACAAAGAAAGAAAATATGTTATGCGGACATGTGTCCGGAAACGCTTAATTTCCATGTTAGAGCTCATTTTGTTACTTCTCTTCAAATCACATTACTCATGGAATGGAAACACACAGCAACAGAACGTACCAGCGTGACTTCAAACACTTTGTTACAGGAACTGTTCAAAATGGCCTCCGTTAGCGAGGATACATGCATCAATCCTCCGTCGCATGGAATCCCTGATGCGCTGATGCAGCCCTGGAGAATGGCGTATTGTATCACAGCCGTCCACAATACGAGCACGAAGAGTCTCTACATTTGGTACCGGGGTTGCGTAGACAAGAGCGTTCAAATGCCCCCATAAATGAAAGTCAAGAGGGTTGAGGTCAGGAGAGCGTGGAGACCATGGAATTGGTCCGCCTCTACCAATCCATTGGTCACCGAATCTGTTGTTGAGAAGCGTACGAACAATTTCATTGAAATGTGCAGGAGCTCTGTCGTGCATGAACCACATGTGTCGTACTTGTAAAGGCACATCTTCTAGCAGCACAGGTAGAGTAACCCGTATGAAATCATGATAACGTGCTCCATTGAGCGTAGGTGGAAGAGGCCCAAACAAGACATCACCAACAATTCCTGCCCAAACGTTCACAGAAAATCTGTGTTGATGACGTGATTGCACAAATGCGTGCGGATTCTCGTCAGCCCACACATGTTGAATGTGAAAATTTACAATTTGATCACGTTGGAATGAAGCCTCGTCGGTAAAGATAACATTCGCACTGAAATGAGGATTGGCACATTGTTGGAGGAACCATTCGCAGAAGTGTACACATGGAGGCCAATCAGCTGCTGATGGTGCCTGCACACGCTGTACATGGTACGGAAACAAATGGATCTCCCGTAGCACTCTCCATATAGTGACGTGGTCAACATTACCTTGTACAGCAGCAACTTCTCTGAAGCTGACATTAGGGTTATCGTCAACTGCACGAAGAATTGCCTCGTCCATTGCAGGTGTTCTCGTCGTTCTAGGTCTACCCCAGTCGCGAGTCATAGGCTGAAATGTTCCGTGCTCCCTAAGACGCCGATCAATTGCTTCGAACGTCTTCCTGTCGGGACACCTTCGTTCTGGAAATCTGTCTCGATACAAATGTACCGCACCACGGCTATTGCCCCGTGAAAATCCATACATCAAATGGGCATCTGCCAACTACGCATTTGTAAACATTGCACTGACTGCAAAACCACGTTCGTGATGAACACTAACCAGTTGATGCTACATACTGATGTGCGTGATGCTAGTACTGTTGAGCAATGAGTCGCATGTCAACACAAGCACTGCAGTCAACATTACCTTCCTTCAATTGGGCCAACTGGCGGTGAATCGAGGAAGTAAAGTGCATACAAACGAAACAATGGGGTATTTTGACTATTGCCTGCACGAATGATTTCAATTTACATTTAAAGAGAAATAAAAAAATGAGCTCTAACATGACAATTAAACGTTTCCGGTCACATGTCCACATAATATATTTTCTTTCTTTGTGTGAGGAATGTTTCCTGAAAGTTTGGCCGTACCGTTCAATGATTTTAGTTATACACTATGTACTTAAATAGTGTCAAATAATGTTTAGTAATAGTTCGAATGTTTCATCTTACAAGAAACTATTCTATCAGCTCCTTGATGAAAAAGGTAGTGGTATCAGTATAAAATGTTTAATAGACTACGTCATAAATACCTTATTGATAGTGTGAACTAATCACGAAATTCTGCTGCCTCAAATTCCATCTAAATGCAATACATTTCAGACTAATTACCGAAACCAGCAGACTTCTACAACTTTGAAGATGAAAATTGCTTTAAAATAAATTTAAATTAAATTGTATTAATTTTTATCCCTAGAATCTTCGTTTGGGAAACTTCCTATTGTCGAACCGTAGCAAAAAATGCATTTAGGAACAGAAAAATGAACACACACGTATAATGCATATACAATAGGTGGATAATAACAAACACATAAATAAAACAGTTAAATGAATGATATCTAAGATACAAAATGTTAACTAAAGTTATAAATTGAATGCGACAATAATGATTTTTAGGAACTACCCATTAAAATGTATTGTCACCTAATTATCGGAAGGCACGGCCAACTAGCAGCAGGGTAGGGCCATACGGGATGCATTTAGACAACGCCTACCCATTTGTCTCGTGTCACTAACTGAGGCGGATGATTAGAAAAGGGGTACTGGCCCTGTACCGTCTCTTTCCCCTCCGCTGACGCCTGGAACCTTCGGGATGATTCATTGAACCGCAAGACTTCCAGAAACGACGATCTTCCCTAAATAAGGCCTGCTGTTGGCGAGTCAGTTCAGTTCTTGGCGAGCAGCTATGAGGAGCGCCGAGTGAGAGAACGGACTGGAAGACGGTGTATGTTTATCGGAGGAGTTGACGTAATTGCGAGTGCAGAGTGGACCTGTGACAGACGAACTGGTGGATTGTAATTGTGTGCATTACGTAATTCTATGTAATCGGCAAGTGTTCCAACTGTAATTTGGTGGAAATAAAGAACATTTTGAGTTTGTGAAATTGGACTTTTAATTTCACGAACCCACAAAGTTAGAGTATTTATTTATTTTTATTTTATTTATTTGCTTTTACTTTGCCTGAAATGGGAATTTGAAAGAGGATCTAGTCATGAGTCCGAAAACTTCAGTATTATTATGATAACATTTATCTTTGTTTTTGTTTGTTTTAATTTAATACTCCAAGTAAAGACACCGGATGATGAATGAATGAAATGGGTAAAATTATATCCAAATGAACTCTGGCTCCATAGAGCTTAGAGCTATCTGAAATTCATCTTTTAGGCTAAAGGAAAACCCCGGAAAAGAATCCTTAAGCACATAACTTACTCCGAAGAAATTCGACCTCGAGACCTCTGAATGGGAGACTGACACGCTTAACCCACACCATAGCGGCGGGCGTAGGGGATTTTGTCGTCACCTCATGAATGTCTTACCTGTCTGCGTAAAAATAAGGAAAAATTCAAAATAAATTTTGCTACATTAAATCTGCAGCTGATCTTAACTTCGAAGTTAAATATTTCCTTTCTTTCCTTACCTTTTTCTTTTAATTAAGTCGTCCAACGTAAACCTTACCGGAAGATGAACGAAAAAGTTAAAATGATACTTAAATGAACCTATAGTCCATATATTTCAGATTTACTAGACATAAATTTCTAAGTAGGTATTTCCTAATTTCCATATCCATACTACACTCGACTGTTTATTCACTTCCTATGCTTTATTTTACACATTACAGAATTCGGATTTAATTTGAGGCAAAACAAATAAAAACATTTGTAATATAAGTGCAAAGGTTATTAAATATTTCAAGTTTGATGTTATTTTTCATCATGTGAACTCGTTGGGCCACGTGGAATGGTTGCGATAAAATGCCTTCATTTTGTAACTAGGTTTTAATTCTTATTTAGATCTCTCTGCTGGGATTTTCCTTACAGAGTGATGGTGTAACTTTTTTCCTACTCAAATGTTTTAATTACACTTTTACATGATACTCAGTGTGTAAGCAGGCACATGTGGAAGTCTTAATGGTTAGAATCTCTTTACTGTGTACAAAGATAAAATAAATACCAACTTGGATAAAAAAAGTAAATTTATAAAATCGCTTTAAGCGACTCAGTCCCTTTTATTTTTATAGCTAGTGTGTGAGGGTTAAAGGCTGCCTGTGAGTGCCCAAGGGGGTGTGTGCTTTACTCAGCATAGAAGACATTTACGTTTGTTTAAAATACATCTAGTACCACCTAAATGGACTACGATGCTGATATCCTTTAGGCTACTCTATTGTATGAATAATTAAAAGAATAGCGTAAAAATGAAATAGTACTCACGGAAAACGTGCATTTATGGAGAAGTATTATTCTCTGTAGTTATTAGAAATGTAATAAGAGCCGTTATAATATTATTGATAAACTAATTCACAGTTATTGTGGCCATGAAGCTAATTCGCCAATTGCAGACGGGTTAGCAATATGAACCGGCTAACTATTGCTAACGGTAGAGCAGCAGCGATTGTGTGCCGCCTCTCTGTTTTGGAAGATTCATTTTGCGCGGTTTTAGCACGTTTACTTTCATAATATATTTACCATCAACTAGCATTTTCATTTGCTAAAATTTTTCATTCTAAATGTGTGTGATTACTGATATTACAAAATCATTGTTTTCTTCCACCATGAGGTTGTCATAGGTACGCAAAGACACAGGCTTAACGCAGATCCTGCAGCGCATTATTTTGGGTAGATCAGCTTGATGTTTTGAACTGGCTGAATGCGGAACTTCCTGAAATATTAAAGAGTGTGCACGGTGTGGAAACCGATAAAGCCAACTCCCAGTATGACAGCAGGTTATTCAAGATTGGTGACCCAGCAGCCTTTGTTTAGTTTCCCTTTATTGATTTTGGGAAATTGATAATTAGTCGTGTTTCGACAGCATTTTCATTGCCTTGTTTTACAACTTCACAAGTTGTGAAAGGACTGACATGAATCGATATGGCGTTGAATGAGAGTGTGTTGTCTTTGTTTCATGTCAAGTGGAGCAGAAATAGCTTCCATTCTGAATTGCGTGAGATGTTTTCAAATTTCCGGTAAGTCAAGAACTTCATTTTCATTGACAAGGACATGTCCTGTTAGACTGACAGTAGGTGCCGATACATTTTTAGATTAATGAGAAATGTAAACTGCCTCCCTATTAGAGAAAAAGTACAAAGTTATCACAAATTGCGTAATGATACATGATTTTTTTCAGTATGTAATAAATGAATTCCAACAGAATCGAGAATATAGTATTTTTTTCTGTTTTACGTCTTTTAACAATGTGGTTTTAGGCGACTCTTCTTTAGGATATTATTACATTGTTACATTTCCCCTAATACCTCATTACCTTAGAATTTTGCTTCTATTAAGTGCTGTCCAGGCCACCTGTTTTATTATTTGTGGACAGATGGTAGCATAATAATAATAATAATAATAATAATAATAATAATAATAATAATAATAATAATAATAATAATAATAATAATAATAATAATAATAATAATAATAATGATGATGATGATGATGATGATGATGATGATGATGATGATATTAATAATAATGATGATGATGATATTAATAATAATAGTAACATTAATAGTGACAATAATAGTAATAGTAACAGTAATAATAAGTTCTTCTTCTTCTTCTTCTTCTTCTTCTTCTTCTTCTTCTTCTTCTTCTTCTTCTTCTTCTTCTTCTTCTTCTTCTTCTTCTTCTTCTTCTTCTTCTTCTTCTTCTTCTTCTTCTTCTTCTTCTTATTATTATTATTATTATTATTATTATTATTATTATTATTATTATTATTATTATTATTATTATTATTATTATTATTATTATTATTATTATTATTATTATTATTATTATTATTATTATTATTATTATTATTATTATTATTATTATTATTATTATTATTATTATTATTATTATTATTATTATTATTATTATTATTATTATTATTATTATTATTATTATTATTATTATTATTATTATTATTATTATTATTATTATTATTATTATTATTATTATTATTATTATTATTATTATTATTATTATTATTATTATTATTATTATTATTATTATTATTATTATTATTATTATTATTATTATTATTATTATTATTATTATTATTATTATTATTATTATTATTATTATTATTATTATTATTATTATTATTATTATTATTATTATTATTATTATTATTATTATTATTATTATTATTATTATTATTATTATTATTATTATTATTTAAATATGTGGTGAAATTCCTCTGCTCCTTAATTATGACTAAAGAATGGATTGTTTTTGGGTCCATGATGGAAATAGGTTGCAGGATATCGGAGTATACTATGAAGCACGAGCTCGCGGAACTAGTTGTATGAAACTGGTCGCAGAAATGGGACACAGTGCTTATGCTTAGAAGAAAAAAGGAATTAACCACGAAAAATATAAAGTAAAATAGTATTAACATTAAGTTTTAATATTTAAGATAAATCACTAGTCTTACTTTTAAATTTTCAAAGAAAACAAATTCGTTCGCGTTATTCTTTAGTTGCTGTGTTGCTATGACGAAAAACGATGCCGAAGCTGAAGACGTCTAAAACTAAAAGCTTGATAAAAGAATACGGCTCTATGTAGGTTAATTAATGGATATTTATTATTCTTTCACACTGGCCGTGTGTAGGCTAAATTGTGGAAACGTAAGAGTCAGACTGAAAAATTCAATGCCATAGCCGGATGGCATTGAATTTTTCAGTCTGACTCTACGTTTCCACAATTTAGCCTACACACGGCCAGTGTGAAAGAATAATAAATATCCATTAATTAACCTAATAGTGATTTACTATATGAAGCCCGGGCCTTAAAGTACTTACAGCATAGTAAGTCGCCATTAAGGTAGTTGTCTCATGTGTTTATGAGAACTCCTAAGTGGTTTACCGGGAAAATACGAGTCAGTTGGAGAATTTAATGTCATATCGGCACGTTGGCCATAGTAGCACAATGGTAGTGCGGCTGGACGGAAACCAGAAGATCCGTGGTTCAAATCCCGGCTATGGCATTGAATTTTTCAGTCTGACTCTACGTTTCCACGGCTCTATGTATTTCAGGGAAAATAAAATTGTTACATGTATAACTCGCAATACGAAAGTACGCGTTCGGGAACCATGGTTCTTAGGTCAACATTGTGGCACCTAAAAATATAAAAGCTCACATTAAATATATTGAGCTATTTTCGTAAAGTAATTAGTCCAGAGTTGAAATAATTAATAGAAAAGTGCACTGCAAAATAGTGCACTCCGAATCAAACTTTGCACCATAATATCTGTTTATGAGCCCTAAATAAATTCTTCGTAATACTGAGTTTAGCTTTGGGTCAACGTGAATGGATAGTATCGGTATGTGCAAGAATTGTCATTAATGGTTTATTACTCTTGTTTCCATGCTGCGAGGAGTTAATAAAATATGTTAATACATTACAGATACATAGAAATTCTAGTCGTAATCTCCCCATCATTGTTATTGAAGTACACACTTCCCTTGTTTAGGTTTGTGTTTGTTTATGAATTTTCAGTGTCTGACGATAAATCGAAGCTAACGAAACGCGTCGCTATAATTCGTGTTACATCCCATTGTGGCTCAACCAGCTAAACAGTTCTTTAATTATGGCACAAGTTAAAGGTGGTTTGGAAGCGGTGCAGATTGTAAGATAAAGAGGAGGCTAATTGAGTTTCAAGATCAATACGCCTCAACGCTTTGTCGAGTAGTAAATATGAAATTACTCAGTATGTGACCTCTTATTTGAAGTTCAGTTCATAATTAATCAGCCAGATATATTTAATTAGGAATGTTAAATCATAAAGAAAGTTTATAGTGAGCAGCCTTATTTCATATTTAAATAATAAAATGATATTGAATTCAGGACATGCTTTATTGAGTCAGACATTTAATTAAATTTGTAGTTTTGTACTTTTTTTTTCTTTTTCCACCATCTGGTTGCTGTTTCGCCTCGATAAATCTTGTCGACGCTGTGGTCTGACAGTATAGATATCGTTTTCCCACTGCTGTTATAGTCTCCACACGTGAACTGGCTGTTTTAAAGTAGCTGCACGTTCTGCTGGGTCACCCCAGTGTCATCTTTCTTATTTCGGGGTTTGAAGCTTATCTCCTAGGATTACTCTTTTGATCTTGTTCTGTGACATTTCAGTATATGTATGTTAATAGTTGTTATCTGTAAAGTAATGTTCTTAGGTCTTTAACAATTTTATTTCAGAGCTCAAGTTCCTTTAATAATTGAGCTCTTTTTATGCTAATTCACTTTTTTCAACTCTGTGTTTCAAGCTTAGTTAATGATTTAGTCAGAATTTCTTGGATATATCGATTAAAACTCGATTAAAAGACCTATATTTTTTCTAATATTTTCTTGTACTAAGTATAAGTATATTTTTACATTTCACTAAACTATGTGACATCAAGATTTCAAATTCACGTTTTGAGAGCGCCTGCTTAAAACAAATGGTATTTTTACCAAAAAGCATACATGTGAGCGGAATAACTTAAAAACAAAATGTCTTTAAGCATCAAACTTGGTATTTAATTACAGCGTGTTCCAGTGGTGCAACAGGAGGATCTTCAAGACCACTCTTAAAATAAAATTATCCTTTAAACAGAAAATTAGTATTATTTTTTATTTTCTCAAAATGGAAAGCAATCGTACTACCTGATTTTATTAATCGTGTTCATTAAATCACTATGCCTACGTTGAAATACTTTCAACACATATAAAATGCACATATAAAGTTTTCTTGCAATAGACTATGTAGCAGCCTTCATTTTTAATGTCTTATGTATAACTGGTAGCGATTTATTTATTTTCACGATATCTACATCCATTTATGTTAAATAAGTATTTTTGAGGTGTTAACCATTTCTGAAGTATTCTTTGTTGGAGTTTCAAATATTAGTGGTAAGTCGCTGTCCGTTTTTCTCGTACTGATAGGACAACCTGGAATTTCAAAGCCGTGACAAACTGACCTATTTAAAGTCCTGACAACTGCTAGTTTTCTGTACACTTCTTATAATTATAGCGAAGTCTCTAGGCAAATTTGTTTATTTATGAATAAGCAGAACAATAAGAATATATTGCAGAAGAGTAAGTAGGTAAAATAATTTAAATGCAGAACCTCAGCTTTGTCAAATGTATGAACAGTAAAGTTGCTTCTATATTAGTAAAATGGATGGTGACAATATAAAGTGCGTGGCTACATTAAATATATGACTTCCGGTTATAGATAGAAGCTTTTATGCACATCAGATTTCATGCTCAAATCAGAAATATGACGCTGTATAAAATAAAATCATAAACTCGGAAATATTTATACTAAGCACAATCAAATAAAAGCTGAAATTTTAACGTTGATTATTTAAATTTAAAGAAAACTCCTCTATAAAACTGTGACCTGGTGGCCTTCAAGAGTTTTTTTTTTTCGTTTTAACTAATTTATTGATCGATCAGCGTATGTGCGCTCTACAGATCATTGATTATAGACGTTATTGAGGTTATAGTGAGGTCCGCGCTGGGGAATTGAAAACATAAACACATAAGGTATGCGTTCGGCCAGCGTAAACAGATAAGCGGTATCGCAAGAGAATCAGACCTTTCTGGACGTTTCGGCATCTCAGATGTCCTAGAAAGTTATTACGGCTATATAAGCGCGCGCTGTGCCAAGCGAGTTCTTCGAGCGAGTTGGTAAGTATGTAATGAAGTGCAGTGAATGTTAGCGGCAGCATAGACTAAACGAAATCTCAGAGACAATTGAACTGGTTTATTAAGTGACAATGAAAATTGAGTGACCGGACCGTTTGAGAAAGTGCATTGAAGTGCATGTAAGGTAAGAATGAACGGATAAATTAAACGCTCGCGCGTGCACACACACACACACACACACACACACACACACACACACACACACACACACACACACACACACACACACACACACACACACACACACACACACACATATATATATATAAGGAAGCCTGTAAGGTTATACAGAGTGTCCCACTAAACAGGTACGCTACACTGTATTGATAGCTTCACATTATATTTTGTTAGTTCCTCAAGTAAGCAATTTCCTATGTAAATATGGCATAGGTCAGACTTACCGATTATAACGGGTGCTGAAAACGCCCTCTCTCGGCATCCAGGCATCGCTGCGTCCTTGCGAAAATCTGGTTGACACGTAATTTTTAAGGCGAGGTATTATTTATTTCATTAGTAGTGTTCTCTTAAAGTTGGTCTATCGTCTAAGACTTGCTTGCATAAACTTTGTTTTTCATATCTACCCATAAACAGAAATCGTAGAACGTTAAATTCAATGACCGCATAAGCCACGGGTTTTTAACAAGAAGCCTAGTTTCAGGAAACACTCTATTGATGGGGCCATGGTCTGATTGGATGCGTGGGCTGTGGCACCATCTTGGTAGAAGACACCATACTCCTTTTCATTTTCTGTTAACTGTGCAAACTTGCTCAGACGATCTCCTTATCGATTTATTCAGTTACTTAGCATTTATTGAACCAATAATGGTGTTTATGAAAGTCGACATTGGATTATGTAACTTACCTCAAAATGAAAAGTAAATTATAATAATGGAATGCATATGAAGGGAGTGAAACATTTCTTTTTGAGGGGGAAATGCGAGCCTATTGGGAAATTTAATGAAATTAAACATAACCGTATTTCTTCATTTATATGGTTTGTGAAGGTGACCTTTTGATATGGTTAGGAGTAGATTAGTGGTTCAATATTATGCTACAGCGCTGATTTTTTCAATCTTATTTTCTATGTTTATCTTTAATCTGTGTTGGAGGAAACTTAAGTATAGATACAAATATTGCTAACACGTAAATAACTAATTTAAAAACATAATAACTAATTAAGAAAAGCTTTTCTATTAAAACTTAGCTTGTAAATAATTCAAAATTGATTAGCAGGAAGATGATTATAGAAATATTTGAATAAAAGAAGGTTTCATTTTAAGCTAGGTGGTATTCTTGAGTTATGCAATAGCATGTGCGATGAACTATTTCCCTATTACTGTTGTAAATGAGTAACAGCAAATGATTTAAGTCGGAAAATGTAAAAATCGAACTTCTTTTTTACTTTTCTCAAAGGTTTTAAGAAACGTGATGTGATTACCGAAGAGGCAAACCGTACAAAACCAATATAGTCGGTTGATTCGTTTTAGTCCAACATTTTCCCTGGACCTTATCTAAATTCAAACGCTGTATCTCATAAATCTGCTTTTGATAATAAGAAGAGTGTGGAAAGAGAATGAAAGGAAGAAGTACTCAAACCTTTCTCTCTGCCTCTCTGAAATATACCTCCGTTTACCGTTATGTGCGTTTTGCAGACAGAATCCGAATTTGTAACAACCTTGTATCCAAACAATATTCTCAACACAACAGCATTCAGATAAAATCCAACCTTTTACAGCTTTATCTCGTAGCTGAACTTGGAAGAGAAGCTCTGCTATAGTTTATAGGCGACACATAAAATGGCGTGCACTTTTATTTCTTGGCATTTGAACTCTGGATTTTATTGACTGTATAACCTTTGGAGATATTGCATCGTGGAAAACTTTATCACGTGAAACTTATTTACGTGAGCTAACTTCTTTCTCAATTTCATTACTTTGTTTCTTAGTCTAAATCAGTGCAACGACTGTGAAGCAATACAAGGAGGATTATAACTAACCTTTTATTTGCCTTGCTGTCAATTTTAGGTTTATTTCAGTCTCTATCTTCGGTTAAATAAGTTCCGTTAAATGATGCATCGGTTTGCATAACTGTAGATTTCTGCCTAGGTTCTAGATTAGAGTATGGTTAAAATATTTTTGAGAAATTGAAAGTTTTGTCTGACGTAAAACTTCAACCTAGTAAACCAATGCAATGTAGAATGAAATGAGTTTTTATGGTTGTCTTCAACAAACTCTCTCCCCTTGTATTTTGCACTGTAAATTAATTGTGGATCCTGCGCTGTGGAGTAGAGGGCTAAGGGAGCATGCCTTGGACCCTGGCCACGGAAAGTGACCCGTGTTCGATCTCACCCATGGGGCGCGGATTTTAAGTTCCGGGTATAGGACCGGTGTCCACTCAGCATCGTGAGGAAAGTGAGGAGCTTACGATAGGTAAGCGGCCCTGGTAAAAAAAGTCAACTTTCCGGCTGGGGGATGCCGAGATGCTCACATCTTCTCGTATCGGCTGGTTGATTCCGCACTTGTGCCGTGCGTAAGTGGTGTGATGCCAGCTTTCGGATTGGTAGGCCTTGGTCCTCTTATTATTATTATTATTATTATTATTATTATTATTATTATTATTATTATTATTATTATTATTATTATTATTATTATTATTATTATTATTATTATTATTATTATTATTATTATTATTATTATTATTATTATTATTATTATTATTATTATTATTATTATTATTATTATTATTATTATTATTATTATTATTATTATTATTATTATTATTATTATTATTATTATTATTATTATTATTATTATTATTATTATTATTATTATTATTATTATTATTATTATTATTATTATTATTATTATTATTATTATTATTATTATTATTATTATTATTATTATTATTATTATTATTATTATTATTATTATTATTATTATTATTATTATTATTATTATTATTATTATTATTATTATTATTATTATTATTATTATTATTATTATTATTATTATTATTATTATTATTATTATTATTATTATTATTATTATTATTATTATTATTATTATTATTATTATTATTATTATTATTATTATTATTATTATTATTATTATTATTATTATTATTATTATTATTATTATTATTATTATTATTATTATTATTATTATTATTATTATTATTATTATTATTATTATTATTATTATTATTATTATTATTATTATTATTATTATTATTATTATTATTATTATTATTATTATTATTATTATTATTATTATTATTATTATTATTATTATTATTATTATTATTATTATTATTATTATTATTATTATTATTATTTTTATTTTTATTATTATTATTATTATTTTTATTTTTATTATTATTATTATTATTATTATTATTATTTTTATTATTTTTATTATTTTTATTATTTTTATTTTTATTATTTTTATTTTTATTATTTTTATTATTATTATTTTTATTATTTTTATTTTTATTATTTTTATTATTATTATTTTTATTATTATTATTATTATTTTTATTATTTTTATTATTATTATTTTTATTATTAGTATTTTTATTATTAGTATTTTTATTATTAGTATTATTATTAGTATTATTATTAGTATTTTTATTATTAGTATTATTATTAGTATTATTAGTATTATTAGTATTGTTATTAAACTAATCTTGGAATAATAATTTCGACTTTCTGATGTAGTTCAAATATTTCCCTCGGAATCCTACCTTTTATATTCCTATCAATTAAATGTAGCATTTTAACAGTTTATTTATAATTCTATGCAATATACTTCCATGAATATCCATATCTCTCCAATTCTGTCATCCATATTTTTCCTAAACCAAAAATGATAAAAATGTTTAAAGCAATCCATTTTTAGTTTAACAGAAGTCTCTTCCCTTATACTGACACTCTTCATAACTTCAGTCGTGCACGGAATAGAACTTTTAATTACCTTGTTGTAAATGTTTATAAAATGAATTTAGTTTATATAACATGTTTGCACTGTATTATTCTCTCTCGTTATTTAATTTTCCCGTTGAGCGGAATTCAGGACTAAGCATCTACTTGTGAGTTTTTTTTTCCGATTTTTTATATTAGCATTTCTCATGTTTTTTGCCTATGAACTAATGGTATTAACATATGAACACACGAGAAAGAGAGTCCGCTAAAAGAGAAAGAAGGAAAGAAAAATGTCGCAAAGAGAGCCTCAATATGTCATTGCTGTTGAACTTTTGGTCATGTGCAATACTCTCTAATGAGTAAGGGGATTAAGAAATAATAGATATTTCAACATGTAAAAAAGATAAAATTTCGAGAAAAAAGAAAGATAACATATTCCGTATGTTTAGCGTATTCCGTATGTAAAGATTTGAGCGTATATCTACTGTATTTTCTAAAGTTATATTACAGTAAACATTCTGCATCTTCATAGAACGCTATTGCCTATTAAGGAATAACCTCTTAGCTGTTTTTAAATTAAGTTATAAATTGGGCTCTCAGAAGTCTTCCTAGAAGCAGCTTTTGTTATGGGTAACTAAGGAAAATAACAACAGTGCGTTTAAGATGATTTTTATTTCTCCATCCTTCGTTCGCAGAATGACAACTTGTTTTGCTAATTGCTTTGAATCAAACAACTTGTTAGCGACTGTATTTGTATGCGCATTTAGCCAAATGGAATCGGGAAATGAATAGTGAACGAGAGAATCTATATTCATTTGAAGTCTCATTACTAAAGAAGGCACAATCCTGTTTAGTATTCGTAATTATTTGACGTAACTCTGCCATTAATGAACATCTAGCAAAGGAGAAGGAAGTCTTTGGAAACAAATGAGCTATGAAATGAAGGTTATCATTGTATCTAACACTAAATTAATCATGCGAAATAAGATTAAATTCAACCTTTTGTTTACAGCAATCCAAAATTTTAAGTGACCCCATTCAGTAAAATCTCGCGCCTCTCGTTATGAAAGTTATGGTAAAGTTCTACAGTTAAACGCTTTAAAAGCATTAAAATGCCAGTTTTTACTCTAACGGTTTTGCAAGCTGTATCCCCTTTATTATTTATACCCCTTATGTGAAGTATACTTTTTCCCAAAATTAACAGGCAATTAAATTATTAAAATGTGAAATACAAATATTTACTGTATATCTCTTAAGTTATTTTTACCATCTTTGAAAGCAAGATAATGTGGAACAAAGTGAACAAAAAAATATTTTTACACTTAATATTTGACAGTGCCAGAAAAGTTGCATGCACACATTTAAATGCAATAAAAAATCGTTGTTCACTTATCTCATTTTATTTTCCGGAGTTGAATGAATCGAGTCGTGGCAATATTATTGATTTAATAATTACAGGATTTCAATTAGGCCCTACAAATAAACCTTACTAATGAATTGCTTGCATCTAGTTATTAGCAAATGCGATTCTTTAAGCAGCTCATTAAAATTCAAACTGTGCTGCCTGTAATATGCCGCTAATGTAAACAAATGTTTGAAACTACCAATAAAGGGAATATTTACAAATATTATGAACTCGTTAATTTTTGTTCAAGCGCAAACTAATGTAAACATAATTTAGTTTTCTGGGTGAAAGAGTATGCGGCAATGAATTTGTTTACCGGAAAGCGAAATGAGGTGATTCAAGCATAGACAGTCTCATATTTCAATGTTGGTACATTTCTCGTTAAAGTCCATATATATTAGTATCCTTCAGTAGTAGTATTATGGTAGCTGCAGATTTTACAGAGGAAATTCTCAGGTAGCTATCTCGCATTTATTTTGAGTATATAATAAACCACAGAAGCACAAGTAATGTGATAATATAGTTTCGCAGAACATCACAAATCATAAAAGAATATCTTTGTGAATATAAGCTGGAGTAAACTATAATCTAAGTTTATATGAACTACTTAGTAACGAGATTTAGAAGGCTAAGGCAAAAATCTTTTTCTAGCAGTATCGCTTAATGTTTATCACCTCTACAGATTATTCTTACAAAACCTTATTTATCTATCTCGTAAATTAAAAATATCATTCAAGAAATAATTTCATGTAATATCTGGTTGGCCAAAGCAAAAGTTTCAAATACAATAGTTTGTTTTTGTAGTTGTGTAAGCATTTAAATATTACCAGACACTTACTATTTTTGTATAACTGATGTGTAGTTACTAACATAAATATTGCATTTCTCCCAAGCTGGTTATATCGAATATTAAATTTTGAGACTTCCTGAATAAATAAAAAAGATAATATCTTTAGTAAAATCTGGGTGTGTGTAGGTATGCACATGCCAGTGCACGTGCAGTGAATCTGTCAGACTGTGAACTCAAAAATTGAAAGTCATTTCATCACTAAACTTAGCTTTTAAGCCCAGCGTCATTCTAGAATACGACACTGAAGATTTTGAAAATAATCTACCTACCACAAGCTACCACTTATATGCAAATTCTTTAGTATTTGTAAGTTTCTCCAAACTGGTTGTTATTATTTTGATTAAATATGTTCTGCGATATATACATGATGACTTATATACACTTAATATGCTGATTATAGCTTATGATGTATTTATTCTATACTAATTTTGTTTAATGCTAAACCGCAAGAAATACAGAAAACTTTACTGTAACTTATTAAATTGCAGACCTTATGTGAATATAATTTTTGTGGCGTTTAACATTTCTAGATATTTTTAGTTGTTAGTTTGAATTTTCAAATGCCTGGTTTCTGCTAATGTCAGTAGTTTATTCGTTCTTCTCGTAGCTTCTGGTTCCCGAGTCGGCGGGCGATTAATTGTTTTAGGCGTTAAAGTTCTCAGCACAAAAGGGAACTGGTGCCGGTGGTCCCGCGTTGTAAATTTACGACACGTAACAGAATGTCAAATCTAATAAAGAGTCTTGTGAGCATAATCTGGCGCCCAGTATGAAATGAGACGCTGAGAAACACAGCAGTTAAGAATGTCTATATATAAAACTCGATTGCAATTTCAGTTCCTCTCGCTCCGTGCAAAGGATTTGGAATTTCACAGATTCCTTTCTAAAACTCTGAATATTGCTTCAGTTTACTCCATTCTTATCATACTGAGTAGTTTACAATATGCGTTTATCTTACTAAAAGGAAGCAGATGTATATTTGTACAACAAATGACTTGTAAAGTACTTTCTATTGCTTTGTATATAGGTACTATGAGCTAAAGAAGAGGAGATGCAACTCATTTGAATTAAATTACAGCTGCAAACTTTAATTACTACACCTTCCGTTAATAACGCGCAACCCACAACGACCTGATAAAGCTGCGTGCAAATGACCCTTTTACTTAAGGCAAACAGAAGTTGATCCTCGACCTTAAAGTGTTCACGTTGTGTTTACTGCGCTGTGGTGCGCCGAGCTCTAAACACACTTCAAGTTGGTTAACGGCTCAAACTATAGCGTCATTTACTAATTAGTATCTCGTAAGCTGCTAGAAGGCTCTCCTACCTTACTGATAAGCAACTTTGGTACGTCGTTTTGGAACTGTCTTTTCGTTATTAACTGTAACAGTCTTTGTTTGTTACAGTCGCAGTTCCTAAAACTCTGTTAACGTTAAGCTTAACGTTGTAGTTTTATTTCTCAGTCATTAGTTGTTAATTTCCAAAAGTTCAACGGAGAGATACTCAGAGACCATTATTTTCCTTTCTGATCTACAACATCGTCGCTTATTTGACCAGACTACCGTCGATAGGGAAAACCTTGGATATTATACCGAGATAAAGCACTAACACTTTGTGAAATTATTAACAAATCTGGAATGTTAGCCTCAAATTACCTTCTTTAAACTCTTATTCTTCCATCTACTTTGTGTTAATCGAGATAAACAATTTAATATATAATTTCAGCACATCTCATTATAGGTACAAAGGTAATAGCGGAATAGCTTAACAAGAGTCATATTTGTTTATGTGGTTATGTGATAGCTCTGAAATTCCATTCTTTCTGCATTTCAAGCTCGAAAAAGAGAGAAACCACTCCTTAATATTGTATAATTCAAACAAATAACAAGGTTTTTTTCGAAATGGTTCATGCACAATAAAATCATTCTACATAGGCCTAAATACCCAAAATACATATATTTTGTTTAATAAGGTTCTGTCTATCTCTACCGTTTACCTGTAATTCAAAAGTCATCTAGTATGAAAAGGACTTAATAGGGCATTCGCAGAAGATAAAAGACGTACATTTCACTTAGAAAAATACTATTTTAAATATATAATGTTTTAATCAAAGTTGCTGCAATAATTTTTGAAAAGTATTCCATGAAAGGGCAGTCTGTGTTTGGGGCCCTTCTCTTGAACATCTTCCTGTAACACACTCCTAAAATGCAAACCTTAAATACCAAGTTGACATTTCATCAACTCTTCGAATTTCCGGGGTTTCAATATCCATATGACTTACACTTCCTGAATATTTCGGTGCATTATCTTCCTGATTACATCACCTTGAGCCCTGACGTGAACGTCGCCTTCTCCCATTTCTTGCAGGTCACATGGCCACGATCTACACCGCTGATTCTAAATCTGCTGATGGAGTAGGTTATGCATACGTCTGTCCTGCTAATGCCCTGGCTCGATACCGCCTACCTATGGAGGCTTCCAACTACACTGCGGAGGTTCTGGCCATTCGTGACACTTTGCAATATGGGATTTCTCAGGGCTTCCCCAAACTGCTGGTCTTAACCGATGCGCAGAGTGTGCTGCAGAGACTCTCATCTCCCCTCTGGACGAGAGATATGCACTGTTATCTTTAGGAGATACTGACGTTGGTGAACAACGCTACCATAGCCGGACATCAAATTCACTTCCCTTGGATCAGAGGGCATGTCGGAATTCGATACAATGAAGTCGCTGATCGCCTGGAAAAAGAGGGACTCACTCAAGGCACCTTTCAAGGCATCCAACTGCCCTATACGGATTTCTTCCCGGTCCTTCAGCGTGACGCATATTCCCGCTGGAATGATGCCTGGATTCGTTCACAGTCCATCAAAGGCAAACACTACGCCGCCGTTCAGACGCATCTATCCACGACTCCTTGGTTCTCCAGCTTCAGGATTGCACGTCGACATCTCACCTCCATCATTAGAATGCGACTTGGACATGGATGTTACCCTGCGCATCTACACCGACTACGTCTCATCGATTCCCCTGTATGTCCTGATGACCCAGGCGAAACCGCTGACCTCAATCATCTCCTGTTCAGTTGCTCTCGCTACCGAGCCCACCGTTCTTCCTTCTTCCGCCGCCTACTTCAACAGTCTGTTCCTTTTCCCGCTAGCGTCAACACCATATTACAGTTATGCCACAAACCTGTATACCAAGCTCTTCTAGAATTTCTTAAAGAAAGTGATCTACAGATGTAGTCCTCTCCCATCCTCTTAATTTTCCTTTCATTATTTTTCTTAATTTTCCCTTCGATGGCCATATGGGATTTTACCGAAGGCAAAAAAAAAAAAAAAAAAAAAAAAGTTCTTCGAGTTATGCTTATACTGTTAGCATGCACACATTTATAGGCAGAGATGATTTTGTAAAATGTCCATTTTAGAGTCAAGGAAATCAAAAACATGTACTTACGTTGAAAGCTTAGTATCGAATTTTTGGAGAAAATTTCCCCACTTCTGTACTAGTAAGAACTCTTATTACAATTTAATCCTTTAAATATTCATTGCATACATTATGCAGTTTACGCTATAACATAGGTTACATGTAGGATTTATACAATAGAGAGGATCGCCAGTTGTACCGTAACTTAGATAGATATGCTCTACCAAGCTAGGGATGAAGTAAAGGCACCACAGAAGGCTACTAAGATCACAAGTAGATACGCAGGTTACAGAGATACGAAGTAGTCGCTAATAATTACAGGCACAAAGACCCATCGCACTGCTGGAACTGGTTAGAGCAGCTAATGAAGAGACGACAGTCAAGCAACTCTTTTATTTCCCAAGATGTTTCCTTTGAACAAACATGAAAGAAGTATCAAAATCGATTAAGCAGTTTTTCAGATTTCTCTACATACATTCATATTTATAAATTTTATCGCTTTATAATTAGTGTAAATGTTAAACTTAATGTCGGTGAATTACGTCCACTTCAATCTCGTTCTCCGATCAATCTCCATTCTGTGATTTCTTTTTCTTAAAGATATGCTCTGGTAGAAAACGGACAACACCAGCTAAGTTGACGCTAAATTCAATGAAAGTTAATAATGATTTTTCTGAAGTAGCTTGCCTATAGTTTTCTTATTACCCGTAATTGTAATTAGTGACTTATATATTATGTTTATATCAATACTTCACGGTACAAAAATGTTTGCTTCCGTAGTGATAATACAAAGCATCTGGAAAACGCTAAACTGCTAAGCAAAAGCTTCCCTCACATCATTGGTCTGGAGGGTGAACTTTGGGCGCTACGGTCTACCCATAATCGATCACAGAAGAGTGACTAGTTAAATAACTCAGTCTATATTTTAACTACGAGTTATTTAATTCAACTAATCCAATGAATTTATTTTTAACATAAAATGTCTATACACTACGAGAAATATACGAATTTTATATAATTTCTGTATTTAACCTCACTTTCCACCAACCTTCATGCACATATTGCCAACCCTTAAATTACTAATTTGTATCTGAAACACATTTATTGGTATATGATTTCCTTTAATTACAAGAATTTTATTTTCCATCTTACTGTTTAGAACTCTATTCTACGGACGTTGGCGACAACATGATTTTTTAACATAACTGACTTTTCAGAGATATGACCTTCAAGCTGATGATTTTCTGGTCAACTGAATTCATCAAAAACCCTAATTGCCTAACTATACCAAGGAACTCGCTAATGAACCTCTCTTCAAATCTCAGTCTAAATGTGATTCTGACTTTTTCACATTTAGAAATCAACTCAAACATTTATAATTATTTGTACAAGTTAAAGAGAACCCTACTAAGCCCGCTAAAATCTCCATAGAGCGATGCTTTGTGTGTGGGTTAAGATTATTCATCCAGAAATCCGTAGTTAGAATTGGGGCAACTGCTGGGTCGGAAAGCGTTGTTGCAGAGACGATTATGAGCCAGGCAGTCCTATCTTTACATTTCCGGGAAGCCGAAAATACCAATTTCCGCGGACAATCCTGCCAGAGACTTGTGTGTGGCACCACATTTCCTTCCTTTACTACCAACTAAGATCATAATTCCTCCGTGCCTCAGCTTCTGGGAAGCGCTATGATGCATTGTTCCCCCTGGGATTACGGAGCCCTCTGGTGCCTGACCAGCTAATTACAATGAACAGAGAGAAGAATGCCGGGACCATTGCCGATAAGTAAGCGACGTTAACGGCAAGCTCAGTGGAGCGAGTCATGCAGGTGGGACCTGCCGATAAAGCCCCAGCCGCTCACAGCTACAAGGTGCTATCCATTATGTCTTCTAGCTCAACCGTTCAGCTTATGGGAACAACATGCTCTTTAATTATCGATAACAAAGGGTCGATAGACTTTAATTTAATATAACCTCAATCGCGTTGGAACCCAATATACGCTACTTCCGTCCTGCTCAAATTGGATTAACTCCAAAGTTGTGGTTTACGATACTTCATATCAGGAAACGTGTTAGCTTACACCTTTACTGATATTATAAAGATAAAATTTGTATGTGTATTATGTAGAGTAATGAAAAAATAGAAAAAAATTAGCTGGTTTTCATAATTCTCTCACCGTTGTAAATCCCTTTAATTTCAGACGATTTTCCGATATAATATATAACGACTTCTAATTTCAACATTAATACATTTTAAAACAGATTAAATGTTAAATCAATAAATTAATTTCTGTTGTTCATTGTTGTTCATTGTTGTTCATTGTTCAGCCTCTACGGTGTGCATACGGTGAGATAAAGATGTACGAGGGCAGTTCAATAAAGAATGATCATAATTTTTACGGTGATAATTTTTCGCACTAAAATTCAATGTTATTATATTCTGTTGCCTTAATGTGAAAACAAACATGACGTAGTAGTTTCATTGTTGGTACTCCTGGTTCCCGCGCCGTGGCTCAGTGGTTAGACCACTTGGCTCTCACCAAGGCGGCCCGGGTTCGATCCCAGGCGACCGCAGAGTGAGATTTGTGTTGGACAACACGGCGCTGGGGCGGGTTTTCTCCGGGATCTCCGGTTTCTCCCGTCATCTCATTCCACCGGTGCTCCATCTTCATCTCATGTAAAATCAGTGTCATCGCCTGCGGTGCCGTATGTAATGAAAGCGGGTGTTAAACACTACACTACACATTTCCTGGTTCCCGCCTGTGAGAACCAGGCAAATTCAGACATGTTCAATATCGCCTACCGCTGCATTGGAGATAACACGTGAGGAACCATATGCGGCTTTGAAATTCTGCTTTCGTCTCAACAAATCTTCAGTTGAGGCCTGTACAATGTTACTGGAGGCCTATGGAAACTCTGTTCTTCCCTACAGCACAGCTCGAAGGTGGTTTCAAATGTTTAAAGAGGGCAGACAATCAATTTCAAAGGAAGGTGGACCCGGTGCTCCAGTTACTGCTCTTACGGAAGAAAACATCAACACTGCTGCTGCCATTGTGAGAGAGGATCGACGAATTACCTTAAGATCACTTTCTGAAATACTGGACATTTCATTGGGCGCCACCCACACGTTGGCGACAGAAACATTACACATGAGACGTGTTGTGCGCGATGGGTTCCAGGACTGTTGATTCCCGAATAGAAGGACATTCGCATGCAGGTCTGCATGCAGTTAAAGCTGATGTGAGAGGAAGATCCGGAGTTTCCTTCAAACGTAATCACTGCTGATGAAACTTGGCTACATCATTTTGATTCTGAGAACAAACAGCAAAGCTCGGTGTGGAAATCTCCATCACCAACCCCCCCAAAAAACAAAAGCGTTTGCTTCTGCTGGAAAAGTTATGGTCATCTCATTCTTTGATATTTATGAAATGGTTTATCAGCATATTGTACCTGCATACACATCAGTAACTGGAAAATTCTACAGGGATGTCCTTAAAACATTGCAAGTCCATATCAGGAGCAAAAGACCACATTTCCGTGAAGCAGGCTGGATGCTGAACCACGAAAATGCGCGGCCGCATATTGCCCATGTCCTTGCTGAATATCTTGCAAAAATCAGCGTGAAGTGCATCTCGCACCTTCCCTATAGTCCGGATTTAGCCCCATGTGACTTTTTTCTATTCCCTAACTTAAAGAAACGCCTTCGTGGGAGGCATTATCCATCATCAGAAGCAATGTTGAAGGTGGGGAGGCGATTTTGAAGGATCTCTAAAAAAATGGTTTCCAGCATGTCTTTGAAGACTGTCAGAAACGCTAGGACAAGTGCATCGCATTCAGGGGAGACCATTTTGAGAAGGACTATCAAAATTATGAGGATGAGTAAAGGTACGTTGTCAAAAAAGTTGTGATCGTTCTTTATTGAACAGCCCTCGTAGCAGAGTCATTGAAGAACGATATTGCAGACGGCATCAAAGGTAACTCACACTTTTGCAATCACAGGTGAATAATGTATTTTTTATCGATGGTCATTTACTATGTCTCTTTCCTAAATGGATTTTGTGCTACCCTAGAATACGGGTTAAAAGTTCACCTGTATTTCAATGTATTTACGAGGTATTTGCATTATTGGAAAATATGTCGTTTTATAGTATTGAATAACTATAGAATGAAACAAAGCAGCAAAGGTTTAACATTTCAGCGTTATGATAACTTCATGAAATATAGCGGGAGAAATAAAACTAAGAATTAACTCGTCATTCGAGTTTAAAAGGATAACCACATATTCTTATCAGCTCTACCAATACTGTACTGGTTCCAAGGTTGTGGGCCAAGACCGATGGCTATTAAGTGTGTTAGAAATGATGAACCATATCAATAGATAAAAAAACTCTTGCGGGTCGAAATTCTGATATGATCCTGGCAATCGAAGGAGTTATTAGCAAACTATACACATGGTCATTCAAAAATTAGTGGCAACACTGCCTCAATTTGGCGCTATCAGTGGTAAATCATGTAAGCTGATAAAAATGAAAAACAAGAGCATCTAATGTTTGTTAGCTGTGAGTTTGAAGACAATAATTTTATTTAATAAGAAATTTTATTAAGTTTACTTGTAGGCTGTTATTTTTAGTGCTATAAGTATGTTTAATAAATAGAAATAGGGATGCTTCATTAAAATTCAGGTTACTAGAGGTATCAATGCTTAACAATGCCATAAAATTATTGGAAGCTTGTGGGAGACAGACTTTACCATATTGTGCTGTGGCTAGGTGGGTAAATACATTTCGTAGTGGAAGGAAAGACGTTCATGTAAAACGAAGAGGTGGCAGACCGCAATCAGCAAGTGATGATGTACATGCTAATACTGTTACAGGACTGCTGGAAGCACATGGTTGTTGTACTTGTATTGAACTAGCAAGGGAAGTTGTAGTTGCTCCTGGTACGATCTCCACATACTTAAGATGTTAAAGATGAGGAAAGTCTGCGCTCGATGGGTTCTATACAATCTTACAGAGGAAACAATGTGACCGAGAATCGAAAGAGCGAGATTACACTTAGAACGCTATGAACGTGAAGGCAAGCGTTCTCTTCCATGCATCATAACATTATATGAAACCTGGATTCCATGCTACCAACCAAAATTAAAGAGACAATCAAATGAGTTGCGGCATAATGAATCATCCCAGCTAAAAGAGTATCGACAAGAACTGATCCACTTAAATTCATGTTCGTTGTTGCTTATGATTATCGCGCATTCAGTTCCTTAAGGAAATCATGTGAATGGTGCATATTACAGTTACTTTATGGAGCAATATTTACGACCAACTGTTCCTCGTAAACGTCCAAATTTCCTGAATTCTCGTTCCAATGTGTTACACACGTCTGCCCCTGTTACTTTACTTCGCAGATGGAACTGGAAAATTCTGGAGCATCCTCCATAAGCATCCAGACATGAGCCCATGTGATTTCGACCTTATTGCGAAAATGAAATTACCACTTATAGGAATTCGGCTTAGAACCAGACAGACAATTATAGCAGCAGTAGAGCAGTCTGTTCGAAAATTAGGACAGCAAGACGCTGTAGATGGCATCCGTTGGCTATCTGATGTGTGGAGATGGTTCTTCATGTTGGAGATTACTTCTAAGCACTGCAATAATGTGACTGATCCAAAAATGTTTTATTTGTTGTTAATTCAAAGGTGCCACTAACTATTAAATGACCTAAGTATTTATACCATTACTGATTGCCGGCCTCACGCCTACCTAGACATTGGTAATGATCAATCAATATGCGGGATGATCAAACAATATGTGGAGGTCACATAATCGTGCATTCCCCAGCCAGAAATGTAACTCACATGGCCCGGGCCGCTATTTTCGCAGTTCCTCAATTTCATCATGATGTTAAAGGACACTAGTCCTATACTTGGGAGTTAAACTCCGGACTACCATGGTTGAATCGAACCCGTCCAAATTCCGTGACCAGGAACAGAGCTCCACGCGCAGCCCCCAATGCACAGTGCAAGAAGGAATTTTATTATTCGGATTTAAAATCAAATATACCCTTGAAAATAAGTTTTGCTCAGATATCCCTTCCCCTGTTGGTTTTGGGATACATTTTACGAAACTATTTTAACAATAAGCCAACTTTTATGTATTCTTTACCTGATTAATTTTGTTTTATGTTCCACAACTTCAAGTTGTAGTAACCGAGGCTCTTGCTTAAAATAAATACCTTAGCATACATTATTACAGTTCTCTCATACAGCTCTCTCATAGGATTAGAATTTGTCACTGTGACCAGACTTGATCTATTGCACCTATGCCATCAAGTGCGGCATCCTCGGTAGGAAGGATCAGGTGAGAGGAGACAGAGGACGGCCGTCCCAAGGAGTCATGACAGAGCAGAGGACAGGATCCCTACAATTTACTTAGATAGAAAGCTCCCCCGATAGGCCAGGACAACGGACATTCTCTCCTACTATGTTTCGAAAGTGGTCCCAGCAGCCTTTACGGAGACCGACACCCACCTACCGGAGAAGGAAGTGTTTACTCACAGCATATAATCCTGCCATGCACCGTCAAGACGCCTGCCGACACTTCTACTCTGAAAGAGACCACCAAATGAGAGAAGATGTGAAATGATAATGAAGAAGAAATGGAGGGACAGGAAATTTGGCGGATGTAACTAATCTACCAAGGATATGGCACCCCGGAAAAACCCATGAAAAACCTATAGGTCAGGTAGGTCGGCCACGCTAATCGACACCGGGCCTCCCTATTGCGGGCCATAGACGAAAGCACCTAAACAATACGTCTCGGTTAGTAACTCAAGTTGTTAAAATTATTGTAATAAATCCTGGTTGTCATTAAGGTTTAATAACACATAAGAATAAAACCTCTCCGTTTGTATTCTATTCGATTTTCAACTCTTGCAGTTGTAGGATTTTTTTTTTGTAAGAGAGATAAAGAGAGGAACTAATTTCTCAGATTAAACCTCTATGTTTCGTGTGTAATGCCCATCCTGTATAACAATTGAAGTTTTACAATTTTATGCTACATAGATACTGGGGTAAAGGAGGTGTATTTATTGTAAAACTTTCGACAGCGAGATTTTTCCAGAAATAAAGAGTTTTGATATTGTAAACCGAAAATATTTTATATATACGCATGCGCACGTAACACCTAATAGAGTAGATTGCTGTCTTTCAGTAGTCGCCACGCTAATGGCGATTGTAACACCCTGTATAACGCAGCTACTAAGAAGGCGTAATTTGCATACTAATGACACAATTCTGACCTCTCTTAGAGTCTCGGTTGTAAACATCTTACTCATTAGCTGTTACGTAAATAAGTGTTATGTTTACTGTACAGAGAGCTGTCCACACACATATCATTAAAAACATCTGAAGGAGATTTTCAAGGCAAACGAGGTAAACAAAGACGTGTCTGCACACATGTATTTTCCTCTTCGAGCCTGTTATTCTGGAGTAAACAAACTAGAAATGAAAGAAGGGAAGGGAACAAGCTAACAACCTAGAGAATGTATCAAATGCAAGAGGATCTGGAAATATCAACACAAGAGACAGTTCCTCTTCTCCATTTACTTCATTTGTTAGACGGGAACGAAGGCAGCTGCAAGTAGGCGTTTCCATGGAGACAACTAAAACGTCATAGAGTTTCCCCGAGAGAGTGCGATGGTATTACAGCTCGGGCAACGGCGTCTAAGAAATCGCCGTTCATTAGCCTTGACAGTGTCATCCAATTCTCAGGGAAACGTACACACACAGCGCTAACGAATATGCAGTATCTCGTAATTGGCTTCAATGAGAATATTCAGTACTTTAGCTTTCTTCTTCCTGGCTTCTATCCCTGCCGTTTCCAAATAAATGCTAAGAAGTTGAATAAAATGTTTTACACTCCTAATTCATTTCTGAGGGAAGTACTGTAGACTGAACAAAAAAAGAGTAAGTCACAGTGAAAATAAAATGTGAGGATAGCTTCTTTAATGCTGTCTTAACATAATATTGGTTGACAATGATATAAACATGACATATATGTGCATATTAAACAATAGACTTGTTAGCTATCTGTTTTTCCTTTGTCTACATAAAAAAATAAAGGGCTAGATCAGAGAGCGATTCCCAACACATCAAATCACATGATCGTTCTGCTACCCCATAATACTTTTTATAGCAATATGTATACATACTAAGTGCTTTGTGTGTAAGAATGTGTATGTGAAATACTTGGGACACTTTTAGAATTCACAGAACAACGAATTGTGATGGTAATTGGTGCACTTCTGCAAGTTTATCGTCTTTCATCCAGTGGCTAACTTTTCATTTTGATACATGACTCCTGTGACCTACTCCTTACTTATCTGCAAACCACAACTTAAGAATTATTTCCTTAAAACAGAATGATATAAATAGGGGTGACTGGTGAGTAGGTGCTAATGTGCTAGAGCACACTAAAAATTGACATGAAAATGCGTCATTTCCTTTCCAATGCGAGTCGGTAGGCAACCAAAGTATATTTTGGTATAATTAAACTCATGTGTTTTACTTTTCTGTTTAACCAACTCAGCCAATAATGCAATCTGTCTGAAGCAGCATGGATACCGCAAACTTCCTTAAATAGTAAAAGAAGGCACCATGTGTTTAGTCTCTTACTTTTGCGGTTGACTAACCTGGGAAAACAATGTGGAATCTGCAACTACTGCCTTCTATATCATCATTTAAAGTACGATTGAGTAAAGGATGTGATTAGCCCTGATGCCGTCTGCGACAACGACATGGAAGTTCAAGATCAATTGTAGGTGTAGTAGTGATGAGTTTTTGGTCCGCTGGTTGTCATAGTCTTCAAATTAGGGATCCCGGTCTGGATTGCTGACAGGAGGTGAGGAGTTTTCTTTAGCCAGAACTATTCCTCATGTTCCTCACTGTAACAGGTTTTCTACGTTGTAGTGCACATGCGATGCTGAATATACTATGATGATGCCCTACGTTGTGGCGACATGTAGAACAGGATTTCTTAGGTGTAGTTTGAATTGGTCCTTGAATATTGTGTCTCTGCTTAAATATGTCATAAGAACTCTTATTTTTAAGGTTAGTTCGGGTCCACAACGTTTCCCTGTAAGATATTCCAGCAGTATGATAGGTCTTCTATCTTGTATTTGTTAGAAGCTTTCCAGATGTGTGGATTGTTTTGCAAAGAACTACCAGGGCTGCCAAGAGAACTGGCATTCCTAGAGTTGGGTAATACAAAAAGAAGGGGAATAATAATAGAGAGAGTGCCGAAATTCTGGTATAAGTATATTAAAGGACAGAAAGGGGAATTAATGAATCTGTGTATGAAACATCAGAAAAGCATTAAAAACACAAATAGCTGGTGGTCGGAATGGGAAACAACTGTTTCTAAGATAGATATTGGAAATTTATGAAGAGCAGAGGAGTCAAATCATAGTGGTTTTTGGAAGGAAGTGAGAACCAGAGTGCAAGACATATATAGGCAGGAGATATGGGAAAGTAAAGAAGGAAACAAATATTTGAAATTTTATAAGCAGTTAAAGAGAGAATGGGTAAGGGAAAAATATATAGATCAAGGTGACAAAAGTGGAAGAGAAGGCATAGCATGGATGAGAGTAGGAATAATATATCTAGGATATGTGAATTTTGTGGAAATGAAGAGATCACTTTCCATTGCCTGGTAGAATGTAATGCAGGAGAACAATATAGGATAAGAAATGGGACAGTGTGAGCAAAGAGGGGTAGGCGTTACGTACGCTAACGGGGACGGGTGAAAAGAAAAATAGATGTATATGAGAATTCTTATATAAGTTAAGAGAAAAGTGGATTGGGGTAAAAGAAGCGAAGGTCAAGAAGAAATGACACCAAGCTACTCAGGAAAACCAAAGGCTCATGGCCAGGGGACCTGAGTCAGCGAAAAAATGTAAGGGTCGGCAATTTCATATAATATAGGATGTATTAATGAGATAGAAAGTTTCTCTTACCTCTTGGAATGTATTCTGCTGTGACACTTAATTTCATTCCTTTGCCCTCGGCGATGGGGGATGAAATAGATCCGTCTTGGTGAGGTGCATAAACTGTACCGCTGATATGCAACCGTATGCCAAAGAGGGGAAGGTCAACAATCAAGGCACTCATAAACAAACCTCTCTAATGCTGAGTGAAAGATGGAGAAATGTTTCGTACAGAAAATGAAGGGATGGGATAGAGACATAGGGTGATACAATTAGCCATATGAGGCCAGATTGGGCATTGCTGATCTATCCTTAAATACTCTGCTGCTTGTTATTTTGACTCCTAGAAATAGTTACATAAGAACATTACATTGACAAAATCAATATACCTCCGTGTAAGAGATAATCTCCTTCTGGAACGCCGGAATAACCCTAGACTTTTTGATGTCTGCTAACTTGACATATAAATTCTAAAGTTCCTTAAACATTATATGAATATATCAATTCTGCAATCTCCACCAAGTATCGGATCTTTGCAACTTTCAGAAGAAGTTGAGCAAATAAGAAAACTTTTAACTTCATAATTAAACATTTCTTCTTGATTCCTCTGCTGCAGGGGAAGGAGGGGCTTTCAGAGCGGATATTGACTTCATCCCGGGTCGCTAGTGCAGTTAGCTTTAGGTGCATCAACTTCTTGATTTGTGGCCAATTTCCCGGCTCTGCGACTACAACAGTGTGCATGGAAATTCCCGAAACTTTAGCATTATCTGCATCGGAACATATTGTGAATTTGTTATTCTACGGTAGATAGATATGCTAGATATGGCACATCACATGACAATATTAACTACTTTGTAGCGCTACCATTGAGAAAGAAGATAGTTTTAATAGAAATAGGTTTATAGTTAACTGTCATGCTGCTAGATGAACCTGAAGTAATAAAGTTTTTGTTTACTTTCTCTTTCCACTATTATTTATTTTCATATAACTTCAACTTCTTATAAAATTTGATGCGCTACACTCAAATGTCTGCATCTACTCCTGTACAAAGTATTATTACAAACCTGTATGCCACTATTGATTGAATGAATGCAAAGCCTCTAAATACCTTTAGGGCAATGGCCTTCTGCTGCTCAGGGAGTAGCAATTTGGAGGCTCATTAGGTTTGCAACTCCTAAGAGCCTTGTGCAGTTGCTGCGCTCCAATAACGGCGTACTCGTATCATCAGCATAATCACTGACTACTTTACACGTTTAACACATATACCATTGTACATATTTGTTTATGATACTTTTAATTTATAGCACCTGTTAGCTACTTCTTCCAGTGTCCCCCATGTAGCTCTGATCTTAGCTTGTGTTGACCACTGAGTCCCTCTTATCTTTTTGAAATTATCTGCCCATCTGGCTCATCTTAATCCAAATAAACATTTTTAGTAATTACCTTCCTCATTTTTGTAGTAGGTATAAGGGAAATATGTGAATACATTTGGTTTTAAGTGATACCAAATTCTTGTAAAGCTGCTCGCTCTGTGATGGTTTTCAAATTTTAAGGACTTTCCATTTAGAAAAGTATAGTAAAATGGTTAAGAGTATCCCGGAAATGGTGCACTCCACAAAAATGTCTGACATAAACTGTATAAGACATTTATATGTGTTATGCAGTAAGAATTCTACCTCTTGCGGTTTCCGAGTTATGCAAAAGTCATCTAAATGAAAAAGACTTCTTCCAGATATGAAAAATAAATGCATTTAATATATAAAGAGGTACTTTAGACGTGGCATATGGTGTAATATTGCGCAGTAGTCTATGGTTGAGTACACTTGTTTATTTGTAAGAAAAAGGGGCGTCAGGTTAGTCATCTGTGATCTGACACACTAGCTTTATCAGCAATCAGCTAGTGAAAACAGAGATCGTACTCCCACCATTGATTTGCATGACGTCACACGTGCACATCCTAGCAAGGTGACGCGTCACCTCTAAAATACTTCTGAACATTTCATTTTTCGTACAAATGCCTTTAACATGTAGCGTTTTAATCAAACTCCGAAATCATAAAGATTTGTCGGTATTATATTGCTTTTTATCTTCTTTTCCCAGCCTAGCTGCAATCGGCGAGGATTGATTAATTTCTCAGTTGTGATCTTTGATAGATGTTTTATCTCACCTTTATTCCTGAAATAATACTTCCTTTTTTGTGAAAGATTACTCTTTATTCTAAAACACAATAAGTTAAAGGTACTCATCATTCACGTGCATATATTTGCAGTTGTAATTATTATTATTATTATTATTATTATTATTATTATTATTATTATTATTATTATTATTATTATTATTATTATTATTATTATTATTATTATTATTATTATTATTATTATTATTATTACTACTATTATTATTACTATTATTATTACTATTATTATTACTATTATTATTACTATTATTATTACTATTATTATTACTATTATTACTATTATTATTACTATTATTATTACTATTATTATTACTATTATTATTACTATTATTATTACTATTATTATTACTATTATTATTATTATTATTATTATTATTATTATTATTATTATTATTATTATTATTATTATTATTATTATTATTATTATTATTATTATTATTATTATTATTATTATTATTATTGCTAATAGATTTTATTATTGTTAAGGCAGTAGCTATTTTCAAAATAGTGCGTATTGTTTTCTATTATGCATTCGCTTCTCGAATGTGAAGTTGCTTATGTTTTTATTGCTTCCTTTGTTGGGAGAAAAAGCTTTTAATGCCGCAACATAGCAACTAGCTCTAAAAATCTGACTGTCGGTTAACCTTCCTGTATTTACTGATTCTCCTTATATATGCAAGTAAATGAACCATAAGACAATTTCTGTAAATATTAAGTTAATATAAAGTTAACCTAATAATATAAAAATCGAATAACATAAGGTAGTCAAGGCTTGGGGTTTTTAAAATTAGTTTGTACAAGAGTGAATTACAAAGCATCACCATAGTGACTACCTTTTTTTAAAAATATAATTAACATTCTGCAATCGACGCATGATTTTAATTAACGGCATCTCGGATGAATGAAATGAAGTGGGTGATAAGATGCTGAAATTTTTCCGGGATACATAGAGTTTAATGCTAACTGACATTTATCTTTCGAGATGAGCGAGAGCTTTGGAGAAAAGAAACCTTATCCAGATAACTCATATTGACCGAGGTTCAAACTCGGGACCTCTTCAGTATGAGGGACACCTACCACCAAGCTACCGAGTCGAGAAATAGCGACAATTCTTATTTCCACTATATCTCTTATGTACGAATACATATTTCATAAACTCATTTCTAAAAATGTGAATCTCTATTAACTTTAAATGTATTCAAGTAGAGCGTTTAAATAGTAATTCGTTAAACAATGAGAGGTTATGTGAATGTTACACAACAGGTATAATTTTTCACAAAGAGTACAAAAGCTATAATGGAAGAAGAAACTGTTATTGTTGAACTGTTAAACCAATTTTTTACTTAATATGATAATACGTTACCTGCCTTGAGGTTTGTGTAACTTGCGGCTCTATGAATGTACATATTTGTATGCTTGTTATATTTCACAGAATTTCTAGACTATGCATTTCTTCTTTTATAGTAGTTTTTTGAGTATATGAGGCTGTATATTTTATATACGTCACTCGGCATGTGCTGTTATTACTGGGATGCCTGTCAAACTTGTTTGACGTTCCCTTTCACCGAAATATTAAAAGAGGCGGCGAAAGAAATGCTGTCAACATCTATAACGTTGAAAGGCGAGAAATGTAATATGTTTCACACATAAATGAACATTACCATCGTCAAGCCCGCCCCTATGAATTAGACGTCAGTGTTTTCTTTATACCACAGGCTATTCAATTCCTTTTGGGACATGATTTATGGGACTTTTCGTTGCGATTTTTCCCCGTTGAAATATTCTCCCAACAGAAATAACTGATAACATAGTATGTTTCTCTACTTGTACGTCAGAGGTTTTGTAAAGCGACTAAAAATGGACAGGGTAACCTAACTACTGAAAACAATTTTTGAAGGGGTGGGCAGGTAAGAAGCTGCAAAATGCTGACATGCCTTGTTGTCCTGTATTTTCATTATTTGGATCTATAAAGTACCGTTTAATCTGTTCTGAAAGAGTGATAAAATGCGAAATCTAAAATGCTATCTGCAATAAAAATAAAAAATAAAATCTTCCACTGTCCTTGCGCAAATGCAATTCACAATTTATCTAAAAGGAAGCAGTATTCTTCCCGGAGGTTCTCCGTTGTATTTCGCAGTCATGACTAGCCACATAACATTACTGATGAAAAAAACAAATCGTAAGCTATTAAGATATAAAATGTGTAAAAAGGACTACAAATTTGATCAATAACACTTGGATATCTACTAAAAGCTTTAGTTAGGTCCTAGAAACTTGGAGTTTTAATGGCTAAAATTCAGACCAGACGAATACAGCAGAATTTAGCTCGTCATACTGTAGATTTTGTTATGCGTTTCACATGTCCTCATGTTCCCTTAAACCACCGGTCTTTAATTTATATTTTTTTTTCAAAATGTCATAAATGTGAATTTTCCTCACTTTAAGATAAAGATACACTGAAAATTTTCCAAAAATGTTGAAAATCATGGAATTTTCTTTTTGGGAATTTTTGGTAGCTTAGGGCGTGTAGTAATAGATGGCATGCTATTTTTATCATATACACCATTTTAGGCTACCACGTGACATTTCAAAGATACCTTGAACAATAGTTAAAGTAACAATCATTACTTTAAAATTAATTTTCTGAGAAACTTTTTTTCTAACACTTTTCAGTATACAAAATGCCTCACGCATCAAAGTTTTTCATTTAACTTGATGAAACTTACAGGATAGGTCCATAATATGTGAATAAGAAACTTCACATTCCCCTTTTCGGTTAATGCTCATGTTTTGAAAATTATATGGTGTTAAGGAATAAAATAGTTAATATTGTCAAAATTTTGAGAGCTAACACATGGAAAATATTTTAGAACAAATGCTAAAAGAATATTCCAAAATATAAGAATGTGGAATTTTTAAAATTGCTCTATACCAGCGAAAAACAAAAAATCACCTTAAAAGCTCAAATTCTTTGAAACATTTTTAGGGAGTAATTTTTAGAATATTTTCACAAAATATAATTAATAATTAATGAAGTATTTAGTGTAGCAACATGAAAATTTAGATGTAGATTTAAAATGATATTCTAGTTCAGTGGCTAAATTTTCATAATGATAGGTTTATTATTATTATAGAAGTTGGAATTTTCAGTATAGCCTTGCCTTAAACAACCCGGTTAATTCTTTAGCCTGAGGTTTGTTCTTTTCCTGTTCTTCAATAGCATTAACTTTTTCCTCCTCATTTTTGAGAATTTGTGCACACAAACTATGTTTTTAAAAATTACCAAAGTTCACAGTTTTCTTCCACTTGTACCTGATCACATGTAACAAAGAAGTTGAGAATGAACACAGAGCAAAATGTTGTAACCTTACCATGTGTGTTGGAAGATAGTTGACAGACCTAACGATCTTTTTTTCCCTTTTCCTCGAAGGATTATAGTTTATGACTTTGTTTCATGAAACTTCGGTGTAAGCACTGTCGTCCCAAAAATTCTTGCAATTTTAAAAGTGCGTACTTACTTTGTAACTTATTACACATAAACTAATCCGCTTTAAACAAGTTATATACGCAAACGGTTCCTGAGAAGTATTTCCGTTTTCGCGTTGGGCAGTTTTCCGTCTTAGTGTATCATTTTATATGGGAAATAGCTCCGTTCCGAAATTTGGGATAAGGATTTACTGCGGAGGGGATTTGGCAGGGAGACCAGGCGTGATCCATTATACTGTGATCCAAGTGGGGCACCCCCGGGAGGAAGGATGACACGAAAGGAGAGAGAGGGGGCGGCCGTCCCAAGGAGCTAAGATAGCGCAGAAGGCAGGGAACCTACGTTTGTTTATGGTGCATATTTTCTTTTATTTATATACTTTTATTTAAAAGTTGGGTATTTTAGTTATGCTGTTCACGCACATTCACACTCTACGCGCGCGCATTTTTTTCTTTGCTTAACTGCTTTTTTGGATTAAAGGAATATCTAAACCTGAATATTTAGAGAACTCTCGGAATCAGATTGTAATGCATTGCTTCTCTAGTTACTATGTACGTGATAAGAAGATATTTGAAGTCCTTTATTTTTAATTATAGACTATAACTCTACTAAAACTTATCAAATGGTTATTTTTTCTTTCTTTTTTTCTGCTTTATAGTTCATGATAAGAAAACAAAATGAACATTTTGTGCACGAATTCGATAATAACAGGTACCTTGGGGCACTGATTACACAACAATGAAGCTGTGAGACGTGAATGAACTGAAGCACGCGCTGCCAAGTGAAAGAGGTCTTTTAATTTCCTTTCAAAACCACGAACGCACTGCAAGTCATGTGTTTTTACAAAGGACATGTTGCAGACGCTATCAGCACATTAGTAGGGAATTGCGTGTCTCACCTTTTCTACGGCAAATTAGTAGTTGCCGGGTCTAATAAATTATTTTGCAGTGCTGCTTTTAATCGCAGTTACATTACAGTTGCCATGTTTCACGCGATATCACTTTAGAGCGACTGGAAAATCTTAACTATACAAAGCGAAATAGTGCGTGACTTGCTCTCGAACACTGTTTATCCAGGAAAGAAATCCTAGGAGGGGATTAATATGTATGGAGTTAAGTCTTTATGAACACCCTATGTACAAGCGTTTAGTAAATGTTTACAGGAGGAAGTCCATATTTGTTATTGTACATTTTTTAAATTAAATTAAATTTCACATGTTGAATTTTCACATTTGGTACGCAGGATCAGAGCTTGTAACTCCGTCTGTAGCTATGAGGACTACTATGTGTTTCAAATGGAATGATGTTTGTCCTTGGGCACTGCTAGGTGAGCAACCAATCGGAGTCCTGCGGTGTTGTTATATTACATTCCCCTTACGTGTAGTGTAACGAGCACCAGCCTAACCAATCTCTAATAAATACTATTTGCGCTAAGACAAAAATTCGATTTTTCAAAACGGATTTTTTTGGAAGGTAGAGAGTAATATATCTAACATAGCCGCAACAAACCCATATTTTTAGCTCAATTAGTTTTCCTAATACAAATAAATAAAGCACTACTATATTATAACAATTCAGCGCGACATAAGAACTGTAATGAATAGCATTATAGGTTGGCATGTATGCGTGTACGTATATTTGTACCTACGCAGAACTGAAATGTAAACGTTTGACATGATGCCATAAAAGAATTACTTTGAATAAGCCAAGATGTTCGTTAAAATCGAGCGAGAACAAACAGTACACTTCTTGATGGCTCGTATAATGGTGCATTGG
Organism: Mantis religiosa; assembly: GCA_030765055.1. Lineage (NCBI taxonomy): Eukaryota > Metazoa > Arthropoda > Insecta > Mantodea > Mantidae > Mantis > Mantis religiosa. The sequence goes on from CM060954.1 coordinate 78,114,529, forward strand.
CAGAATGTGACTTGTCACACTATGTGTTTGATTATGAATCGTACGTAATCTCTATTTACTCTAGAGAGCTAAAAGCGACATTATTCAGTTTTTCTTCCGTTTAAAACCCATGGAAAGTGTATAGCTGGATCAGTTTGCAGCTGAAATGACACACGAGGTATTATATGCAACATTCCTCCTTTGCACTGCCAGAACAATCCAATTGAGTTAACGTGGGCTCAAATTATGTTGCAAACAGAACTAATATTTTTAATTTGACTGACGCTGAACGACTTATTCACCAAAAAATTGTCAAGGCTGCATAAGACTGGGAAAACTGCATGGGACATGCAGATAAACTACAAGATCACTACTTTCGAAAAAGATAGCATGTGATGAGAGTTTGGAGCCTGTCATCATAAACTAACAACACTCAGACGGTGAAGGCAGTGAAAATGACGAATTGCCTCTTAACGGAAGTGACATTCATTGCTATACGGAGGCCCCGCTAGCAGTTTTGTTGGATTAGAAAAATAAGTAATTCATAGACTATAATTATTTTTAAACTATACATTTAAAACATGTGCATAATATACGAATATCCATGTTGCAGTTATGATTTGAGCAACTGTATCATTATAAAGCTTTGGAAAATTCAGTTTGCGTCCCCTTAAGGCTAGCGCCAAAGGAAATATAAAAAGAGTGGGGGTAACGAGGTGTACATTTTCGCTATTTTCTTTAATTTCATTGCTCGGTTAGCGGGTAGAGGTCACTAATTGGTCTCTGCAGTCTTTGGAGCATCACACAAACCTGTTCATTGAGATATGCAAATGTAAAATTACAGCAAAAGTAGCAGTGGACAACCCACCTTGAGTTTTCAACATGAATAAACAGTTTCTAGTCTGTTTGGTATTGCATTGATTGAAATCGAAGAAACAACTTTCTTCAATACTTTTAAGAATCATCAACGTTTATTTTGACGAACGCACATCACTACTTTTAAAGAGCTACAATATTGAGTACAATATACTTTGTATGCCCTTGAAACACTGTTAACATGCAACTGATACAGAAATTAAGAGATGCAATGAATAAAGGATCGTAATGAATTTCAAAGGAGTCTTGTATATTTGTTGCGACACGAACAGGTGCAGTTGGTTGAGTTGTGCAACAAAAGACACGGGAGAAAGAGGGATTCCTTAGCAGGAAGGAATTATAAATGGGTAACACTTGACTCCGTTTGAAAAGACATTGTTCGGACCCTTAATAAATGGCATGGCCGAGACTAATAATCTCAATGGACAAAATAGTCAAAAAGGGAGTTTTGGTGTGAATAAAGGGCTTCAAGAGGTAAAAGTCACACGCGCGCAGCTGTGTGGGCGACGCAGACCGTGTCTGGCAGCCTATTAAGACGGTCATCTGCTTCTGTCTTGGGCGAAGGCAGACCAGAAACGGGAGAGATCTGTCGGTTCATACGTGAATGACGAATTAAGTGTTATCGAGTAATAAGTATTCTACATACATTCTCTAAACAATGATATATTGATAACCCTTGGTCGACAATTTCGAGTTTGAGGTGATGATAAAAAGAAGCAGTCATTAAATCAGTTTGAAACTTGCATTCCAGAATCATTAGAACCATCCTTTCTCTCATTACATATCCATGCATATCCTGAGGATAAAATTGCTCTACCCCGCTCTTCCCTGCGCTACCCACTTTTCGCTCCACAACCCATTTTAATGGCGCACCGTTCTCCATAGTAAGACAAAGATTCGAACTCGGCACATCTTGAATGTGAGGCAGACACACTATCCTCAAACCTCAGAGGTGTGTTTGCGACTTGCGGTTTCAAGAAGTGGACGGTAATTCAGGAACACAAGGTATTCTGAAACGTTTTATCAGTTTATTAACCTGTCAGCAAATAAGAGTATGACTTGTAACTCTATACATTGAAGAACTGTATGGAGTGATTCATAATACCTATTGCAGGATAAGAATGATATTTCATGAAGTTTCTGAAAAGCTGTTTAACAAATGCTCGGCTAGGGAATTAAACGTTTCGCACCTATTGTGTGCCATACAATAAAATATCAAAACTCCAGTTCAATGATGTTACAAATCCATTAGCCTGAGAGAGCAAAGCTTCATTAATGTGTGGTATAAATTTATAATGTGCTGCAGACTCATAAAACATTCTGATTCAGCAGGGACCAAAGAATGTATTTTTAATGAATCTCTGACAAAATGTCAGCTTATTCATTAATTATATGTCTTAATCTGCTATAAAGCTTGTTGATACGATATATTCATACTTTGAGAGCCTCACATTATACTCAAGATGAAGCTCTAAGTTGGCGCTATTGCGAATCAAGCTGGAAGGTGTCTCTCAGTGACATAATCACTAACCTTGTACAACAAACATAATCATTCTTTGAAATATTGAATATAATGTTTTCAAACATATGTTATATATTAAAAACGCAAGTAAATTTGGCACAGTTTTATCTTTAAACATATAAGGAATATAAGAGCAGATAATTAACTTTATAATAAAACAGTAATGCTTCAATGTTAACCTGTAAAAATCAATTTTAGTGCGGTCAAGTTTACTCTAGAATATTACAGAAGGTTTGAAAGTAATGAGTCGGAATTTTATCACTGTTTCTAACCTTCTGCTTCATAATAATATTACAGAAGTCTTTAAAAAGCTACAAGTATTTCAGTAGCGTATTCCCTAACCTTACAGGTATACTATACACTTTCTGTCCCCTTACCATACTAAAGTAATTAAAACTTAGCACATGCCTTTAGAAGGCATTCACTTTAAGGTTCGGACTCTTTCCTTGGTATCAAGTAATAAGTTAGCCAGATGGCACTTAAATGGCTTCTGTAGTTTCGGAAGAAAAAAAGCAGATACTTTTAATGCCTGTTCAGTTCTATAGTTCTCACTGTTCAAACAAATAAAATATTTGAAGTGAACCTATGAGTGGAGCGAAATAAACACATTGCATATGAATATAAAAAATAAAAATAAAAAAAACACTCATTGAATGTAGATGATTCCTTTGCTAATTTTGCTATTAAAAATTCCTGAACTTCCGATGAAAATTGGGCCACATATTTTCTTCAAATTTCATTTTGTAACCCTTCAAAACTTTTAAAAGTATTTACCAAGACGTTGCACCTGATTAAGAATTATTTGGAGCTTAAAAAGCAACATGTTTGTGTAGAAGTCTTTTACGTTTAACTAAGAATGCCACACAGTAGAGAAGCTGTTACCCCACAGAATGTTCATATAAAATTAATAAAACACTTGATATTGAGTATCAAGTTGTTTGTGCGTGAGTGAATGTGTGTGTGTGTGTGTGTGGGGGGGGGTCGTGTTAAGGAACTATTACATAGCAAAACAAGAGAGAATTAAATCGGACAATTGAAACAAACTTTAATGGCTTTTAAATAAAAAAAAAAGAGAATTGTTTCGTTCCCTTGGATTACAATAATAAATATAAGCAGCGGAATATATAATATAATTGCACATGGAGAAACAAGATATTGTCCAGCTAATGTAGCAAATAAAACAAACGATATTTATATCTAATTAATATGTGAGAAGATTAGTTTTTGCTATAATTGATATACTAGGAAATTTTCATATTCCACAGCTTTATATCTACTTCTTGTTAGGGCTTATGCGTGATAGTAAACTGTGTACCTGATACATTATTTAATACTCTGGTACGAAGAAGAATAATGTACATACTTTTAAGAAGATATTATATACTATCATTATCTAAAAATGACTGGATGAATCCGACCGAAAGTTTTGTAAAAATGGAAGTCATGACACCCGGGGTTTCTCGGTTTCATATATTTTTGTGTGAATATCAGGAAATGTTTAATTCATTATTAGGAATTATCGGGATTGTATATAACTAATGTTACGGGAAGTAAAGGGGAAAATTCAGCTTAACTTTGTCCTGAATTATTAGACAGTAATTTAAAAATGAACGGAGGAAGGTAAATGGAATTAATAAAATCATCATATTTTAGAATCTATTTGTGAAACGTTTGCCAGTGTTTAAAGCACTAAACACTCCGCTATAAAATGTAAAACACGATCTGAAGACAAACGATTTATTGGTTTGTCTGGACAGATTAAATAGTCGTACTTTTCCTTTAGTTAGGACCTCCTGATCCTGACGTCTTTTATTGTAATATTCCCTAAGAGTTCCAGTAGTTTCAGGTATCTTTTGTTTTACAATTGTAAAATTGAGCGCTCTGGCTAAGGGTAAAAGTTACAAATTATTACCACTGCCATATTTTCGTAATTTATAGTTATGGCAGAGTTAAAAGCAAAGTAGTGCAACAATGAGGATGATACCACCATTACACAATTAAATCAAATGCTTCTCGCTAGCTTCGGAAATCCCCGAACATTGAATTACTCTGTGAAGTGTCAGGCTGGCCCTAAAACACCACACACTCACTCACTCGACCTGCATCCCCCTGATTTGTAGTCGAATATACTATTAATATATCTGGCTTTTCCTGTTCTGCTTATATGTTTCCGTTTCCACCAGTATTCGTATTTCCTTGTACAATAATGGTTTCTCCGACTAGTGCTGGTTTTCCATTGTTCTTTTCTAGTCACATTTCCCTTAATGGACTTGTTTTAACAAATCCTAATTCTTCATTCCTAATCAGTATGTCAGATTCACTATGAAAAATAGCACTTATTTATTCATTTATTTGTCATACCTCAATGTTTCTTTTCTCACCATTTCCTTTTTCATATAATATTAATATAACTGTGCCTTTCAAATGCTTCTACTTACATAATATATCTAAAAAGTAAATGAAGTATTGCATAATACCAAAACTTTCGAAACCGGGTTTCGAATGTCAGAATGTGAGAATGGTCTCTTACAAAGATATTTCGGCGCCCACATAACTGTAAATATCATGGCAACTCGAAAATTAAAAATCTAACGAACGCTAAGCATGGTATTAAAGTTCTGAAGTTTTGTCACGAAAATTTAAGAAAAAATACACCAGCACAGGCTCTCCTTTAAATTTAAACTTCATTACTCTCATTTCCCCAAAATATCCTCAAAATATTTGTTTAAAATTCATTGAAGATATTTATGGACAACAAATATATACCATTGAATCTTCTATTAATAGGCTCTGGGTTCTCTTCAATCGAAGCAATGTTGAATTATTTTGTGTAACTGATAAACTAAAACACGCAAAATTGCTACAAAATACGTACATTTTAAAAGCGGTCAATTTAATTTATTGTGATATGCTATATGGGATACACCAGTAATATTATTTTTAATTTTTTACATTTGTAAAAGTACTTTCAAACTTTATCGATTTGACCACATGTATCCTCCTTAACCTTTGAACAAAATGAATATTAATTTATTTCTGCAGGTGCTGTTTTCTATGTTAATTAAGTAAATATAAGAATCACTTTTTGTGAGAATATTTTGGAGATTTTACATAAAAATAAACGATGCTAGGTAAAAAACCTAAAGAATTCAACACAAAGGTTATTAAATTTACTTTTATAGATTAAAATATAGAGATAAGGACTTTTCTTTGAAGAATCGACATTATTTTTCAAGGGGTGGTTCCACACGAATTTATTAAGTGTGTTCTTAATAATTTTGATGCTTTACATATTTACTATTTATTTTCAATAAATACATATATTATTTTCTGTAAACTTCTTTCTTCACTGTACAGATGAATTGGACAATCTCCTAAATCAAATAAATATAACTAGAGATATAACCCCAATCCGTAAACAGATGACCCTATTTCCCTCACAATGGCACTAAGAAAAGAGGTGACATTGCGTGCTATATTTCAGCACTGACACATCATATTGAGACCTACATGGCTCTAAAGTTCCTGGAAAGTGCGGCCGGCAATTAGGTTGGCTGCTACCGTGATCAGTGGAGATCGCGTGGCTGCTTTGGTAATAACTTGTTCCTTCCAGCTGAGGCACAAGCTGTGATTGGATATACAGTCCAACACAAAACGAAGTACCTCAGTATTGATTCTTCATTCATTCTTCCCTTTCTCTTGAGAACAGAAAGTGAAAGTTCATCATTTAAAATGCTAGAAAATGGTGTGCTAGGAGACAAGCTGTTTCAGATCGCAGTGTTCCACAGGTTTCTTACAATTACATTCTGGAGCCCAGAAATTTTTTTGCAATTTATTATTATTATTATTATTATTATTATTATTATTATTATTATTATTATTATTATTATTATTATTATTATTATTATTATTATTATTATTATTATTATTATTATTATTATTATTATTATTATTATTATTATCATTATCATTATCATTATCATTATCATTATCATTATCATTATCATTATCATTATCATTATCATTATCATTATCATTATCATTATCATTATCATTATCATTATCATTATCATTATCATTATCATTATCATTATCATTATCATTATCATTATCATTATCATTATCATTATCATTATCATTATCATTATCATTATCATTATCATTATCATTATCATTATCATTATCATTATCATTATCATTATCATTATCATTATCATTATCATCATCATTATTATTGTGTTTAGTTATTATTTTTATTATAGTATTCAGTAGGACGAACACAAACAGACACAAACAGACCATTGTAAACCGGCCATGGAAACGATGTGGACTTAGAAAAATATATGCTTTCAAAGTCTTTTTTCTCCAAAAGGTGTATATACGTGAACGATTTGTTGTTTATTTTTTTATTCTAGAGCCCCAAAATATGTATTTTAGAGTAAACTTTTCATACGAAATTTTTGGTTGTAGGTAGTATGTCTCTATATACTACATAATTAGAAAGTAAAGCTACTTAATTACATAAAATTATTGGTTCTCAGATGTGAAATTCAAACTGAAATTTCAGGTTAAGGTGCAGTTTTTTGCAATACCAAAGTGGTACACATTAAAATATATTTGAAGACCCCTAAATCAGCACATAGATTTCTAAGGTCGATAAATATATAACAGATGCTACAATCGCAGAGTAAAACTTGGGATCATGAGATCTCTCCAGCAATTTCCTGGATGTGTAATTTTGCTGTCGCCTTCTTGTTATATCCAAAGGTAAGTGGCATTAGACACGCCAGACCTGAGAAGAGAATGGCTGCATTATTGGGGTGAATGTACCATGGTCATCTCTACATTCCATGTTTGGTCCCCGAACCGGCATTTGCTTATTGATTTGAGGCAAGTTCCGCCATGTTAGATAACCGTTGCAAACAGCTCCTTACGAGAAATTTGGCCATCCTTCCTTTAGGCCCTGAAATATTTATCCAGGTAGGTCATCGATTTTGCTGCTAGAATTAGAACAGAGACTTCTCGAGTACAGGCCGGAGCATCCGAACCATTTGCTGTAGTAGATATCAAGATCATTTCTATTACTAGAAAATAATATGCTTCTTTTTCAGTTTTTCCTATTCCATTCTACATGCATATTACTCTCGTGGGAAACGAACCAATTTAGAGGACACTTTTCCCTTAGAGGGCACCTACACTGTACAACTGAATCCTGCTTTTGGATAATATTGACAGTCATATGGGATTGCTTTTGCCTATTGCACCAAGCGCCCAGCGCTTCTAATTGTAGCAAAACTTAGAAAGGGTAAAAACAATAGCCCTTCTTTGTAAGTTATAAATGTAAACATTCAAAAAGCTTTATGATGATAGGTCCTAAAGTCCAAAACAAATTAGTACCTACTCCGGGAGAATGTGTTATTATAAGAACAACGATGGATATTTCTTTTTTTTTTATTTGTTCCTGCCTTTAACTCCAATGATCATATCGGTGGCCGTTATCCTTCGGAACATATCGAAAGTGTTAACTCGTATTCGTTGTGTTATTAATCATTAGATCACGCACATATTCGCAGACTCATTCATTCTTCCAGACTCTGAAGAGGAGGAATTATGTTGGTCGGAGAAAAATCCCCACCCCCACCGCAGAGAATTGAACCCGGGACCGCTAGCACGGAAGGCAGGTGCTCTATGACTGAGCTACGGGTACAGCCGGATATTCCTTATAAAAATTTCTGTTTTGTGAAATTATCCAATTTCTTGTAGACTACTATGTTTTAAACGTTAACTGAGAAATCACAGTAAATGGATCAATAGATGTGTTAAAGCTCTGCATGGCTGTATGTATCTACTGGTTTCGGTAAAGCACACATCTGACCAATTGCTCTTCCGAAGCTACTAGAAGCCCCCAAACACAACTCTCTTCGAACTAATAAGCGATTAGAGAGAACAGAAACCTTATATGTCTGTTCATTTCTTTCAAATGATGTAACGTTTGTATTATTTTTTAATTACGTATGCGTTCCAAAGAGTTCTCATTTTTTCAGTCAGACACTGAGATTTAAAAGAGCTGATTCAGTTAATTACGAAAGTCAGAATTATGGTCATTGACGAGGCGATGAGGACTAGATATGGACGACGAGGTGTGCAAGGACTGCATCCTTAAGTAATCAAAACATAACACCAATCCTGTACCTTACTCATTCACAATCTGGAGGGAAAACGGGAGTAAACGAGACGATTCCACGAATGTTTTGGTCTCCAACACTTTTGTCAAGTGCAAGGGAGAAAGCTTGCTATACTGCAAATTCCACGGTCTTGCTGTAGTACACTAAACACCTTTGGTTGTCCGTATATTCCTTAAACAGATGGAAGGAAAATACTCCAGCATTCGCCTATTGACCTAGCGAAACCAGGAAAAAGCAGGAAAAATTAGAGTGGCTGACCCGATGGAAACGTAACCTTGGACTTCTCCAATCGGGCTTCACTATCCCGTCTTCTTCGTTCTAATTATTGGAAAATTTGGTCTTGATGAATTTTACATTTATTAAAATGCCGTTACTAAATCTGACAGCACAACTTATATATCGAATTAAATAACGATATCTGACGCTATTAAATTATAAGAAACTGTAATGAACTTGCACGAATGTTACTGCAGGCAAACAAACACAGTGTTAATGTGTTTCTAGCGGTTCAAGTTGTTCCGACTTTTGGTTGTCCTAAAACGAACTATATGTGCATGTACTTAAACATTGCTATGTGAATATAATAAATTATTCAAAGGTAAGGTTCCATAAAGGGAAAGTTGTGTACAGACACATTCTTGAAGCTACGAAGTGCAAATCACAAGTTCAAATATTTGTAATTTCTCTTTGCCAAAAGCGTATGTTTATGATTGAAGCTTATTCGCAAAACAAATATGAAATGGAACAAATCCTGATATATTCGTAGGCAAACGAGTCACATGTGTAAATATGTGGGAAATGTCTGACATCAAATAAAGAATTAGAGTTTAGAAGATGTAATATTGAATTAAATAATACTGTTCTTAAACACATTATAGGTTAGAAGAGTGGTATTACTTTGATTTATAGCTGTGGTGCTTTAGCGGTTTCTTATTCAAATACTTAGTTTCATAAATAATGAAAGACTTACAATGAGCCTCAAAATATATTTTCCTTCAAACCTTCTTTCAGTTTTTTCTGTCACCACAATTGCCGAAAGTATTCCATGAAGCTAATGTCCGCAATCGACCAAGTATGTCATACAATTCTGTGGTACAATTGATACTCGTGAATCTTATAATCGTAACAAAGGCTCCTTCCGTTGTCACTGACCATATTTGCTGTACAGGTAAAAAGAAATGGAGAGAAGAATTCGAGGAGACGAGTGCCATAACTTAATTCATAATATTCCATTCAATATTTTGCAGAAAATTTATTATTTATATTGTCCCGGCAGCGTTGCCTGGCTCATCTGAGATTGAGACTAGTAGTTAGTACTCTTGGCTAAACAATAACATGTGTGTGTAGTGTTTAACGCCCGCTTTTACTACATACGGTACCGCAAGCGATGACACTGATGGTACAGGAGATGAAGATGCAGCACCGGTAGAATGAGATGGCGGGGGAAACCGGAGGTCCCGGAGAAAACCCGCCACAACGCCGTGTTGTCCACCACAAATCTCACTTTGCGGTCGCCTGGGATAGAACCCGGGCCGCCTTGGTGAGAGCCAAGCGGTCTAACCACTGAGCCACGGCGTGGCCTAAACAATAACATAGATAGCCATTGTACACTACCTCCCGGCTCTGGAAGTTTCATTTGGGCATATCCAGTAAGTTCCTCATTTTAAAACTTTCTTTTGTATTCAAGGTCCATATAAGGGCAGATTGGCGTCTATTTTTATATTAATGAACTTTCTCTTAACTGCTGTAGTACTGAGTGACGCGTTCAACATTGGGCGTGAAATGCCGCTTAATTTTGCACATGAGACCAGAGATTCTTATGCTTGGAGTGAATCTATATACGACAAGCAACCACCGGCTTTACCTCCCTCCCAAAAGAAAGCAAGCACTCTCAGTCGTGGACAGTTTTGTCGAGTCAAGTCGAGTCGTGTCGGAGTTGAGATAGAGAGAGATAGAGAGAGAGCCGAGAGTGGGAAGTTTTTCAGAAGACAGCTGACAGTGAGTCAGCACCGTGCCTAAATATTCTAATCATTCACTTGTTACCAAGGTGGCCTGCGTTCGATCCCAGGAAACCGCATATAGGGATTTGTGATAGACAAAGCGATGCCATTTATTACCAAATTGGTGCATCACGTTTCCTTAACATTCACTTCGCTTTCTTTCCCTTTTCTCAAGCTTCGGGCAGTATATGGTTTGCCAATGATATATCTGTTTCAACATCCTATCAGAGAAGGTAGTGTTCCGAAATTGGGACCTGGAGGAGTTCTTTTACATTCTAGCAAATGTACTGACATGTCACTGTCGCCATCAAGCATTCTTAAAAACCTTGGTCTGGCCTGGGTTTGAATCCACGGCGTCAGTAAGTACCAACTAAGGTACCAGAGCAACAGGTTTCGGGCACATCGTACAACCTGACTGATCTCTCTGATCTAGTGCTCCTCGACGGCATATGACCCTAGGCATCCACTTACAAGTCGCCATACGGAGGTAAGCAAAGAAAGAGAAGGAACAGTTCATTGAGTGCATGTCAATGGTGAGTTGTGATGCTATTGGTCACGCGCGCGTGTGTGTGTCACAAAAGTAAAGTTTGAACTACGATAAGCACCCAAGAGGAATGTCAATGTGTGTTTAACAGCAACTTCAGTGTTCATTCTTACTATATAAAGATCAAAGTTAGCACAGAATGTATTTGTTTAAGTAAACAAATCATTAGTAGGCAATGTTGGTTAAAAAATAATATGTATGAAAAATGACAGGTAAAACTTTTTAGATCTTCGTATGTACTTGGAGGAAATTTGTGAAGGTAACGGAAGAGAACACCTCATTAACTACGACCACACACAGATCTATTGTGGGCTACCAGTAACCGGGTGAAAGAGACAGAAGTGTAAGGTTTTAGAACGCTGATCTTTACCCATAGAGCAGTCAACGAGCTCAGGTCTAACCTCCTTTCTCTTCTTTCTCCTTCCAACTCCTATACTCTTCTTTCTCCTTCCAACTCCTATACTCAGCGAGATTACTGAGTTACTTGTTTCAATATGCCGTGTGAATCGTCTACCACCCCCTCCCTGTCCGAGTATAGTTGACTATAAAGTAGTGTGACAGTCATACGCATATCAATGTTCTTGTTCATAAAGAAATGAATACTGAAAGTTATGTTAAATGGTTACGCACAATATTATTTCCAAATTTATCCCTTAACTTTGTACTAGCAATGCACAAGTACGAGGGCTGTTCAATAAAGAACGATCATAATTTTTTACAGTCATTATTTTTCGCAATAAAATTCAATTTTATTATATTCTGTTAGCTTAATGTGAAACAAACACGCCGTAGTAGTTTCGTTGTTGGTACTTCTGGTTCCCGCCTGAGACAACTAGGTAAGTTCAGACATATTCAGTATCGCCTACCGTTGCAATGGAGGTGACATGCAGTTAAAGTTGATGTTAGAGGAAGATCCGGAGTTTCATTCAAAGGTAATCACGGCTGATGACACTTGGCTACATCATTTTGATCCTAAGAGGAAACAGCAAAGCTCAGTGTAGAACTCTCCGTCATCACCAACCACCAAAAGAGCAAAAGTGGTTGCTTCTGCTGGGAAAGTTAAGGTCACCTCATTCTTTGATATTCATGGAATGGTTTATCAACATGTTGTGCCTGCACACACATCACTAACTGGACAATACTACAGGAATGTCCTGAAAACATTGCAAGTCCATATCAGGCGCAAAAGACCACATTTCCGTGAAGCAGGCTGGATGTTGTACCACGATAATGCGCGGCCACATATTACCAATGTTGTTGCGTGAAGTGCATCCCTCACCCTCTCTATAGTCCGGATTTAGCAGCATGTGACTTTTTTATATTCCCTAAGTTGAATAAACGCCTTCGTGGGAGACATTATCCATCATCAGAAACAGTGGTGAAGGCTGCGGAGGCAATTTTGAAGGATCTCTCCAAAAATGGTTTCCAGTATGCCTTTCAAGACTGGCAGAAATGCTGGGACAAGTGCATCGCATTCAGGGAAGACTATTTTGAGAAAGACTATCAAAATTATGAGGATGAGTAAAGGTACGTTGTCAAAAAAATTGTGATCATTCTTTATCGAACAGCCCTCGTAGATAAACCTCCAACGTCAAGTTATTTAACAAGATATTTGGTTTCTTGGTTACATAAATAAAACTTTACATTTCACTGTAAAAACAAAATTTTAATTTTTATAAATAATATATAAAAAGATATCCGCAATGTCCCGTTTAGTGAAAATAACGCAAAACAAAAGTGCATGATTTAATTCTAGCAATAAGCTGACTCAGAATACCTTTTTGACTGACCAAATATTGTCAAAATATAACCATGCAACCTTAAGGCTTCCTTCGTAACATTCGGATCTGTATCCTATAGGATTAATGTGGACAGATGTCAAACAGTGTGTTGCTTGCACAAGTGTAACCTTTAAAATGAAAGACGAAATGTAATTCCGCCAATGATTTGCGCAAATTGGACAAATGGAATGAGAAAAGCTGTGTCATCATGTGGATGAAATAAAACAGGAGTTTTAGGGAAAAAATCCCCTAACAGAAGAAAAAATTGGAAAAATTATAATTGAAGACAATGGGATGGAAACAGTGAGGAAGATGACAGTGATAAGGACTCAACAGACGAAGATATGTCAGGCGTAGAAGAATTAAAATATGATTAAAGGCAAAATTAACTCCGTGCTAAGTTACTGTGTGTAAATGAAAAACCTATCTGGAACTATAGTATTTAATTTTTTGGAGACTGTACGACTTTTCTGAATAGCGACACATGAAATAAACAATCCAGCGATACTTGAGAGGGTGAATTCCTTGCTGTGAGATATCACTTCCATCGAAGGACAGGAAAACAGGTAAGAGACTCGCATCAGAGCTTTCATTTAAATATTTCAGTGTTCAATAACCATTGCGGCCACTAAAAGGAGACCGCAGGCCAGCAGAGAGCAGCGACAGAGCAGAGCTACGCAGACATGTGTAAGTCCATATCAGTTTTGCAGATAGCCACAAGGGTACCACCGGAGCTTCTCACCACACCAAGAGAGAGGACGACGAAATCATCCTAGCGGTCTGGATACCGGACATGACTGTTTTAACTTCGGCCAGCGAAGAAGGTTTATACAGCACAAGAATCTGCGCCACTTGTCCGCACATACTGAATTACCCAATGACAGCCTACTAGGGAAGCAGCCTCAGCATACGCCTAGCTTGCCATTGGAAACAATGGAAAATACCAAGTCAGTATTTTATCGCCGAGAATCGAATTCACAAACTTCTGAATGGAAATTACAGACGTTACCGCTTCAGCCACTCCGCTCGCGTTGTTAATGTAGAACTAGCTGTTTATTTAACTAACACAGGCGAAAGGGTAAGGGAATAACCTGACCACTAATAAGAATTCCCTGTGTGGGTTATTTAGGCCGCACTGTATTATAAAGTGAAGTATTTACGAAAACATGGTGGGTTTTGCCTTTATGAGCAGAGAAACCAACACGATAAAGTTTATGTTGCCATCTCCTCTTTCGCAGTAACATCTGCGGGTCGTTAAATCTGCAGGAGTTTGTGGCCATAGTGTGACAGCTTGGCGTGCATTTGTTCCGCACATTTGTTGGCACAGCGAACAAATAATTCACGGCGCCTCGCTAGACTCCTCGTTGTTACGCTTTCAAAAGTCGCTACCTCTCTCCCTGACCCTCACTTTAGTCTTATCCGTACAGTCATGGTCAGAAATAGTCCGATACCTGGCCAGGAATGTAATGTACCACAGTTATTCGAGATAACAAAACATATCCAAGGAATTAAGGTGTAAAGGTGTATCAGACTTAAGTACTTACATATTGTTCCTAATGTACGTTTAACCACTGAAACTTTCATACGTTTAATTATAGCATATTGTTGCGTGTATAGGCTGAGCAAGATTTGGAAATTTCTATAATCATTATTTATTGATTATTTATTCATTTCATTTATTTTCGATGCCTTGAGTCTGGGCACAGCTGTATGTGAAATCTGTATGATTAAGTGTAAATTCTGCTGACTGGCAAAACATGTACTTTGGTCTGGTGAATCACACATCCTGCTGGCTAAGGGAAATAATTCACAGGTGGCCTTTAACAGGCCTCAACTTGTTCTCCATGTTTTAAACAATGAATCACACATCCTGCTGATCAAAGTAAATAATGCTTAGTTGGTCAGTAAAAGGTTTAAACATGTTCTCAATGATGTAAATAATGATTGCACAATATGGTGCAAATTAACAGTTAGAGTGGGAATCGCTGAGTTGACTTTTTGGTAGGACCCCTATTTAAGCTTGATTGAGTTAGCCCCCGCGAGAGAGACTTCACAGAGGTTTGAGAGGGGACTTGCTGACGGTCTCTGTAAGAATCAACGAGAGTTTATTTCAAAGTGCTACCACGAGTAAGATAGCCAGAAGGGCGTACCAGATCGTACACCTTTTGACAGTCACACAAGGTTCAAGCCATACAAACAACACATCGCTAAAGGTAAAGTTGCATTATGTTATTATGTATTTAAATGTTACCAAAGTGCCCCTGATCTCATCCAGATCCAGGGAGTGCCCTGTAGAAATATTATACATCTTTGAAATATAATTAATCAATTCATTTTGACTTAGATGTTTCTTTCGCTCTACCCTTTCATTAGCTACACCCCCAGTTGCAGATTAGGTGTGTAAGTCTTTTACCCCCATTACAATCCGTCCACAACAATATCCGGATAAAATATTAGACAATGACTAATATATATCATGCAACTATTAGGTTAGAATACTGAAATTTTAACACCACATCAGATGCTGTGTTCTACTCTTAGACTTGCACAGGCTTCACATATTTTGTTTCAATAATGAAATTATCAACCTGAATTGTACCTTAACTGTCGTTTATGAAATATGTCCTAAAACCTAAATTTCTGAATGTGGCTACAATCTAGAATGAATGCTGTTGAACATTATTAGCCTTCCTATAGTGAACACTAAATTGGCTAACATTGTTTTTAACCTGACTTGAAAATACTACGGGTGCTCAACGGCGGTGGACGCTGCAAATTGAGATTTTGAGGTCAGCCAAATTCATTCTTAGTATTGTGGGTGCAGATGGTAAGTCAAATACGAGGTGCGTTCAATTTATAACATCTCATACTTTTTTCAGGACTGGGACCAGATAGGAACTTCTGCTTTTTCAAATAAATTGCAGACATTGCCTCCCAAATTGGTATTTCCATGGGATTTGTGCACAGATTCCTGCATGAAGATCTGAAAATGTTCAATTGGCGATCCTCCAAAACAAAGTTCTCCACTGACTGGATCATGTTGTCAGACCTGCTGGTGCGAGGCCGTGACTGTCTTGATTTGTTGTCACAAGACGTTCTGCTTTCATTGAACTGTCGCACCCAGGAACGCACATTTGACACATCCATTGTACCATCACCACATGCCTCACTCAACTCGCGATTTGTCCTCCAACGTTAAGTCATATCGGACGATAAATGGAATGGATGAAATGATGCTCAAATGATACTGGGGTTCATGGAGCTTAGAGTTACCCGACATTCGTCTATCAGGTTAGGAGAAACCCCGGAAAAAGCCGTATCCAGGTAACACACCCTGACCGAGATTCCAACTCGATATTGTTAATTAAAATACAAAATTAGATTTCTGATATTACCTAATGTTTGACAAGCCTTTGAAAATATCAAAATTGCAAGATTGCAGTAGTTAAAGCTAACATTGAATATGCTGGCACCGTGGAAGCAGTTTGTAATATAAATTGTTTTTATATGCCAGAATATTTTGATGGGTAAATCTTTAAGAAAAATTTTCATAAATAAAACCAGAACAGCTAAAACTAACTATAAATTCGAAAGAAAGACAAAACGTCAAAATGAGATCTTCTCACACAGAGATCTAGCATCTGAGCTAGGGGAAATCTATTCTAGATGTCACATCCAAATTGGGAGGTGAAACATAGAGTGAAAGAGCTGGGCTGTTTAGCAAAAATAGCGATTCACGGCGAGGGTTTTGTTATAATCTTCCTGAATGTGTGGCAGTATTTTTCGAAGATAGCGTTCTTATCCTGAAAGATCTCATTTCCTGCATTCAGTTCTTGAAATATTTATAACTTACTTATTGGTTTGCCTACTTCGCTGGAAGTATGTGTTTGACGTATTTATTTTTGTAAAGGTATAATGAAATTGGATTTAATAGCTATATTTTTATATTTAAACTTATTTTGACGTTTACTTTCCTTGTATTTAGTACTGTTCAGTATGTAATTCACACTAAAACTCAATTTCATTGAGATTTTTTTTAAACTGAATAATTAGGGGTGAATGATCAATTGTTAGGTTAATTCTGGTGACTTTTATCTTGGAAGCATCATTTATATAGTGTTAGTTAATTTTAATTAGTTTTATACCATAAATACTATTATTTACTGTCATCTAAAAGAAGTATGCCACAAATATGCGTGGAGTACACTCGTGGATCTCCCCGAAGATACACGTCTTCGATCCCTATTTTATAACCTTCATCGTACTCCAATAATGATGTATTTACCCCTCGTATCACAATATACTTTAGCGTGTCTGACCCAGAAGATCTAGAGGTCAGAGTATCCTCGTTATAGGAGGAAGGTGGCAAGCAATGTTGTTACGGAAAGAGAAGAAGCTTCAATCAGCTGTCTCATGCAAGATTCATTTCTGAGTATCTCTGTGTCCGGAGGGGCGGGAATTGCCATGCGAAATATACAAAACTGCCAAAGCAAAACTTTTCTCTCTACTGTTTTATAAGAAAACTTAAATTAATTCATCAGGATTTTAGGCCAGACGCAGAGGAAATATTTTATACTTATATTTAAAATGAAATGTTTGGATATTGAGCTTTTATCACATAATTTAGACCAAGTGGGGAAGATATTCGATGTCTCCGAATGGCTAAAGTCACATATGAGTGATTCCTACAGGATAGAAGTCGAGTAGCAACAAACTCTACTCCAGCCCATAAGTATTGTAGCCAAATTTTAGCTTCACTACGGTGAACATCTTAGATGTGGCCCTCTTCTGTTGTGTGGGGGTAGCGTGTCTGCATCACAATCGGGAGGTCCCGAATTAAAGTCTCGGCTAGGGTAAGTTTTCTGGATCAGGCTTCTTCCGTTTCTTTTCTTATCCTGTAGGATCAATTTCAAGTATCGTCGCGCTGGTTGAACGATTACCATGGATTTATCTTTGTTAACAGAAACCTCTCATATAACGCACTGATTATTCTTGTAAGAGTGAGAGGGGTACTGACGGGCCTCCCGTTCGTGTACTAAGCACCATTGAACTTATCACTTCAACCAATGGAATTCGCAGAAGTCAATGACAGATGTATGTTCACTCCACGTGGAGTAATCAGTGCGTTATCTGAGAGGTATCTATTACCAAAGATAAATCCATGGTAACCATTCAACAGCGCCACTATAATTCTAAGCTCTATGGACTCATTTGAGCATCATTTCACCGATTATCCGATATGAACTAAGTTGGAGGTCATTAAATAACAATAAATATATAAATAAATAACATTAGTTGTGATGACATCTGTTTATAAAATGGGCTATGTTTTCTTCTGATATCAAAATGTAGTATTATTTTATTGATATTCAAACCTGATCCCCAAGCATATATCCATGAAAATTGTGTTAAATTGGAGAAACTTGTTTATATATAAAGGAAATACTAATTAGCAACTCGTGATAAAAGTCTGCAGTATTCGTTGTATACATATCATCTTGTTCATTAACAGTTGAGCTCAGAGATTTACCAAGTATTTTCATTAACGCAGAAAGTTATACTGTTTTTATCCGCTTAGCATTCAGTTACCTGGCCTCAGAGTGAATAATATTAATTACTGCCTGTTTGGTAGGCTCGTTTGTCAATAGTTAATGTAGCGTATAAAGCTAATATTAAATTTGGTTCCAGAGTTCTGTTTTGCCCAGGCAAATAAAGGTAAAACAATATACTGACTCAAACAGTTGGGTTGAATTAGCAACGTTGTAAGTTAGTTCACAAACCTCCCCTTCCGTGTGTACTTCAGCGTTGATTATGTTATCCATTGTTAAGAACTTTGTGAAACGAATAAGAATACCCACACATGAAATTGCAGGTTCATAAGTCAAAAGTAGAAAAGGAACGAAGGAAGGAAGGCTGGAGGTAGGGAGGGAAGGAGGGAAGGAAGGAAGGAAGGAAGGAAGGAAGGAAGGATGAATATGGAGAAGGGATCTTTTTTTTATTAATATTTTCGTGTCATGTCCTTGAAGGATGCTGAATTTAATCTCCAAGTTTTGTATCGTACCGACTATTTTTTTTTTTCGTTTTATACTATTCAGGGCGGGTGGACAATAGAGACACTCTTTTTTTAACTATTATTACATTATTATTAATATTGCCACGTGTAAGGTTGAGGAATTCTTAAGTTCTTATTTTTGCTGATCCGTGAGGAAAGCGTACTGCTAGATTTGTCATATCAGTTTATGACATCAACTTCCTGTTTGTCCAATTCGACCACGAGCAGGTGGCCAATTACTGACTATGCTTAAGTCCTGAGTCGGCCGCATGTTAGTAATCTGAGTCAACAGAAAGCTAAATTGCATTTAGGATGTTCTAAGAAATATGAGAATGCTTACGATTGCTTGGAAAACACCTACGAAGAATTTGGCGTCAGATTTACATGACTAGGCACAAGGGACGCCATGTTGTAGGAAATGTTATTTAATGATTGCTTTTTTTCGGCAGTCGGGGGGTCAGTCTATTTTGGGTTCTTTCGGAGATCACGCTTGATGTTGGAAACCAAGGTGGTCATGCCGCTAACCACTGATGACATTTACACGCATGCTCGATTAACACGACACGCATCTCCAAGGTTAGCCCGTATGGTTATTTGTATAATTATGTAATTGTGGTTACCAGTTCAGCTCTATGTCTCTTCAAGACTTTTGGCGTGCTTTTACTTAACATTCATAATTGGAGTTTAGTAAATTTTCATATTATGGAACTCAATGTTGTCTCTAGTTTTCCCTACTTTGCTCTACCATCTGAATCCTGCTATGCAACCCCAGTTACCCCGTTCAAACCTTGGATCGTAACAATATTATTATAGTAGTTTCAATGAAGTCTCAGTATACTACTTGTAATGGAATACGTACTATATGTTCGTATATAAGTAGTAGAAAAATAAAGAATTAAAGCATCTGCATCAAACGAAACTTGTACTAATACTTGAGGATTCGGCTAAGGAGGCACTTAACACTTGGAATTTAACGCTCTGATGCTGTTTGAATTGCAAAACTTAAGGGGAAAAGAACCTGCCAGAGGAAACGTACATAACTTTTTAAATATTGAATTAAAATAATTTCAAGCATACTTAGTCTATTTTAAAATTACTACGCAGGCCAATTTTGATAAATGGTTTATCAAACTCACATTTTAATTCCAACTGTAGATTATATTTTATGCTTCTTCTATTTTCAAAGAAATATGTAGCGAAAGTTTAATACAATTGAAAAAAAACAAGAATATTCTTACTTTTGTAAGAATAGCTTACAAAGGGGTAGATACAAAGTCCTGTAAGTGCAATACGATCATTTATCTCGCTTTTTGTTGCTTTGGGAAGTAGCCTCCCTTGGTTGCGAATACCGCATACACCGATCGGGAGCGTCCAGAGCACTGATCACATCCCATCCTCCAGTATTGTAGCCCTATCATGAGGTCTTTTCAGGGCAGAGCTGAGGAATGGAGCCACCGGGCGGTAAAGTCCTGGCCTGATTGCTTCAAACGTTCAGTCAGTTTGTAGTATCACTTTGGGTAAACAAGACTTATAATACTTGTTTTTTGCTATGGGGTGTGAATATCGAGAGGTGATTAGGCTTTGTTATATCTGGTAAATTCATGAAATTTGTTTCTCAGAAACTAATAAATTGCAGACACATGTCTTTTAAGCTCGCGGGTATAGTTTAATTCAAGTTTATTTATTAAGAAATACAACATGAATCTCTTAATTACACTAACTTTTCATTAAAGTGTGTTTAAAGTTATTTTAAGTAAGACTAAACATGTTATGCGTATTAAATTGAATCTACAACGTCATTTAGATGTTGCCTTTATTCTATCTAAACCTCCTTCAACTATCTTCTGAAATTGCTAATAAAGCGGGTCGTTTACAGAAGAAAATGCATAAAACACAACGTTTAATGGACTAAGGTTTACTATTCTGTTTCAGAACCTGTTGGAGCTATACTTTTAATTTTTTCTGTGAAATTATAAAGGTATTTCCGATATTGTTTATTAATGCCCGAGAAAAAAAAGCATTAAGAAGGAGAATTCACAGTACAAAATGACATTAGCAGGCAAAAGTTTTATAAATATACTTAAACTGTACTGCCGTGTCTACAGCGATAAAACATATATTAAATTCAACAGTAAATTTTAGTTGATAGTAACGCTTAAGTTGTAATGTTTGGCCATTGTTGCCGTTTATTCTTATTTTATTAACAGCCTTTTATTTCACACATTCCAAACAATAATATGTCTTTTTACTGAACCCTTCATATTTTTGCCGACTAAAAGCATTTATTTTGGAGTATTCCTTTTGAAACTTAACCAATGATAGAGTAAAGGAACAAAGACTAGCTTTGTACAGCGAGAAAAGATAAAGGCCGATGATGTACCCTTTTATAATTCCAAACGCATCCCTCTGGCAGCTTCCGAGGTGATCCATTTTTAAAGATCGTCTCTAACCCCTTGGAAGAAAAGTAATTATCGAGGTTGACAGGCATTTTCATTTCATAGGGTGCCATTAAATTTGTTCACCTCAATGAACACACCATTAAGGAAAGAGACAACCAATGCATGTAAAATTAAGAGGAAAGCTTAGTATGAACTTCTAACATTTGAAATAAAAGTTTGAGTAGATGAGGCTATAAAGGCAAGTCCAACATGTATTGCTGTTCTCCAGGGTCAGGAGTTAAAGAAGAGCTCACAAAAAGTAACTACAAATATTTGCTGATCAGTATACACTTTGTTATAACATTATTTACCAGTAGGTTAACTTCCATGAATCTCCTTTTTACATTTCGGAATAAGGATTTAATTCGCTTTAGCCTTTTATGTGATCACTATATACTGTACTAGATAATTTCCTTTTATTTGGAAATACCTAATTAATGTTATTAATAGAAGACGAAAAATTTGAGTATTAGCGTTACAAATCATGTATTGGTTGTTGTTATGTTTCTTATTTTAGTAAATTGCACAGTAATTTTCCACATTATGAAAATATATGGCAATATATAAGGATTAAGGACCATCATGAAGCTTTTGTAAATTTTTTGGATTAGAAGATTACAGCAGAAAAAGATGTAATCAAATTTGAATATTTCGGTAGACTGAGAGTACTTCTTCCGCCATCTCGCCAAGTTAAACACCAGTCGGCACTGAAGCCGCGCCCTGCCTCAAGGCAGAAAAGCATAGATGAGCTACAGTAGGGTAAACTTCATGAAAATTTAGAATTTCAAGCAATCACCTATGTATAGAAATGAAACCTTTATGCAGAATGTAATTTACATTTAACAATACGCAAATATTTTTGTTTCATAAGCTATATAAAATTCAGAGTATAATTATATGGAGAGGATTTAGCGATGGGATCCTCATTACCATGGGACATATTGGGTGACATAGTGTAGGAAGAGCGTGGGTGTATTTCCAGTGATGGTTCTAATGTGTGTGGCAAGATAGTTCTGGGTAAAAAAAACTTTAATAATTCTAACTTTTCCACTCCTACGGTTCGGTTTCGACCACGCAAACATTTTCTGTTAATGCGGTAGACTGATAATGCTCAAATATTTATACTGCTTTTGTGTACACTCCAAAGCAAGTTACATATCCGTCCCTGCTAACTTCCATACTGTCAGAACCTCTGTCCGTCACACTACCCTTTACAGAAGACCGCTGCCCCATACGTTTCGTTAAGAAGTAATATGGCATTGAGATGAAGCGCGTATCTGCAATACCTCAAACTTCACCTATAATCCGCGGTTTAATTGTTGTGTGTACATCTGTTGGCCGGAAAAGGGTTTCTTCAGCTCACAAAGGCATCCAGGGTCTAACTATAAATATATATATATATATATATATATATATATATATATATTATATATAGGTCTGTTACCCCAGGTAAGGTCCCCTTCACTTCTTAAAACTGGCAATTCTGTTTTGTAGTTAAGTTTTACATACGGTATATTTGAATCAAAAAGGAATAGAAGGGTAGATAACATGGCTAAAAATAAAATAATTACTGGTTATGATGAAGATACAATCAGAGGATGTCGATAGATTGATTGTTTAAAACTAGACACAGGGAGAAGAAGCAAAGGCAAACCAATAACGAGTTGGCTACGTAGTTTCTCTTATCTGAAGCAGACAAACAGGCTAATACTAAGAAACAGAAGTAGAAGAAAAAGGGATAAAGAAAGAGGAAGATTGTAACAAAAATAATCGTTAAAATTAGTATGAATGGTAGCCTTGTAACTGTTACACTGTTAACTAGCAATTTCAACAGAGGTAAAAAAGATGATAGAAGTTAGAAATGAAACAAACATAGGGTTTTGAATACTAGTTTTGCGGAGGGAGAAAGATAAACCAAAATAAAACTATAGTCCAGTGAAAGTAATAACATATTTTTAATTCTTCTTTTCCTTCCTAAGTAATTGTTACGTTTTGCTTTTACTATTGTGATGCACTTATCTAGCATACAAAACATAAACTTATATGGATGTTTGCAAGAAATTCATTTATTATGCTTTTAAAATATAGTAAAATACTTGTCATCTTCCTTTAATTTTTAATGGACATATTTCTCTATGCATACATTATTTTAACTGTATTTATTTCAATGGTATTCCATGCATTACTCGACTGAATATATTAACGTTTTTGTAAATATTTTACTTTATCTCCTACGTACTTGCCTATGTAGAGCAAGTCTGGTATTGTATAAAAATTTTGATGCTTTGATTTTATCTGAAATGGCTACGTTGAAACTCTCTGAATAACAGAATACATTTAGAAAAGAAATTCCGTATGTGCACCATTTGTCCCTCTCGTTTTCTTCCTCCCTAATTCTCTCCCCCTGCTTCCTCCCTCTGTAAGAGAGAGTTAGAGAGAAAACCATAACTAAATAACGACGTTTGCAATAATTACCTAAATTGATATTTACATTTAATATCTTCCAAAAAATGCGACAGGAAGTTTTTCCAAAAAATCTCCCCACCCCAAAATATAAAATGAGACATTTTGAATGTTTATTATTTGTTTTAAACAACTGGTATCACATGAATAATCGTAAACTTTCACGGCCGGTGTCTAATTTGAAGATAGAAGAATTTTTCAGGCTCCGTTGTGACTGAAACTTCCCCCAGAAAACTCAGACTAGGCCACCAGTGATGATGTTCACCGCAGACGTGAACGAAACGTATGGATGTTCCAACTCCATCAGACCACGGCTCCTGAGCCCGGAAAATTCTTCTATCTTCAAAATGGTATCACATCTTGAATTTTCGGGGAATAACCCCTAAACTTTCTTCATTTGAAATTGAAATTTTGAACAAACTGTAAATCACAAACAATGGGTGAAAATACACTACAAAGTGATGCAGACATTTTAAATCGCATTGTGAAATCGGCAGTTTCCGGGATCCCTGCTAGTTTGAAATTTTTAACATTTTGTAGTTTGTGCTCTTGCAATTCAGTAATTTCTCACAAAGTTCCCGTAAATAAAAGGAATTTCAAAGACTAGCTTTTGGAACCTGACTAACGATTTGTCTTCGTTTATTCCACTTGTACCTACAACAAAATGTGTGATAAAGCTTTAATTCAACTAATTTGAAGCCGGTAGATAAGTAAGTTCTCGTAAGAATGACGTGAAGATTGTTGGTGGTTGCGGAAAGCCATACTAATGCAATACGTCATACTTTTAGTTTTATAAGTAATCGATACAATGATGAACGTATTCTCATCATAAGATGTACCAGCGTGTATTATTCGGAATGGATCTCGGCGTAATAGAATCAAAGCTGGCTGACACAGGAATAAGAGTGGGAGAATGACGGACGCCACATCTCTCCGTCCAATCAGTTTCAATTGAAAGGCAACAAGCGTTGATCACTGGAGCTTGGTTTGCTACAGTCTCCATGGTGATAATCAGATACCAGGATGATATTTTCTATAGAAAGCCACTGTGATGGACGTGCTTTGCCCACAACTGTTATTTATTTTGATATGATGTTATACAGGGCAATCCGTAATAGAAATTTCAGAAGCTCAACTTCTTTTCGAAACTGAGGGGAAATTATAATTTTATTTCATTGTTTCAGTGATTCAGAAGGAGCCTCTCTCTCTCTCTCTCTCTCTCTCTCTCTCTCTCTCTCTCTCTCTCTCTCTCTCTCTCTCTCTCTCTCTCTCTATTTGTTTAACGCTCTTTCACTGGTTAGTTTAATACCGGTAACGAATTAATGAAATATGTGAAATGCTGCCCCAATAAATCTGGGAATTGTAGCTTTAAATTGAACCAAGTTCATCATCCAGAAATAAAAAAAGTTGTAAGTGTTCAAGAATATTTAGCTTTATATGGATAGTTCTGTATAATTTATAAGTTTCCAAATCAATACACAGAGTGTGTAACAAAATTGTTGATATAAATCGTAACAAAAATTTTATTTTGCCATAACTACAAATATTTTAGCAAATATACCCTCTAAACGGTTACTTATTTAAAAAGTTTACTGTATTTCAGTTTAATGTTCAAGGAATATAAAACATTGTAAGGTGTAATACAGTTTAGAGATATTAATAATGAGCAATATTAGGTTTGAAGCAGACATCGATGTCACAGAAGTTAATTTTTATGAGTCACATTGGCACTATACTCTAATGCAGTCTTGCGGGAAGGTAATTTATTTGAAATTTTTACACATATGATTATACAAAGTTATGCATAGTTTTGTTTAGTTTGTCTTTGGGAACATTTAATTTTGAATTTGTCCTTGATCAAGCGTGTGAGTGATATTTCTCCTCTAAGTAAGTACAAGTCACTTTAATATCCGTTAAAAGCTGTAAGTTACCTAGGAAATTGTCCTTTGCAAATAACTGTTTAAAATATTCCTTATAAAATGAATTTGTAGTTTTACAAATGGTCTGTTTTCTACGTGAGAGACATACTATTCCATCTTTATGATATAATCTCCCTGGAATTTGCCATTTATGAGTTAAAATGTGAACTCAATTATATATTCACGAGTCCATAAACTTCCATTTTGACGATTGAAGCAGTAATGCTGTCCTACAATGCAGCTCCAAGTTGAAGCGGTAATATTTTCTTCGCACTTTACTAGATATAGCTATCTTAGGGTACGCGTAGATGTGTATTATTCAAAGAAAGGAGGTTCTGGTTTGGAAACGTTTAATGAACAGAATACACTTTAGCACAATAGTTGGCGACTAATGGAAACTAATACATGAGTGTTCGGTGTTCAAGGATTTGATTCCTCTACCTGGCGATAACACACGGTTCCGCTATAGAGACAAGATCGCCTATATAGCGCCTAATCGTCTACCAGCTACGTTTTCTCCCACCATCGATCAGCCTCCACATGTCTTAGATTATGCCAAGAATCAGCTATTGAGTTTCAAAATTCTTCTTATAACCTCTCCTTGGATAATGACTTTAAGATCCTCCATTATTAGCTTTTAATGCGATGTTGCCACCTCATTTTTACTTTTATGAAGTTTGCTGTCTTACAACCCAAACCCCATTTGTACATTTCTAAATAATCCTATGTCACATCCAAAGAATCCTAAGATAGCCTTCCATACCTAATCTGGCAATCTTGGATACTTTCACGACT
This sequence comes from Mantis religiosa, assembly GCA_030765055.1. Classification (NCBI taxonomy): domain Eukaryota; kingdom Metazoa; phylum Arthropoda; class Insecta; order Mantodea; family Mantidae; genus Mantis; species Mantis religiosa. Next base: position 78,141,083 of record CM060954.1, read on the forward strand.
TCTACGAAACAAAGCATCGCTATTTATCGTTCTTAGTGTCATCTTACTCCGAGCCATAATGTACGAATCTATTAACAAACCTACAATCCCTTATCATTTAATATAAATTCATAAAATATTCATACTTAATTTTATTGTAAGTTCTAATTTATTCAATGAACCCATTGCCATTCTGTTTCACGTTTCAGAACCATATCATGTGGAAAACGTGTGTTTAAACTTCTGTAATAATTGAGTACACTAATACAGAAGTGCAATGGCTCCCAATAGCATTCACCTTATAATTGATAATTTAACAAACTAGAACAAGTGAATGCCATTACACTCTTACGTCGAACTGCTCTTAGCCTGAGGCTCAGTGTCAATCTGTAGAAACTCGGCTTTCCTTACATACTTTCCTGCTGTGTTTTATTCCAGCAATAAGGTGATTTAAACAGAGATATTTCTGAATCTAAACATATAATATGGTAGGAAATTTCTCATACAGTTTGATATATAAAATATACATACAAGTCGTGGGTGATAGCATGTATAATCAAGAAAGGACAGTTTTCAAGAGAGTAATCCCGGATTGTACCTGCCAGAAGCTTTCCTGTAAAGCCTTCATGGTAAAGATACTGTCCTGCTCCAAAACAATAGAAATACCCTATCATAAATTTTAACTTAGTTTTAGCTACGCCCTTAGGGCATATAAATTTAGTTGGAGTAAATAGCAGATCTCGGATTCCTAAGGTAGATACCACCTCTGTCTCCCAGTCTCCATGTTGTATATAACATGTCATGTATCTTCATTTCGTAGCTCTCCTGTCTCTTCCGCAGCACTTTTTCTTCCTCTCACATTAAAGTGGTTCCTCTGTTCCATTTGTATTACGTCTGTAACATGTTTGCAGTATTTTTGTCTTTTCTCTGTCTTCTTCTCTAACAAGATTTAGTTGTCAATCATTTAGAAGTAGCCTACTTTGTTTCTTTTCGTAAGTAGTTGTATTTAGATTTCTAGATGTTAGTTCGAGTGTAGTGTATTTCGTAATTTTGTGTAAAATGTATGTTAAACTGGTGAGTGCTTATACATGCTAATAACTTCTATTTCTTAACAGTTGCATTTATATTTGGGCACTTAATAGTTTAAAGGTGCAAAGTGCCAAATACACGTCAAATGTGATAAGTGCTTTGAAAACTGCAGTATATCGAGAAGCATTGCATGTAAAATGGGCTAAAGTCCATTGAGATTTGCAAGTGGTTAGAAGTACCACCACCAGATGGCAATAGTGCTAAATACCCTTATGATTTCCTAAGTATGGTGCAGTGTGGTTCTCTTTGGTGTCATCATTCTCTGCTATTTTGTGAATTATTGTTCTTCAAATTATAATGTATGTGTATAAGTACTGCATAATGCTATGCCATACGAAATCATACAACATTGCCATATAAATTAAATATTATATGAATAGAGGTTATCTTTAAACCACTTTATACACATATGATGTGTATACTTAGGTTAGGGCAGCTGAAAACTACATGGGTAGAAGACGAAGTATGGCAGTGGAACATTAAGAGGTGAACAGAAAATATTGGTCTATTATAGGTTTAACCTATGAAACACCCAAACGACCTATGCCAGCTAAGAACTCTCCCTCGCCGCTGGTAAGATAAGCCCATCACCGGCTGAGAAAACTAAATGATATATGTTTGCTCTTGAATGTTTATATCTTCAGTATCCTCTACCGAACAACAATTGAATGGTGATACTTTTATTTTTCTGGTGGCAGATGGGTTCACAAGAATAAAAAATGAAATGTGTAGTGTTTAACGCCCGCTTTTACTACATACGGCACCGCAGGCGATGACATTGATGATGCATGAGATGAAGATGGAGCACCGGTGGAATGAAATGGCGGGGGAAACCGGAGGTCCCGGAGAAAACCCGCCCCAGCGCCGTGTTGTCCACCACTAATCTCACTTTGCGGTCGCCTGGGATCGAACCCGGGCCGCCTTGGTGAGAGCTTCACAAGAATAGAACAACGGTTTATTGTTAGTGAACACAGCTTCCTGTACTGTGTCGCTTGAGTTTTCCTTGGTTGGAGCGAAGGAAGCCAGTGAGGGAGGCATTTGTACCCAGTGATATTGCAAAATGGTCGAGGAAGTAAAGGTTGTTAAAGCTTTCAAAATAATTTACCTGAGCAGTTCAAGCATTTTAATATGAAAGCTGTCACAAGTGAGAATCTCAAACAAAAATCTGAACATTTCTAAGGCAGTCAGCATCAAATGTAGAAAGTTTATCGGTAAAATAGTGTTATACAGAGACAGAAAGTGTCCGTAAGGTAAAAGTCCTCAAAAAAAGGAAAACATATAAGAAACATTCAATGGGGTATCTTAAAATCTCGTTCCTCAATAAACTCAATTACAGATGAAAAAAGAAGGATTTAAAGGCCATGATCCCTTACCTGAAATGGATTAACCTTAAAGAAGATTTTATGCATATCTGTGGTGAATCGCTGAGGAAGCAGCACCTTAACGGGTCTTTGCACCCTTCATAAAAGTCTATGTGTAAATTGCTTTTAGCACCAAACAATTCCAAGTGTCACGAATCTGGCAAAAATGTATGATAAGAAACTCTTATTTAAAACGTTAATGAGTTAGAGGAATAAATAATTAAAGCACTGCACTACAGAGTGATTTTTTTCTATAACTTCTTTTCATAAATTTGGCACTTTGCACTTTTCTACTGATACTATGTTTTTGCAGTTATTTCTTCAGAGTGTATAGTGTATTTTATAATTTAATTGACATAGCAACTAAGAACTTGCAGTACCCGCTGTGTACTGCCATCTCTTCTGTAGTCTCATCCTTCATTGGCTGGAGAAGAGTTCATTCAGCAGAAATCAAACCATAGTTAAGTAACCAATCAGATATAGGGTATCTTTTTAATCTTTTGGCAATTTATGAGATAAAATTCTTCTAAATAAATTATATTTTAATATAATAATAGAAATTAATTGAGTGGTTTAATACATTACCTTGCAAACATATCGATTTTCTCTCTTTGTAATTGTAGGAGATATTTAATTTATTAGAATTATGAAGCGTGGTGAGACGTAACGCCTGTTCACCAGGCGTGCAGCCCAAGAATATCTTGTATATATTCGTCGTCAGGAAAGTTTCATGTCTTATTATATTGGACTATACAATGTTACATAGTTCTGATACATTTAATGTCCCTAATATTACAAAGAGAGAAAATCTTTATATATACGTCTGTGTATGCTGGGTAATCTATTAAACCACTCAAGAAACTTTTATTATTGTCTTAAAATCTAATTTCTTCAGAAAAACATTGTGCTGTAAATAGTATCTAGTTTTATTTCATAAATTGCTAAAGATTAAACATCATTTGAATAATCACTTGCGCTTAAGCAAGGAGTCATAAAATAGCATGTTTGTGAAGAATGTTTTCGTTGTTCTACTTGGAGTAGAAGATAGTTGGATGCAAATGCCAAGGATATTTTATTTCAAGCAACATATATATGTAGCTCACGAGTTAGCAATTAATGCCAAACAATGTAATTAGATTCTCTCTTGTTGCTAAGTGCTTTCCATTCCGAATGACTTCACTATAACAGGTAAAAGGTAAGACATAAAATCTTACTGGTAGAAAATGGAGATCTCGCTGAAGGGCGCTGTTTGAAAATGTTTGGGCTTTTAACTGCGTCTAACATACACTTTTGTTGTTGATCTGTATTTTTTAATACTCATAATTTTTCTTCAACTTTTAAGACGCTATTTCTCTTTTTCTAGTGCCATGCAAGTAGCATGACATTTCAGAGCTATCCAATCTGCTTACCGATTTGTCTAATACATTTTGTTTATGTGGAATTAGTTAATTTCGATTAACAACAAGCAAACAAGAGAAGAGAAAAATTGTGAAAGTAAGATCATTCCGATTTCAATAATGCGTGCTTAAAGGAATGTTTAAGAGGAATGAAAGAAACAGTAGTTTCGAGAGAATTTTTTTATGTTTAGGTGTCGGCAACAAACGGTGAGGCCTGAGGCGCGAGATTTATCGATGGCATTGTTATCTCTCGTATCAGGTGTATGGTAGCCCCTGCGGGAGCAGAGGTGTTCATTCGAATAACACGCTTTATGAGAGAAGTGTTACTCGTACCAGCTGCAGCAATATTTGAAATAGCGTGTGCTGTTTATAGCTTTAACTGTTGCGAGAGGTCATAGTTGATACCGTTTACGTTGATATCAGAAACGACTACACCAAATTACAGAATCTTACATGCAATTCTAAATAATCTTTTATTTTCACTCTAGTCTTCTCTTAAACCCTTGAGAACGAAGTTATGGGGCTTATAATATCCAAAAAATATAAGGACGTACATGGGAACCTTCACGATAGGAGGCTAAGGGTTCACAGATAACTTCTTGGGCTAGTTGCTGCAACAGGGACACAGTACATATAATACATATGTAGTCATTACAGAGATAATATGTTTAATGTCAGCTATAAAAATTAATTAATCACATTACATTTTGCAACCGTATGGGTGAAACTCTATAAAAATTATCAATCCGCAGCAATAAATTACCCCAGAATTAAACATGCAATTACAATACAACGAAATAAAGTACTACAATGTATCACAAGTATGTTTATACTTATGTCGCAATACGTTACAATGAGTTCTGAAATAGGTAAGGAAGCAGAAAGGATTGAAACTCGTTGTATCCCTTAGGATATATTACCGCTTACGTACAAGCATTTGCCTTTGCTTTTTATTTAGCTGAACGAATTCTATAATGTTGATACAATGATATATAAAAACAAAAACGCGCGTAAATTACTAGCGAAAGTGAGGGAATAAAGTAAAAATACACTATAAATCGTCATTCATCCATAGTTGAAAACTCCACTCGCCAACGGTAATGACGTGGAGTATAAAATAATCATACACACAATTTTGATATTTACTATGAAACGTTTTATGAATACTCCTCTTCTTTAAATTCTCTAGTTGTATCACTATCGTGGTGATGTAAGGTGATTCTTGTTCCTCTATCCCTTAAGGTCGGGCCTAAGCAACCGAAGCTTTGGATCCAATAGAAAACCAGGATGGGTGCAGCCCAATGCCTGGTGTGAAGTTGAAGGAATGATGTGAAATAAGGGGAAAAGAATGATAGGTAATATGATTATGGAGCAATTGTTGGAATGCTGGCGGAGGAAACCGGAGGACCAGGAGAAACCCCGTCCCAGCGCCATGTTGTGCACCACAAATCCCACTTTGCGGTCGTCTGGGATCGAACCCGGACCGCCTCGATGAGAGCCAAGTGATCTAACTACTCCGCTATGACTGAGTGAATTTATAAATTTATAGGTTATATTTATACTGAAGAATTTGACATCCATAAAGAGGATATTTCAGCTAAATATCGTTCACTGAATCATAAGCTATTTTTACTCTGGCATACTGAAAATACTAGAATGCTGGATGTTGCTATGAAGTTTAGCTTATGTTGACAAAGTCAGGTTCAGGGTCTCTCTGTTTCATCCTTATTATAAAAAGTATTTAATTGGTGTCACCAAAAATAAATCGTTATTCGTTTTTTTAGTGACAATTCATTTCCATGGACTTAATATATTAATCAAAATTCATCTTAAAATTTACGTGTTGTTAATATACAGGATGGTAAAAAAGTATGAATGGCCACAACGTTTAAATGGGTGGATTACTATACTGTTGACACTTTTTATTCTCATGGGAGGTAGGGCTACTCCAGACAGCTCAAGAGACAGTACCTCCGTGAGTCTTGCGTGTGAAGGGCAGGTCGCACTTCTGGATTTTTATTTTTGTATTACATCATCCTGCAGTACCTCCTGTGAGCATATAAGCTATATCGCCCCTCAAAATCCAACCTCTGCGGTCCTCGTCCCGAGGGGTGGGCAACAGGAAGTAGGGGACTGACTGATGGGGTGATGTACGGTGGGGACTTGGTGTACCCCACGACCGCTACGGCTGCCGAGAAGGCCCATCAGTAACCCCGAAAACTGGCAGAAGAGGCTCTGGTAATTTTCCCCAGGGACCTACTACGGTAGGTACGGGATTGGCGATCCCGGGGTCCCTAGCCACTCACCCTCATTTCATCCCCTTCACCTCCATCAACTGTGCCACGCTGTGCTACTGCTGATCAGTATGCATCACCTTCTTCCCCTTCTAGTTTTTTATTACGATTATTAGTACTTAAGGTCTTAGGTTTATAACTCCTGTCTCACCAGCAGGGATCTCTCCTATCTCCGTGGTTCTGTCCCACGGTTTTCAGCGCGGCTTCCGACATGTGTGCTCTCCGGAGGTCTCAAAAGTGAAGGTTGAGCGGACCCTTCGCACTGCCCCTATGTGTAGCCTTAGGTGCGGAGCCCGTCCACACCGTCAAGTACACCCATGTAGCTCCTTGAGGGCCCGGTCTGTGGTAATCTCCCGACGGCCGCGTTTTGCCGTTGGGTTAGTATCACGGACCGGACGTGTTACCGCTGACGGAACCCCGGTGTAATCAACCACAAGTCCCCTGAATCCGCGTGTGCCTATTACACGCATGCGCGGCCTAAAGCGGGGAGCCACAGGCGGTTATTCCTGTGGTAGGGGAATAAAGCCGGGGTGTGCGTGGTGAACGGTTTACCCATACGGACAAGCAGTGGATTTTGAAGGGTAGCTTTTCTGAGGTACAAATGAGATCGGTCATGGGTGAGGTCCCCATGACGGCACAGACCGTGAAGATTCGGTGTCTTTTTTCTTTAACCCCCGGATGGCAGGCTGACGCCGACGGTTCCGGAAGGGGGTCTATATCATCATGTCTCCGCGCAAAACCTCCTTCATTGACCCTTACTTATTGATGACCTTGGCTTGTGATGGCAAAACGTTTAAGGATGTCAGTCCATTTTACATCAAACGTGAATTAGATAAAATCAGTGGCCCTGTAAAAAACGCTACGCGTCTCCGAGACGGTAGCTTACTGTTAGAGACCTCAACTGCAGACCAGTCCAAAAAACTACAAAAGGCGACTTTGTTGGGCTCCTACCCTATCCGGGTAGCCCCACACAAAACACTTAACACCTGTCGAGGAGTAGTCACCACCTCCAGCCTAGACGGTCTTGCAAACGAGGAAATAGTAAGTTGCCTCTCGGATCAGCTTGTTTGTCAGGCGTACCGGCTAACACGGAAACAAGATGGCAAGGAGTACCCACTACGTACGGTATTTCTAACGTTTGCTGGGACTAAGTTACCGGAGTACATCTATTGCGGCTATGAACGTGCTAGCGTCCGCCAGTATGTCCCGAACCCCATGCGCTGTTTCCAATGTCAGCGGTTCGGACATACTAAGGTCACATGCACCAATCCTGCTCTTTGTGAGCAATGTGGCCTAGCTAAACACGACGACCCAAACTGCAGCCGAACACCTTGCTGCGTGAACTGTGGCGGTAGTCATCCCTCCAGCTCGCGACAGTGTCCTAGATTCATGGACGAAAAAAGCATTCAGGAGCTACGTGTCAAAGAACGCCTGACTTTTCCAGAGGCACGACGGCGCTTTGAACAACTGAAGCCTGCTACCACTACTACTGGGTATGCATCAGCAGCTCGCCGTACTCCTAATACCACCGTTGCTGTTCAACACGTCCCTGTCGCCCACGCATCCACGCAGACTGACTTTCTAGCCGTTAAACCTACGTCTCAGACTGTTTCTATATCCACCAGCACTACCTCCGTTTCAACCGTACAGACTCCAGACACCAAGCCATCAGCGGGTAACAAGAATCCCGTAGTAGCTGTGAAAAACCGATCCCGACCACAGCATAGATCACGAAGTCGCTCGCTCTCCATTAGATCCCGGTCTCGTTCTACGAGCCGTAGGAGTTCTGACTCCCGAACATCAGCGGAGTCACAGGACGCTAACGATTTTCGAATCGTAGGGCCCAGGTCAGCCAAGGTCAAGAAAAAGGTTAAAACGGCCCATTAAAAACTCTTCATGGAAATAATCCAGTGGAATGTCAATGGTTTTCGAGCTCGTGCTCAAGACCTACAACATTTAGTTTCTCAACGGTCACCGTCAATAATTTGCCTCCAGGAAACCCACTTACATCCGAATCACTCGTTACACCTTCACTCTTTTTCGGCATTTAGAAGCGATTCTCTTGCAGGTATGCGTGCAAGCGGTGGCGTTGCTACCTTAGTGGCGCCTAACATTTCCGCCGCCCACGTTCCTCTCACCACACCATTGCAAGCTGTGGCCGTCCGGATACAGCTGGAGAGCATCAGTTTTACCATCTGTAACATGTACCTGCCGCCGATCAGTATAGTTACAGAGCGGGATCTTTTAGCTCTATTGGCCCAGCTCCCCTCACCACTACTCCTTGTGGGAGATTTGAATGCCAAGCACACGCTCTGGGGATCAGACACAGATGACGCCCGTGGATGCCTCCTCGTAGACGTCTTCGATAAGTCTGACCTGCTTCTGCTAAATACTGGTGACCCGACATTCCTATCATCCGCTTATGGTACACATTCCGTACTAGACCTTTCTTTCTGCAGTCCGTCATTAGTACCACTACTTGAGTGGTCAGTACTTTCCGACCTCTTCGGCAGTGATCATTACCCCATTAACATTCATTTTTCTGGCCGCCAATGTGTACCTTCTCGATATCCTCGCTGGATTATTTCCAAAGCTAACTGGGGAAAATTCCAATCCCTCATACACCTCATCGACCATCGTTTCGACACCATCGACGAAATGGTGGAATATTTTACTTGCTCGATCCTGCTCGCAGCAGAATCCAGCATTCCTCGAGGTTCACCTACACCAGTTCGTATCCCTGTACCGTGGTGGTCCGAGGAATGCAGTTTGGCTGTCAAAGCACGCAAACGTGCTTTGCGCGTTTTTCAGCGGCACCCGACGGAAGGGAACTTCGTCGCCTTCAAGCGTTCTCGCGCTAGGGCACGCTTCATACTGCGCAACGCAAAACGTAAATCCTGGGAAGCCTATGTGTCTTCCCTTTCCCGGCGCAGCTCTACCCAACAAGTATGGTCAGCTGTTCGGCGGATGTATGGCAAGTATCGCCGGACGGTAATTCCCGGTCTTGCCATCAACGGTTCCATGTACACCACCGAGCAGGAAATAGCTGAAGCCCTAGCTACCACATTTGCTGCTACTAGCCAAACTGCCCGCTATGACGCTCTCTTCCTGCCTATTAAGGAAAAGGCGGAGCGGGTACCACTGAATTCTAATAGTGACTGCACCGAGCCGTACAATCAACCTTTTACCGCAGCCGAGCTCGCCCATTCTCTGGCATTAGCAAAGGATTCTTCTCCAGGTCCCGATGACGTACACCGACAGATGCTGCTACATCTTCCATCTGAGGCGCTATCCTTCCTTTTAAACATCTATAACCGCATTTGGCATGAGCGGGTTTTCCCTTCCTCCTGGCGAGAGGGTATTGTCATCCCCATCCCTCGACCCGGAAAGGACCGCACGCTACCATCTAGCTACCGCCCCATTTGCCTGACGAGTGTTATCTGTAAGACCTTCGAGCGGATGATAAACGCTCGGTTAAATTGGTGGCTAGAAAAACATAACCATCTGTCCAACTTGCAATGCGGTTTTCGTCGCCATCGCTCAAGTGTCGATAATCTAACTCGCCTTGAGGGGTATATTTCCGATGCGTTTCTACTGAAACAGCACGCCGTGGGCGTGTTCCTCGACCTGGAGAAGGCTTATGACACCACCTGGCGGTACGGCATACTCCGTAACCTACATGGTTTCGGTATGCGTGGTCACCTACCGGAATTCCTATGCAACTTTTTAAAACTTCGCCGTTTTCGGGTTCGCATAGGAAACACGATATCACGGGAGCGGATACAGGAGAACGGTGTACCCCAAGGGTCGATTTTGAGCGTCACCCTTTTTGCCGTAGCGATTAACGGCATCACTAGTGCCGTTAAAAGTGGAATTCCATCATCCCTCTATGTTGACGACTTCGCAGTATATTATAGGTCTGCCAACATAGATCACATTGAGCGCCAACTGCAGCTGACCATCACCCAGCTAGCAGCTTGGGCGCTTCAAAACGGCTTCCGTTTTTCAGCTGAGAAGACGCAGTGTATCCACTTTCACCGCCTACGAGGTATTCACCCGCCTCCTGATATTCATTTGAACGGCACACCCCTGCCATTTGTCTCGCACCTGAAGTTCTTGGGCCTCTACTTGGACCGCCAACTCAATTGGGAGCACCACATTCGTCACCTTCGGGCCTCTTGCGATCGTTCTCTTCGGGTGCTGAAGGTATTATCTGGAGCATCTTGGGGGGGGCGATCGCACGGTAATGTTGAGGCTGTACCGCTCTCTGGTTCGGTCCAAGCTGGACTATGGCAGTTTTATTTATGGCGCAGCGACCGCCTCTAAACTTCGCCTTTTAGACACCGTACATCATACTGGCATCCGCCTTGCCACAGGAGCTTTCCGCACCAGTCGAGTCGACTGCCTGTACGCAGACTCAGGCGAACCTCCACTCCATATTCGTCGCTCGCTGTTACTCTCCTCATACGTTTCAAAGTTGGCAAGTCATCCCAATCATCCTTGTTTTAAACCAGTTCTGTGTCCAGATTTAGTCCACCGTTATATGCGCCCTGGTTCTCGGACTCGCCCCGTGGGAATAAGATTTCGGGATCTCCTACATTCCCATGGCCTCCGAATGCCTCGCGTGGAGAGGTCGTCCATCTGCCCTTATCCTGCATGGCAGCTCGATCGTGCGGTGTTCGATCTCGCACTTTCAAGCAACTCTAGGCTCGCTACTCCATATTCGGTGTTCCAACAACTTTTTGCCGAATTGCTGGGCCGTTACCCTAACTATGTTCCGGTCTTTACAGACGGTTCCCAGTTAGGTAACGCTACGGGTTGCGCGTTCTTCGTTAACGGTGAGGCTCACAAATTTCGCCTTATGGACTCCACTTCAGTTTTTTCCGCAGAACTGTATGCCATCTTTTATTTGCTCCTTTTTATTTGCAAGTTAGCTCCTGGCTCTTTTATCGTCTGCACTGACTGCCTAAGTGCGCTTCAGGCCTTGCAACAACACACTGCCACTCACACACTGGTTTTAAAAATACAGACCCAGATCTCGAAAATGCTCGGTCTCGGATACAATTTTGTTTTTACTTGGACCCCAGGCCATGTGGGGATATCCGGCAACGAGGAGGCGGACGCGGCTGCTAAGTCCGCTTGCCGTTTACCCCGGAGTTTAACAACTCGGATGCCATTCCAGGATGTGCAACGTTTTTTCCGTCGCCAACTACTATCTGCTTGGCAGCACTCCTGGACAGCTTTAGAAGGCACACAACTCCGGGGTATAAAGGAGAGCGTACAACCCTGGCAAACATCCTGCAGGGATAACCGGCGAGCCGAGGTGATACTCACCCGGCTGAGAATTGGGCACACACGAGCAACTCATGGCCATCTGCTAAGAGGGGAACCGGCCCCTGTGTGTGCCTCGTGTTCAGTACGCCTCACTGTGCGGCATATATTAATCGAATGCCCGCAGTACGCCAGAGTTCGGCAGTCTTTGGGCTTGGGAGCGAACTTGTGCAGTGTTTTAGCGGACGACCCAGTGGCCGTGGATAAGGCACTGCGGTTTGTTTTTAAAATTGGTTTTAACCAGCAAGTCTGACTTGTATTTTACATTTATTACTTCTAGAGTTTTAAAGTATTAGTCTTTAGCTCGTTTTTAATGCCATTTTAACAGTTGAGTGTTTTACTGTATTTTACCTTTTTTAGCATAATTTTTATAGCTTTTAAGTTTTAGTATTGACTTTGGGCCCAAATGACCTTGTTGTCGATGGGCCCCTAAACAACACACACTCACTCACTCACTCACACTATAAGCTATATCAGGCCTGGAGAACTCAGAATAGATTGAGTTTATTTCCCGTATGTTCCCCCTACTAAACATCGTTATCAGTGCTAGTTAGTGAACGGGCTACGGTCAGACAGCATGAGTGCTTGAGGCCTAAGCCAAACGCTCCTTTGAATATGCTATCGGATATTTTCCAATATGATGTATTCATGTTGCATCTTACTGGTCTTATTAAACGGGTATAATACTCAGATATATTATAGCCAGCTCATCCGTGATCAATGCGACATTTTAAAATGTTTTAAAACATTGGTATAAGTGGGTGATAACTTAAAAATAAGAGAGAGTCAGAACTTTAGTTTAGGAATACTATTTGCGCTTAGTGTTATACTTTTTATGTTTGAAGCCGACAATACTTAACCACAGCATGCGATGAATTACTGTCCTCTTTTCCCCTCCACCAAAGAACAGGAATAACTTCGATCTAGAAGATCTGCATTTCCTGAAGAGCAGGGTAGTAAACGTCTCTAACTGAAGCTGTCGCCGTATTTTGAGCATTTAACGCCCCATGGACCATCTAGGGAGCTATTTATGAGGATCTAGTGTTAAAGTTAGAACTAGCACTGACCTAGTCGTTAGTTTTCTAAAGCCAGCAAACTGCTATCATTGCTCTGCCATTGCATGTGGAATTACACACGTATTTCTCCTGTTCCTTTATGCGAGGTAGAGAACCACTGTGGGGGTTTCTGGGCCACTTACGGTAGCGATTTGTCAAGGTTCGCCACTTCAAAGTTAGAACCAGGGGAGCTGAACGCCTTTCCTTCCCTTCCTGCTATGTGCAGCTAGTGTGGAAGAATAACTTTTACTGAAGCCCGGAAGATTACATTAAACAGACCCGAAAGAGATGGCTCAAACTAACGAGCGAGGCTAGCATTTGAGATGCCGTGGGTTCGATCACCCCGGACTTAGATTTTTCGTGGGTTTGTGTTTTCTCTGGGACGTCAAGCGAATGCTGGGGAAGTTCCATTTTCTCTACCATCGTTTCCTTCCTCATCTGTATCAGGTTGAACAACGAGGCGACGATGTCGTGGACGTTGGTAAGATTATTTCATTTCCTGCAGGGCCATTTTAATTTTTATGCAGAAAATGAAAATTTGAAACCAGCTTAACTCATTTTTATGAATAAAAGTACTTCATACTTAACCGGAAGTATCTGACACCACCTCACAATCAGTTGTGATAGCAAACTGACTGGGTAATTATTCAGGACTTGATTTATAATGACAGCTGAGCACTGCATATGCATTAAGCTTTTAATAACTATCACAGTGAAATTAAAAACAAAAACGTATGCAAGCAGTGATTGAAGTTAATCAAAGCCGTATTACCCAGAAATAGCAACCACATAATCTACTTTATTTTCCTGCAAGTATATATGTACATGGGCATATTTACTGATGGTGAATGTAAATTAGCATACCATTAGTTAATTAATTTGTCGTTCTAAAACGCTTTAACCCACTGACGCACAGTAATGAAGAAATGTCAATACCGCTTTGTGACAGAAACGTACGGCCAACTCATTTAATTTATTTTGCAGTCAAATTAAAAACAAACGACGCTTAGTGAATCAGACAACATGCTTTCTTCACACATAGGAACCAATATATATGGAAAGTATAGCTAAAAGTAGAAATAGGAAAGTCTGCGGAATAGATAATATTAATTTAGAATTAATTAAATATGCTCCTAAAGAATTACGTAACAGATTACTGTATCTATATTACAAGTGTTGGGGGAAAAAAAGAAATACCGCAAGAATGGAAGATAGCTAAAGTAATATCAATATTTAAGAAAGGGGAAAGAACAAGACCTGAAAACTATAGAGGGATTAGTTTATTGTGTGCTGCCTACAAAATATATGCCAAAATAATAAGTACTCGGTTAAACAAAATAACAGATGCAATACTCCTAGAAGAACAAACTGGTTTTAGAAAAGGAAGAAGCACCATTGACAATGTTTTTACTCTTAAACAAGTAATAGAAAAACGACGAGAACAAAATTTAGAGACGCATTTACTATTTATGGACTATTATAAAGCTTTTGACAAAGTATCAAGAATGATACTGTGGAAAATTTTAAATAATACAGGCATACCTTTACAACTAATTGAAGTTATAAAAAGTATGTACATTGACACAAAAATAAAAATAAATAAAAGAGAACCAGTAATAGTTAATGGTGGCGTAAAACAAGGTTGTCCTTTATCAACCGCACTTTTTAATTAGTATGTTGACGAAACAGTAAGGATTTCGTCGAATAAAGTCAATGGAGTCATTAATGTATCAGGAGCTAAATTGAAAACTATGTTGTATGCAGATGATCAAATAAAATTGGCCACAAATGAAGATGGCCTGCAGAAAATGCTGTATAGTCTAGATAAAATTGCTACAGAATATGGAATGAAAATATCAGCAAATATATCCAAAACCATGGCATTTAAAGTAATTAATCTAGTAAGATCAAAAATAGTGTTAGATGACATAATTGAGCAGAATTCACAACTTAAGTATTTAGGATGCAATGTCTCGTACCAAGGGGAACCTGATATAATAGAAAAAATAAATAAATTTAACTATATAACAGGCACAATAAAAATAATATTAAAATAAAGCAAGAAAGACTCTATAATAAAACTATACAAAACAATGGCAATACCAACTCTGATCTATGGATCAGAAACATGGACACTAACAAAAAGAAATAGCACGAAAATACAGTCATCAGAAATTAAATTCATAAGAGCAATAGCTGGAAATACCAAAATAGATAAAAAACGTAGTCAGGATATTAGCACAGAATTAAAAGTAGAAGAAATAAGCCACACTATTGAAAGAAATAGAAATCAATGGAAAGAACATGTTCAGACGATGAATAATAACAGAATACCAAAAATAGCCTTAAACTATAAACCTATAGGAAGAAGAAACCAGGGAAGACCGAAGAAAAGATGGGCAGACCAATTTGGAGCCGGAACGGGTTAAACAATCCAAAGCCGTGAGGTAGAAGAAGATAGGTATATTTCATAAACAAATGTTTGGCAAGACTAAATAAATCTTAATGGGTCCTAAAAGAAATGACAATATTTATCAAGTATTACACAGCCATTCCTTTTTAAAAACATGTATAACACTGTATATAATTTACTGTTATCTCATAAAATATGAGGGTGTTCATGTATTTCCTGATCTTAAAACATCACTATTTATTCCAGTAGAATGCACTTTCAATCCAGTCAGATGCAGTGACTTCCTAAGAATATACATCATCCATTTACTTATTTAAAATACCTTAAAAGCAGTACAAAATGTAGAATACAGTATTATTAATTATTTAAATTATTTATCTGCTTTAAAAGGCTTTATCAATGACAGAAAAATATATTGACATGCAGAAAAAAAGACTAAAATGGAGCGCAGCTGTTAGTTGTTAATGAATATATTCTTTGACTATAATTAAAGTCACAAAATATGACTAGGATATCCAGGGGTATTATCGTGCTACTCAAAAGGTTACCTGGCTTTATACTTGTATATAGAAACGTCTCAGACAACGCCCTCCACCTGGATATAATATCTATCTGTTATTTGTAATTCCTGTGCATACCGTTGGCTGAAGTGGTGTGTTCATTGGTGATTAGCACATGTTGGAGAAGCGCGCCAGTACCCCTCTCACAGTTACGAGAATAATCAGTGCGTTATCTGAGATGCTATTATTAATAAAGATAAAACAGGCTTAAACGTTTGAGCAGCACGATAAAGACACTACAAGCCAGTTGCCCATGTTCTCACTAGTAGAGTACCGTTGGTTTGGATTGGAATGGATTGCATACGGGAGGGATTAGGCACTGCGAGTAGTCTTGATCTATTGTAGCTCATCTTCGGAAGCAAGGATGCGGCGGGAGGTGATAGTGGGTGGCCGATCCAAGAAACCACTATGGCGCAGAGGGCAAGGTTCCTTCACTCTACCAGTTATAAATTCCCTCGGCAGGCCAACTGGTACTCACACGGAAACGGTCCGGAAACGGCCCACCAGCTCAGCCGGGATACCAGAAATCGTCCTACCAAAGGAGTAAGTGTTTACCATGAGCATATCATCCTGCCATGCAGCGCCGAGACACCCGCCGACACTTCTTCCCTGAAAGAGACAACCAGCTGAGAGACGATATGAAATTATAGTGGAGATGAAATACAGGGACAGGAAATTCATGGGATGTAATTAAGCTATGGGTTACATAGGTTGGCCACGGGAATCGAACCCGGACTTCCCGAATACGAGCCCAGACCAAACCACCTTGAGTCATTCCGCTCAGTGTGGAGTAGCGTTAGAAATACTTCACAGAATCTTTCTTGCCCCAAAATAACATGGAAACGCAGAAATAAAGACGAAAGTTACATCTTCGAAGTACGTAACAGTAAGATTTATCTCCCAACCGCACTTATCTTTACACGGAACGTATTTCGGAAATTTTAATATTCTTAAACAGCTTCAGACTGTTGATTAATATCAAATATCTTTAAAACAATTAATGTCAAATAAAATGTATATTTGGAATAATCCCCTCTCTACAGTTATCTTTATTCTAATAGGGTGGTGTAAAAATTTCTCGATCTCACCCACAGATCACGGCACTACTTGCATGAGTTTTTCTTCCTTACGTTGGTACACACATTGATGTATCTTATGTAAAATTTCAAGTCATTCCAGGCAATAGCTGACTGTAGACAATGTTTGAAGCAATGCAAGTGCGCACTGCTTTGAAAACAGAAAAATTCGAGTATTGTGCTGTGATAAAATTCTTCGGAAAAGATTATTATTTATTTATTAATTTTTTGTAATTTACGTCCTTCAACGTTGTCATATTGTATGATAAATGGAATAGGTGAAATGATGCTGAAATGAGCCCAGGGTCCATACACCGTAGAATTGCCCGACATTTCGTCTTTCAGGATAAGGGAAAACCCCGAGAAAACCTTATCCAGGTAACTTACCCTGACCAAGATTGGAACTCGGGACCTCTTGAATGTGAGACAGACATTCAGTTGCGGATTGTAAATGTGTATGGTGACTCTTCGCCTTCACTTTCCACTGTGAAGAAAGGAATGGCCGTTTTAGCGTGGCCGTGAAAGCATCCAATACGATCCATGCAAAGGATGTCCAAAAAACTGTAACAATTCCGGAAATCATTGAAAAAGTGCATGACATGATTTTTGTAGATCGGCATACAAAGGTACGTGAAATTACTAATGCTGTTGTAATTTCAAAGGAATGTGTTGGTCACATCTTGGACCAAGAATTAAACATGAAAAAGCTTTGCGCAAGATAGGTGCCACGTATTCTCACTGTGGATAACAATTGCATTCGCACGATACTTTCTGAATACTGCTTGCCGCATTTTCAGAAGAAAACAAGTAACTTTTTGTGCCGATACGTCACAATGGATGAAACATGGATTCATCACTACACATCTGAATCCAAGCAGCTGGTTCTTCAGTTCCAAGGAAGGTGAGGCCGGTACCATCGGCGGGAAAGATCGTGGCGGTAATGTTTTGGATGCCAAAGGAATTTTGTTGATTAATAATGTTGAAAAAGGTAAAACCGTTACTAGTGAGTACTACTCTCAACTTCTAACCAAACTGAATGCAAGCATTCGTGAAAACAGATCCGGGGTAAAAAAATATTTTCCAACAGGACAATGCACCTGGCTACGAAAGTGTTTTGGCAATGGGGAAATCAAGAGATCAGCACTATAAAGAAATGGAACAGTCATCCTATTCCCCAGATTTGGCTCCCTCAGACTTCAATATGTTTCCAAAACTGAGTAAATTCCTCGCTGGTGGACGCTTTTCGAAGAAAAACTGGCAACTGCGGCTGTAAATGGGTAATTTGCAACACTTGCAGAGAAACACTACAGAGATGGTATAATGGCATTGGAACAGCGTTAGACAACATGCATTGATATTACAGGAGATTATGTTGAAAAATAATAGTTCTTTAAAAGTATGAATTGTGGATTTTCATCATCAGGCCCAGAACTCTTCAGACCACCCTCGGAGATGATATTTTCGCATAACTATTATACAGTGTGTGATATATAAAATATTACTGCATAAGTTATGTAGGTCTGCTTAAAACACACAGTTTATGAGGTACATTTTTTATGGTGCAAGTATTCTTCTTATTTGTTTTAATTTGTTTAACTTTTCTCAAACGGAAGTCATTCATCTTTACATGTCCTTGTCATACAAAGAGACCATAATGTCGGTGCAATCACATAGCGACCAGCTGTTAGATGTTTGTCTGTATTTCCTTCATTTGTACTTAGAAGGAAACGGAATGAAACCAGTGGTACAAATGCTTACCTCGACTGATATGAAGTAGATAAGAGGTGTGCTGTTAGGATTACAGTTCGTTTAACGTTAAGTCCAAGTAAAACAAAAACAAACGCATTGTGCGACAGCCCATAGAGGGCCAAGGCCTGCCAATCCAATTGCCGGCCTCACGCTAGGTAGAGGTGCGCGATCATTCAACTGATACGGGGAGATGTGATCAGCATCTCGGCACCCCCAGCCGGAAAGTTGGCTTTCTTGACCAGGGTTCCTTACCTATCGCAAGCTCCTCAATTTCCTCACGATACTGACTGGGCACCGCTTTTATAATCGGGTGTTAAAATCCGCACCACCAGGGGTGGCATCGAACCCGGACCGCATTTCGTGGCAGGGGACCAAAGTATGATGCCTTAGCCCACTACGCCATGGCGCAGGACTTCCGAGTAGTTTGTTGTTAATCATTCCTTACATTTTCAACCACCAAGTTCTTGAGTTTTATTGTATTTTACTTACACATTTAATGTACACTTAATGCTTTTAAGTTCTCAATTTTTGAGCTGAAAGTCTGGTAGCTCACGACTTTAAACAGAAGTTCTTCCTGCGTCACTGGGCATCCTAAAGGCAAAAGTAACAACAAGTTTATGCTGGAAAGAACCCTTAAGTTTTTCTTTGCTGATCTTGCAAAAGGAAATTGCGTGACTTTTCGGGCTCCCGGTTGTACAACTTACCCTGTGCTCTGCAGTAATAGAAGTGAGCCGTTACAGGAGCGTATTGTAGAAGGAATATTTTCCGCTTCGCCTCCTTAAGGACTCGCTTGTAAGATTCTGGAGCTAGTTATACTAACAAGTAGAGTAAATATCGCATTACGAAAACATGCAAGCCAGAGATTGGTCGGACAGATCTCCCCACGCGAACCAATTAGTTTTTCTTCAAAGCTTTACTGTGCGCCTTATTCTCAGAAACATGTTAACAAAGAAAGGGAGTTCTGTGTGTAGCTGTGTGTGACAGTTTATTATGAAGCATTCTCATATACATCTGAAGAAGAGAACTGGAAAAGAAGATGTAATCAGACAAGCGGTTTTGACATTTGCATATCATGTGTTGTTGACAAAGAATATATCCGGTTATATAGCCGACCTTCTGAAAAGGAATAATAATAAGCCTTCCTGAAAGTTAAACACATTAGATATGAATACTTGAAGATAGAGCGTCTTTGAAGTGCTCGGAAAATATTTTGATTCCGAAGCGAAAGTGTGTGGTATTGAGTGTAGCCGATGACTGTCCAAATAAGTTTCGATTCCAGGAACAGTATGTGAGATTTCCGATGGACAAAGTATCTACAGTGCTTTCTTCGGTTTCTCTTGCCATTCTTCCACAAACTAGAGTAGTGACCACCGAAATATTTTTATTGGAGTTTAGAAATAATTATCCGTACACTTTAACCTAAAAACCCATACACTGGAGGTACTTTAACTGCCTATGTATTTGTACTATACACAATATATCTACAAACTAGCCGGTAGTAAATAAGGTAGTGAGTTTCTGCTGTCTCAGTTTAGTGTATCCCGCACAGCAGCGTGATCTCGCTTCCGCTTTAACATTAGAAGTTCATTTAGCAATGTTTTGGCATAGCTCTCCAAATAAGACGTCAATTTCTCTATGTTTGTTACTGCTTGTGCGTGTGTCATATTCACAGCTGGTTCATCAACACACTCTGAATCTGAATAATCTTCGTTTTCATTTTCAGTAACACTGCAACATTTTCAGTAGCATTGTTTTCCTTGTAAATTCCGTCGTGTCGATTTGCAGCCAATTGTCAATGTGTTCTTTATCAATATCGGAATAGTCTCGATAGTTTTAAAACTGTTTACAAAATCTTCTTCCACGCCTATTCTTTCTTTTTCGTTAACGTTGTTTTCTGGCAGGTCACACACACACACACACACACACACACACACACACACACACACACACACACACACACACACACACACACACACACACACACACACACACACACACATGTGTCTAGTTAATTCATAAACCTGTTAGCAACAAACTTGACCTCAAATTTTAATTGCAAGAGTAGTAGCGATAACTTGGACCAGGAACTCGCCCAAAAAGTTAACAGTAATTTGAACGCTGATCATCTAACCGAAATATTCCACTCTTCCCTGAAGGAAGCATGCAGAGGTGCATTTGGAGTGGGTAGGTGCAGGAAAAAGGAGTTTAGAGGTAAATCTGTTCCATGGTGGACGGCCGAGCTTACAATATTAAGAAAAAGGGCGAACGCATTAAGACGACGCTATCAAAGAACCATGAACAATGAGCAGCTAAGACACGAAAGAAAAATGCAATATTGGAAAGGCAACCAAGAGTATAGGGCAAAATTGAACACCGAAAAGCTAAGATCTTGGAAGGAATTTTGTAGTGCCACTGACGGAAATAATCCATGGTCAGTTGTTTACAAAATTGCGGCTGGGAAAACTAGAAATCAGATCTCTCTTACTACACTACAGAAAGAAGACGGAACTTATACCGAAGACACTCTAAGTACAATTCAGTACATGCTAGACAAGTTTGTCCCGGATGACAGTGAACAGGATGATACTCAGCGACAAAGAGAACTAAGACGACGGGCAACGGAACCAATTGATACACCAAACGATATGGAATTCACGACTATAGAAATATTGTCAGCATTGAGAAACTTCGACCCAAGAAAATCACCAGGAGAGGATGGAATAACTAGTGATATCCTGCTTCAGGTTTTCAAGAGATTCCCAATTTTCTTCACAGCCTTATATAACAAGTGCCTCAATAGCGGTCAATTTCCAGAAAGATGGAAGCGTGCAGTAATAGTTCCGGTAATCAAGCCGGGTAAAGAAGATAGCCCAAGCGTAACGAAATACAGACCTATCAGCTTGATAAATATAAATGGGAAAATTTTAGAAAAAATTATGATGAATAGGATTCAGCATCACATTAACACCAGAAATCTTATGAATGATAGACAGTTTGGATTTAGGGCCCAGAAAAGCACGGTAGACGCACTTATGTCTATGAAAACTTTCATTGAGAACAACTTGAATACTTACGGATATATTGCTCTCATAAGTCTTGACGTAAAAGGAGCTTTTGACGCTGCCTGGTGGCCCAGCATATTAAATAACTTAAGAGAACTGAAATGCCCAAGAAATTTATACCAGTTATCTCAGAGCTATTTCAAAAACAGGACAACAAGTCTAAGCACAAATGAATTTAGCACTGAGAAAGAAGCCAAAAGGGGCTGCCCACAAGGTTCATGCTGCGGACCCGGCTACTGGAATATTTTGTACAACTCCCTGCTCAACTTAGTCTATACAAAACGAACTGAATTAATCGCTTTTGCCGACGACCTACTTCTCATGACGAAAGGAATGAGCATATTAGACGTAGAAAACTTTGCAAATCATGACTTGAAGAAAATTGAATATTGGGCAAGAGAAAATAAAATTACTTTCAATGACGCTAAATCAAAAGTATTAGTGATATCAAGAAAGAAACAAGCTGCAAACGAGAAGATAAACATCTATCTTAATAACTTAATTATAGAACAAGTAGACATCATGAAATACTTAGGCGTTCATATCGACAAACAGTTCAAGTTTGATTATCATATTGACCAAGTGCATGATAAAGCTATAAGCCTAATTCACACTTTATCTAAATCAGCAAAACTAACCTGGGGACTTGGAAGCAAAGCACTAGAAACAATATACAGAGGAGCTATAGAACCTGTACTGACGTATGGAGTACCCTTATGGGCATCTGCATTAAACAACCCGAAGAATCTGAGAAAAATTCAGAGAATCCAAAGGTTGTTTAACATAAAAATCACGAAGGCATACAGGACAATTTCATTTGACGCATCTTGTGTCATTGCTGGCATCCAACCCATTGATATCACGATTGAAGGGAAAGTCAAACTGTACAACTTCTTGCAAAATAAACAAGACTATGATGCACCCTTGCCCCCCAGCGACTGGAACCACCCTGCAGAAGTACCTGAAGTTAAAGAAGCTGATGATGAAGACTCTATATTCAAAATATACACGGATGGAAGCAAAATAGGAGAGCAAGTGGGTGCAGCAGTTGTAATATTCAAACAAGGGACTTCAATTCGAGAGATAAAATACAAGCTAGACAGAAGATGTACTAATAATCAGGCAGAACAACTGGCCATATTTAAAGCGCTACAAGAACTTCAAAACTTTAACAACACACCGGAGGAAGAGAAGACTGTAGCGATTTATACAGACAGTACAGTAACTCTAGCCATTCTGCGGAATAATAATAAACATAACTCCATAGCAGAGAAAACCCTTAATATATGTAATACCTTACAAAGACTAAAATGGAGAATACACTTCAGTTGGGTTAAAGCCCATGTAGGTATATGTGGAAATGAGTTAGCAGACAAACTAGCGAAATCCGCTGCTCTGGACGGAGATCTGCCCAATAGTTACAGTTTGATACCTAAATCTGTAATTATTTCTGAAATACAAGAAACAGGACATCAGGTCTGGCAGAATAGGTGGAATGCCACGGACAAGGGGGCACTCAGCAAGTTATTTTTTCCAACAATAAAAGATAGGCTGAAGAGAAAGCTTCCTTTAACACCAATTTTCACAGCAATAACTTCCGGCCACGGAAAAACCAAAGCTTACTTACACCGATTTCATATAGTAGACGATCCAAAATGTACATGTAACAGATCCCAACAAACCGTAAACCATTTAATATACGAATGTGTAGACAAAAGTCAACAAAGAGCCAAGCTAATTCAAGATGTAACTCTAAATGGAAGCAAGTGGCCAGTAACCAACGAGAGTCTTGTAAAACACCACATAAAAGCATTCTGTAAATACATAAATTCAATTAACCTATAAAGATATGTAAATATGTATAACTTGTGAAATCAACTGCTAAAAGATCTAATGTAATATTAACATGTAAATATGTACAATTTGTAAAATCAAATGTTGGAAAAATGTAATGTAATGCATGTAATACTACTATGTAGTGGGGCATGCTGATTGTTATCAATAAAGAAAAAAAAAACACACACACACACACACACACACACACACACACACACACACACACACACACACACACACACACACACACACACACACACACACACACACACACACACACACACACACACACACACACACACACACACACACACACACACACACACACACACACACACACACACACACACACACACACACACACACACACACACACACACACACACACACACACACACACACACACACACACACACACACACACACACACACACACACACACACACACACACACACACACACACACACACACACACACACACACACACACACACACACACACACACACACACACACACACACACACACACACACACACACACACACACACACACACACACACACACACACACACACACACACACACACACACACACACACACACACACACACACACACACACACACACACACACACACACACACACACACACACACACACACACACACACACACACACACACACACACACACACACACACACACACACACACACACACACACACACACACACACACACACACACACACACACACACACACACACACACACACCAGGCCACAACTTTATCAAAGTTTCTCTTCCAACCTTGTCCCAAGCAGCTGTGTTGACTGCAATAAATTCGTTCGCTAGGAAGAGAATTCAAGTTATGCACCTACTGAGCATAGCTCTCACCAAGGCGGCCCGGGTTCGTTCCCAGGTGACCGCAAATTGAGATTTGTGGTGGACAACACGGCGCTGGGGCGGGTTTTCTCCGGGACCTTATTTTTTTCCAAAACTGGTATAAGTTATCCGGACAACCGGGTTAAAGAGGTAGGGTTAACGAGGTTTTATTATACTGCGATCACAACTACAATAGGTTATACGCTTTTTCCATTAACGAGCTATATTTTCGTAACTGAAGTAAAATTCCAGCTAACGCCCGAAACGTACTTTTCAGTGAGTGGTTTTATTGCTACATCTCACGTGGAATTAGAACTTGATGTTAATATCATACAGTTCTGACCACAATAGCACAGCACCAGGTAATTAATGACTAAACGTTTTGCGATAAACTTGCAGTCAAAGGTGCAGTGTGCTAATGTGTGCAGGACGTGAAATATAAAGAGCGCCGATGTAAGCCTGGACGTGCAGTATATCACACCCACACAGCACTTCCCTCGAGGGAACGAACGCGATGATCCATTAGCAAGCAGACCGGTGTTTACCTTGGGTTAGAAAAACCGAGGCTTGCTAAATTAACTTGCCTTCACTATTGCAAGCTTTTTTCTTTTTGCGGCAATCTAGTTTCCTTTCATGCGAGCTTGGCCTCTACCCTAAAAGAGAAGTTACCTTTTATCACCCTTAAGTCATTAACAAGCTTGTGATGTAGCAGGAAATGTATATGTGAGTTGTAAAGAGTGGAAGAGCTTGTATTGACACTAACATAAAGCACTGCAACATTATAGACTTTTAAAGGCACACTCCTAAAACAGATGAGAAATATCTTGAAACTGGAAACATCTTGCTGCAGTGTAGTTAGTTCCAAGGATGAGCTATAAAGCACATCCATAAAGAACAAACATGAATTATATGCTCGGTCGTACTGCACAACTTTAGCGTATTCCGGACAGGTGCTTCAACGTTAATAATCTTGCAGAAAAGAGCAATAAAACGCTGAGGAAATGAGCAAACTGCACCACTTCTGTCTATGTGGTAACCTTATCCGTTTTGGAACTTTATGAATTCAGAGGGAGATAACAAAATTAAACTTCACGTAATTAATGATAAAAAGTGCTGTACTCCAACATTTGTCATAATCCTGAATGGGACTTTCTAAAACAATTGCATGAATAAGACGTAACAGATACTGATTTACTTCTTGAATTGTTTAAACCATATCACTATTGTGCCAGATGTGAGACCATGCGTATTAAATAAATAAACAATCAAATTTGTTCGGAATTCAAACCAATTCCACGCGTAATTAAGTTGAACATTAACATAACTAAAGTCAGAACATAAAAAGGAGGGATTTGTTTCAAGCAAATGATCAACTTAGATAATATTTGATTGCACATTGATTAAAACCATAGGTTTGAAAATTAAAGGTTATTGATTATTTTATATAATGGTTACAGAGATAAGTTAGATGTTTAGGTAATATGATTTAACAATTTAATCAGAAACGGTGAGGTGAATAGAACTGCTGATTTATCTGTAGATAATGCGTTGGCATGACTGTTAACTCCCGCCTCGGTACCGTAGATGGTAGCGTAACTACCTCACGTTCAAGAGATCTTGAGTACGAATCTTGGTTAGGGTGAGTTACCTGGATAAGGCTTTTTCCGGCGTTTTCCCTTATCCTCGTAGACGAATATCGGTAACTCTAAGCTCCATGGACCCCGGACTCATTTGAGCATCATTTCACCCATTTCATTCATCGTCCGATATGACTTAACGTTGGAGGATATAAATTACAAAAAAGAGGACTGTTTACGTTTATTAATTCCTGCTCGTGTCTTCCAGTCAGAATCATAATTAATTCTGTGTCTAGGTGGATGACGCAAGCCCTTGGAAGACTACAAAAACATTTTCATGTCTGTGCTTTTCTGCACCCTTTATCAACATCTGCACTTGATTTGAAAATATTAATAAGCTTACCACCCTTTGACATAGTTAAGATACTGAGTTTCGCAGTATACAGGCATGCTAACAGCGATGAAGCCGCCAGTCGTCATACCAACATTCTATTTTAACAGCCTTAAAAATAAAAGTGAATGGAATAAAACATCCTCGACAAGCTAGACCTTGGAACCTGTAGTAATTTATACAAAAATATTTCGGATAAACGTTCAGTTAGGAGCAGGATTCTATAAAACAAGTCTCAAGAAAAGATTACTATGACTTCTGCTAGTTTTCTGTCAGGAATGTTTCCTATACTTGTCTGTACTTTGATGTGTGAGGAGACGACATATATTGGTAAAACAGCTGAAGGCTGCACTTCCAGTCCTCGTAACCTGTGGAGTAATTTTCAGGATTGTGTGGGAATGTTTATGGCTTCTAATGACCCTCTCACTCAGGAAGCCGAACTCCATTGCGCCGTAGTATGTGTGGCATCATGGACAAGGAAGAAACAGATAAACTTACCAAGTAACAGACCGAGATCTCTTTTACTGGACCAGAGCCAGACTTACCAGAAAGTAAAGCTACTGTTGGAACTGCGCTACACCAAAGGGTTGACAAGGAAAAATCTCGCAGAACGTCCCTGACCAAAAATTGGGTAAAGACACAGCAAACTGTCCGCATATCCAAAATCCTAATTTTAAGGAACCGCATAAAAGTTAGGTAAATAATGTCTAAAATTACTGTACATGGACATCCAGAAAACATTTCCAGACTATCAAGCACTTTGATTTCCTATTTTTGACGTCTTGCTGTATCTAAAGAACGCATATTCACATAATGTTAATCGAGTTAAAAGTTTGCAGAATGATATTACGTATTCATTTTATGTACAAAGGAATTGGGAGTTCAAAGATCTGAGTAATTAAGAGCTTCCCTTCATCTTTTCGTACGATCAGCAGCCAAATAACAATTTTAAGCTTGATAACGGTATACGTACTGGGATATTCAAAGAATTATCAATGAATAACTCGAAAATGATTAACGTCATAATAAAGTTTATGTGTCATAAATTGTGTGCTTCAACAAAATCTAGATGTTTTTTCAAGGTGATGAGTTAAGTGAGAATACAAGATTGGAGAGCTAAGCAATCCAGTAAAGAAAACTGGAATTAGGTTAGAGTGGATTAAGGGGAAGAAAACGGCATATTGAAATTATGTACCTATGTCATTTTTAAAGTCTGGTTGTCTATTGTACAGGACTATCCATAAGACATAAACGAATAGCCCAAGGGTTATTGACGTTTAGTACTCAAAACATTTCAATTTCATTTAAAAAATTTTATACCTTAAGATTTTGCATATGTTTTGCGGTTTATCAATCATAGAAAAACTCTTTCAGAGTGAATATGTAACCGTCTATTTACAGAACATTGAAGATATACGCATTTGTTTTTTGGATACTAAATTAAGCATGTGACAGTATAATCAAAATCTTTACAATATATTTGAGAAAATCAAAAATATAGTTTTTTCTTAATGAAATAGAAGCCAGTGGTGGATTTTCTGAAACATTCGTATCCTGCTGAAGTTAAAGATGAAGTTCGGTATGGGCACATCGACATTTTTATATGTATGCTACTCACAGTAGCACATGCCGACACACGTGTTAGTTTATATACTCTGTTTTGTCAAAATGTTCGTTTTGAGCCCAGGGAACAATGTATTTTCAGAGTTTCGATGTTAAGATTTTGGATGAAATACGGTACTGCCTCTACATTTACTGATATTAAAAAAAATGATTTGCATCACGAGTTACTCGCTTAATATACTTGTATATCTATTTTACACGTGAAAACGTTCTCAACTGGGTTTATACACTATGAACGATTTAAATTCTGATGAGTGAATATACACATAGCCAAAAATTAGCTTAGTCGTTTTAGAACTGTATTTGAATACAAAATGATGTAATATAACTTCGGTAATATAGCAACAAAAGTCTGTTATTGGTAGAACTTACAGATACAGAGTTCGTTACTATAACATGTACGACTAATGAATCATTTAATAAGGAAGAGCCAAGTCTCTTTCCACGTATTTCCGGAAGTTCATGCGAGAGCAACATGGGACAAGGATCTGTTCAGGCTTTTAACCTACTTAA
This sequence comes from Mantis religiosa, assembly GCA_030765055.1. Lineage (NCBI taxonomy): Eukaryota > Metazoa > Arthropoda > Insecta > Mantodea > Mantidae > Mantis > Mantis religiosa. The sequence continues at coordinate 78,169,270 of CM060954.1, forward strand.
CTAGAACAATGTTTAGTTTAATGTAACGATGTACTTTACGAATGCAGTGCAACATATAATTTGTTTGAAGGCAGTGTGTCAGGTGTCAGATTGTTTAAACTCGTTAGATCATCACAGTAATGATCAGTTTACCACGCCTTGGTTTCGAGTACCATAGAGTCACTGGCAAGGAACGTCGTTTTCAGACCTACATATTCATTAGGTGCGTTAGGAGACCCAACCATTGTATTATAATATCATATCTAGGAAACACCCAGCAGAAAATTGTTTTCCAGTTGAATATTCGTTGGAGGAACATGGAAACTGCATAACACCACTTACGAGTATACAAGATAAAAATAGAAATGAAATCTGAAAACTACAGTCACCACAAAAAATAATAGATACAAAGAATTGTAAATTAGGTGCAAAACTTATTCCCGAGTTGTTCACATTTTAGCTAACAATAACTGGTAATGTATGCTTAATGAATTTTCGCTTTGAGCGGGGAAAATAAAAATATATTCCTTAATTTACGGAAAATTAGGGTTACTCTAATATATTAAGATAACATAATCATCAGAAGGCTTAATGGCTCTACATTTTAAGCTTTTAGATATGCTAGTGAATAGAGCATGGATTTTCTCTTACTTTTAAAAACTTTATAGGAATATTAATAACATACTAATTTCCGTGAGCTATGTAATTTTTTCTATACAGCTATGTTTCAAGATTTATCTTTTGAAATACCAGTAATTTCTATCAAAAGTATATTCTTAGAGACAAATATTGCTGGTTCATTTCCATGTTATCTTGACGACTTAATAACTTCTCGATGTGTCTCTTACGGATATAAACTCTTATCGTTCACTATTCCATTTCTTAAATAACTAAGTCATTAAAAAGTACTACAGAAACTCCTTTAGAGTGCCACGGAGAACAAATTAGTTGTACTCCACACAGTTGTACTCCCTTCCCTGATTTCACATGAGCATAATATTACTTATTGATTAAGATTTGCTTCTTGAAATTCTTTCAGTTATTTATAGATATAATAAGAGTTGGGTAGACTACACTAGATTACATGGATTTAGAAATATGGCACAGAAAAAGAAAAAGTATGTGGTGAAGACATGCTCCAGTCATTTGTTACAGCTTTTACAATGTTGCAATAAAGTGACATCACATACACACACACACACACACACACACACACACACACACACACACACACACACACACACACACACACACACACACACACAATGCTGAAAACTTAAAAGTCAGCATTTCGCACTGTACATTTTGCATATTACTTCAGCATTTTCTACCCATTCTGGTTTCGAAAATGAACACCTTCTCGACTGTCCTCATCTAATGTGTGAGCAAACTTTAAGGAGCAAGTTCTTATCCTTAACCTGGCCATGAACTTTAGACCAACATGAATAAATGAGCAGGGTAGCTTACCTTGCCACTAGAACAGAGATCTATATCCCTGGGGTTGTAACATAAGTGTAAATAATGAAAATGGGCCATAAAACAGCTGCTAATTTCAACTGTTGAATAACTGAAGTGTATTTTCTAAGTCTGTGAGTTAGAATGCGGACATATTGTAGCCGTAAACGAGTAGAAAATAGTTGTTACTCCATAGAAAAGGCATGTGAAACAAGGCAAAATGCAGGTTCAACCTCATAATCTGGGGTTAGGTGTGTTCCTTACATTCAAGAGGACTAGAGCTCGAATCTCGATTAAGCTAAGTTATATAGGAGTGAAGGTTAACCAAACTTGAGGTAAGGTTGTTTTCCAGAGGTTTTTCTTTCATGGCACCAGTTCATTTGAACATGTTTTCAAATATTTCATTCATCATCCGATAATCTGTGAACGCTGAAACATTTGCAATGATATTTCACTGTGATGAAATTATCAGAATGAGTGGAATATTTGTTTCACATTTGTCTGTATAATGAGTGCAAAGCTAATTGCCGTAGTTCCAGAAATGATGTAGATTCTACACAATACTTCGCACTGAATAACACAATAGTCTAGTGCATTTTTAATTCTTCTACACCTGATATCACATCCTCTTCTGTGGAATCACTATTAATGTCATTATACGTTCACGCTGTCCATCACTTTATCTCCATTTATAATTGTTTTAATTCCTTCCTCCATTAGACAAACTTTCTCTATTCTACGTCAGTTTCTCTTATCCTTGTCAGGATGCTACACTGTTCTTTTAGAGCGTCAAACATTCTAATTTCTCTTGATGTCTTTGCTTTCCTTACACGATTTTGCGAACAAATCTGTGTGGCTGCAGATACTATTTCTTGCAGTTGTGGATTTCCTTGAAGAGCTCAGATGAGTGCCAATCATAATGTTTGGCCTTTTCCTTGATGTATAAAGTGGTTAAATTGTAAAGCTCTCGCGGAGTTTTCCTCCTCACTTTACTCATCGTCTGGCGGGACTTCATGGCGCCAATTACCAGCAAAGGTGTTTTGGTGCCGTGTCTCACTTATTGCTGCCTATTATTCATTCGGGGAGGTGCCTCTGTCACATCAGCACAAGTCAGAAAATATGGAGGTAAAACAGACATATTTACCACAAAAACGGAGAAAACTAGATGACTTGTATCTATATGCTATTTAATCTGGTTCTACGTTGGGCAGTTAGACAAACACAAGCTGGTGGAAACAACATCCTGTTGTATAAAAGCCTACAGATTATGGGATACGCTGATGACCTAGATATTATGGGAAGAAATGTACAGCCTATAGTGGAAACACACTCGGCATGCTGCAACCAATAAAGGGAATTAAAGGTGAACAAAAAGTAAACTAAATTTATGTGACAAGGAAGGAAGTAATCAAGGCTTCGCGGGTGATCAGCCGTGTCAAGTTAATAAAGGTCGAGCTTTCGGCCATGGCCTTCTTCAGGATCTGATGAAATGACTGAATTCTTCTCACTATAATAATGCTTCTCACTATTTAGTGAGAAGAATTCAGTCATTTCATCAGATCCTGAAGAAGGCCAAGACTTCGACCTTTATTGACATGACATGGCTGATCACTCGCGAGGCCTTGATTAGTAACACTCGCCGTGAAACCTTCAAGTCTTACACAAGGAAGGAACTATAGGAAACCATCGATATCTCTTCTAGATAAACTTGAAAAGATGAACCAGTTTAGATATCTAATGAAGAATGGACTGAAGTGCAAAGCAGAATATCTGCAGCCACCAAAGCCTATAATGCGTTAATGGGAGTATTAAAGCCTAGTAACGTGCATAGTAAAACCAAAGTTAGATATTATAAATCTACTGTTCTAATTAGAAGTGTACTGTACTATGCCTGTGAAACATGGGTTATGACATAGAACTCAGAATCCGCACTGGGACTGTTTAAGAGCAAGAGGTTGAGAAGAACTTCTGGACCAACTCAGAACAACCAGTGGAGAATTCGTTATAACAATGAACTTTATGCACAATGTAAAATTTCAGAGTTTAAGATGGGCAGGGCTTCTACAACGGATGGAAAATTATAGAATCCCCAAAAGTATTATGGAGGGGAAGACCCACAAAGTCATGGATAGAGGCAGTACCTGAAGATGCAAGAGAACTACTTGGAACAACAGCATGGGGGAGCTTAGCTAAGGACAGGGTAGCATGGAGGAAAAGGTCGGAGGCCAAGGCACGAAGCTATAGTGGTAGTGTTAGGTGCCTCTACTGACACTACTGTAACTGCAGTGTGTCGCTAATCTGTGAAAGGACATGTGTTTATTTGCAAACTTTACCTTAAGCATGAATCAGCTCACATGGAGTTTGTAAAAAAAGGTTTCCAACCCTATACCACCGGCAAGGCGAACTGTACACATATCCTTAATATATTGTGAACCAATTATTGAGATCTACGATAAGTACTAAAAAATTAAGAACATGTATGTTTAATGAATGAGGGATCTGTTGATAGGTAATGGATTTTTGTGTGCTTCTATCGGAGTATTTCACTGGCGACTGTCGGCTCATTCGCGTATAAGGGAGAACCGTGTCTGCATTACTATGTATTTTAATGATTCTCTATTTGTAAACATTAGCAGTCATCTAGACAATTATTTTGTGAAACTTTTTCCTATAATTTTTAAATTAGATGTTATTACAAAATTAAGCTGAGATACAAAGGTTAGTCAACTAATTTCGACACAGAAGATCACCTAACATAGTACCAGCCGTAAGTTCATTGAATATGACAGCGTTCGTGACGCGGTGTTCTCTGGATCCAGAACCAATATACCGACATATTTATTACAAAATATTATAGAGAGATATTCAAGGTTAATAATGACAATGATTCTGTTTATGATTATTGTATGCCAAATAGCAGAATAAATAAGCAAAATTGGTACAATACTTAAAAAATTACACAACCGGTTGTTATAGTTATTAACTAGTATGACTCTATTTGGTTACGACTATATCATTTTCGTTACCTTTAGCTTAGTGACCTGAAAGTGATGAATCGTAACATTCATTTCGTTCTATTTTATTGTATATTGGCACCATTGTGTGAAAACGGTATAATCTTCATGTAAGTATGCGCGCAAACCGAAGGTAAAAAACTGAACTATAATCCACCATCTAAAATGCATTCGACCAGTTGCGTGATTGCTTCACTGCTAAAATATTCTGAGCACGCTATACATTTCCGGTAACTGGAAGACTTTGGAGAAATCAGAAGTGTCTGTCGATATTATGTTCCTTTTTAGGGTGAAAATCAAGAAGGTTCTTCTACATTTTTACCAATACCTCACTACTTTATGAAATTAAGCTTCAATAAAACCTCTAGATGATTCTATGATAATTTAGAAAAGAATGCGGAGAGAGGTGGATAAAACAAAATTGTTTTTCGAAGTTTACGGCGTTACGCTGGGTAAGCCAGTTAGATGAAGGGACTTCAACGGTATATTATTTAGAGGTTCCTTTGTTATTTAACGAAAAACAGAGGTGGGGAGAGCAGAAGGGTGATCAGATCTGGACGAGTTTGTGCCCTGGTCCGTAACGAATCGAACCCTCATCCTATTCCTGACCCTGCTTGGCCACCCTGTCTTAGACACCCGCAACCTGAAGGTCTCCGAAATGTAAAGGAAAGGACATCTCTCAGGATCAGAGAGAAAGGTTTTCGCAGCAGAAATTCTGCTGTCCTGCACCACACACCAACCCCCGCACCCGGATTTACAAACCTGAATCAAATTTATAAAAAAGTTGAGAGGAAATGAACAGAAAGTTCGTGGTAGAAAGAGCTGGGCATTATTTATCGATACTCTTTAATTAAGCGTCTCGTTCGATATTTAGCGTAAAAGTACGTTCAATATTGTTCAGGCTCCTCTTGACTGTATCGAAGCCAATGTTGTTTTATAGTAGCAAAACTTGTGTAATGAGGAAAAATATTTAAAATAAAACTGTGGTGCAGAAATGAGAATAGGGGAAGACTATTTAGGAAATTTACAATAGACAGAGTTAGACGGGAAGATATGAGACATAAAACTAAATTAGTACAGCATATACTTGAATATAAGAAGATCTGGTAAGAACTGATTACTTGACTTCCCTCTGATAGAATACAGAAGAAAGCTTTGAGTTATATCCCAATAGGAACAGTCGACTGAGGATCATCAAACACCCTTTGTTGCCAGTGGGATTAATGTCCTAATCCTGGACAGGTAGAGGAGGAAGAAAAGCGTATCCACGACAGGGGTTCGCCGACTTTACCTCTCTTCCGAGGGAAGCCATGGTAAGTTTGAATTTCTGAAAAAATCTATTGCCCTCCGCTATGTTTGAACCAGCGATCAAGAAAATCAAAGGCTAGCATGTTACCACTAAACCGCGGAGGAGGGCTTTTGGTTTGCCTCAATACTCGTCTACCGTCCTGGGTTGGCTAAGAAAAGGATATACTTACATGGTTAGAGTAGATGGCCCGGTAAGAATGGAACCTGCGACGTCCCGAATACCAAGCCTCATATTCGTATGTCACCGCCTAGTCATTTCTCTCAGTTGTCAGTAAGGAAAACACTTGCTCAAAATTACGTTATTTGATTTGAGTAATGGCAAATGTAAATACCAGATGTAGCAGTTATTAATGCCTTAATTAAAATCCGTTTATAGTACAAGAGAAAACTTTCAATTAGGTAGACTTCAGTGTGCCTTAACAAGGCTATCGCGATAAGCTTTCTACATAATACGTTTACATGTACTGTTTGTTTGTTCAGCGTGTACATCCTCTTTAGAAGGTTAAAGCCGGAGAAGCTCATGCGCTTTAGTAAAACCGGATGCTGGGATGTCATTGTATTTTACACGAACAAGCTGCTCTGTAGAGGTGAAAGGGAATTATTCAGCTTGCCTACATAAGCATACAAAAAGAAATTAAATTGAGTCATGCTATTATGCACACATGTGCCATCCTCTTTAACGAAGTAGAACTGCGACATTTCTCTCTACGACTAGAATAAAAATTAGTTAAAACAGTCTCTCTCTAATTCTTGTCAAACGCATTAGGCGTTCCGGTCTGTGTGTCCTCATAAACGGAGATTTGCTCGGAATGCTTTACCTTTGTACTAAAATGTAATTGCTTTTTACAGCTGTTACGTACGGTTTAATGCTTGTCTTATTCGGCGATAAAGCATGGTTCGTGGGAATACTCACATTTGCACTTTGCTGTTAAAACTGCGACTAGAAACCGAGAAAATGTAACTTTTATACTTTTTGCTACTGGGGCAGGGACCACGATTTGCTAATAATAATGGTGTATATTGTCATTACTCTTTAGTTTTTCTTTTTACTTTCTCTATTTTTGATCTATATTAAGTAAAGAAAGCATTATATTTCACCCAAAAATTTTATATTAACATTTACTCGGAAATATATCGTTTGAGCCATTGAATCCATCCTAAACTCATCCTCATCCTAAACTTCTCATGAAAATGTTTTTTCTGATTTCTTTATTTTTTTCTAAATGGCTTCAACCATTTTATATGAAAACGTGCTGACCCGGCGAACTTCGTACCTCCAGTAAAAGTTGTTTGAACTTATCTGTATCAATAAAACAAATTCGGATTATTTATTTATTCTACAATTAGTGGTGAAGTTTAATACAAAGCAGTTACGTTAAGTAAATCAATTTTAAGCTTTCTGATAAACAATACATTTTGTCTTTAGTGGTGCATTAATATATAAAGATGATGGTTTTCCGAGGTATAATGGTCCATAAGAGAAGCAGGGAAAGTCTAAGTTGATTCCGCTAACTTCCAATGACTGTCTTTACGATTTATTAATGGTCATCGCAACGGCTAAACGGACAAGAAATCGTAGATGCTTAAAATCAATTCGCAAAAAGCAGAATCAATGTATCCTCTCCTTTTTACTTTCCCCTGATGATGGTTGCTTCGATGACGTTATTCGTTAGCTTTTTCACATTTACTCTCGTGCCATTGCACAGTCGTGTAGCATAATCACAACTGCTCCTACTTTTAATTTTAAATTGTGAGGTGGGAGTCCAGGCAGTTCTAATGAATTTAAAACCTCTGTGGTATGTGGGATAGTTGACTACGTCACCCTGGTTTAGAACTGTGTCAACTGCCGCGGAAGAAACAGGAACTCTAGAAGGCAATTCTGACATACGAACACGACTATTAGCATAGCTGCTTCTCGCTCCAGCAAACCAGCAGAAGAGACGAGTCGTCTAGGTTTTTCCTGGGCGGAGTGTTTGTTTCTCAGCACCTAGCCGCTTTGTGCAGCTTTTTCTGAGCAGTATAAAGAAAGTCATGTGTCACAGGCGTTTGTCTTGGGCAGTGTTTTTATCTAGCCTTGATGGGTGCTATAGCCTCGTGAGAGGTGTGCGCCCAGTACTGGCTGCGCTCCTCCGCCTGCCTGGGAGGCATCTGAGCATAGTCCGATTGACAGGGTAGAGGGAAAGGAACTAATGTCTAGCTATGGGACTTACCAAGCCCATTTCTAGGCTTGGGGGTTTGGAGTCAGGTGAAAGTGGCCCTGTTCAATTCTGGTTACCCAAAGCATCTTTGGGCAACCGGTAGCTTGGTCGGCGGCGAGGAACCCTGTGGTCGTAGCGGCCAAGGGTATTCACCAGGTTATTTGGATGGGAGTCTAGTTTATTGTAAATGGTGCGGGATCTCTCCCACACCACGTCCACAATGTACGGGACTCCGGAGTAGGTGTGAAGGATGTGGGACGGGAATCTACGTCCGGTATCGTAGGTCATTCGCAGTGCCCTGTTCTGGACGTACTGTAGTCTGCGGATAGTGGTCGGAGCCGCTGATCCCCAGACTTCGCAGCCGTACAGAATCAGGGGCGGTATAATCGCCCGATACAGGCGTAGCTTGAGGTGCGTTGGCATGGTGGATTTTAGTATAGTGTACAACTGCGTGAGAGCTGCATGCCCTTGTCCGGCTTTGACCCGGACGTGAGGGGCATAGGTGAGGCCGCGATCGAGGAGGACGCCGAGGTATTTGGAAGTGGGAACCCAGGGGATTTGCCTCTGCCCGAACCTCAGCGACCAATCCGGTCGCCCAGCTCGGACCTTAGCCAGGAGAAGAGCCGAGCTCTTCTCGGGGTTAATGACCATCCTCCACTTCTCACTCCAACGGCCAATGGCTCGGAGCTGGCGCTGCAGCGGAGGATGACAATATCTTAGGTTTTTGTTACGTGCCATTATGAAGCTTCTCGCTCGCTCCTCATGAGTGCGGTCAGCAAGTGAAGTAGCTCGTCTACGACCTAAGTCTCTCCTTTGCATAGTAATAAAGTTTCCGCTAACTTCACAAACACACAAAGAAATTCAATTAATTTTGTCATTTCAATTCACATTCACAAATTCACAAAAGGAAATTTTAAAGAAAGTATCTAAGGATTCACCAATATCTGATCAATATATTCTGTGGTCAGATATTTATAGTGCTATAGTGCGTTAGAAATCAATTTTGTGTTCAATTTTCAAAATGCATAGTCATCATGCTACAGAAAAAGTTTCAGCCTTAAAAACAAACGATAAACGTTAATTAATAAAATATGGTAAGTGAAATAGCTTTGAAGACTTTAGGAAGGAGCGAAATACCTTTCTACTTTGTGATGCTTTTGTTTGTTGAAAATAAAAGAAGGTGTATATGTTTCGTGGAAGTTTGCGTGTAATTTTATATTTAGTTAATAGCCCAGTACATTATCACTTCAGGTTTCTTTGTCTCACATTTTAAGCCTTCTTTGTACTTACACAAATATTTCAAAATTAGAATTAGGCAAATTGGTTCAGCCTTTCTCGAGTTTTTGTGAGACTAACAAATGTCAATTTGTATAAATAGAAGATTCCTACATGGAGAAATTGCGTATCTTAAATATTCTATAGATATCTTGGAAATTCTCTTTATTCTGAATAACAATATTCTATTAGCAAACGTTAAGTATTGCATCCCATTCTTGAGAACCTTTTGTTTTTATCTTCGCTTCTAAAGGTCATCCATAACCTTTTTCCCACGCTCGTTGTGGAATTCTAAACTGCTTATGAATGTGCAACTACACTATAAATAAAATGCGAAGCCGGCTTAGCAATTGCTGGCCTGTCGAGGTTAAAAAATAAAGAAACTAAAACAGAACGTGAAGAGTTGCCACACTTCCAAGAATCTGATACAACTCCCCAACCCCATTAGCTTTTCAGTTTTTAGTACGTAAATAAAAGTACGCGCTCGTATTTATTTATACTGGGAAAAACACTGCAGACCTAATATATATTAGTCAACTTTAAAAACATCATAAAAATTTGTTTATAGTACATAACAAATTAAGTGAGTAATCTAAAGTCCGTGTATTATTAAAACTGTCACGTGGCGGGAGATACAGATCGAGGCTGCGGCTTGTACGTTTGGCTATCTGGATCTTGATAGTTACAGCTTTTGGCTTCTCTACTGCAGAACAATAGCCCTTGTGTGCCGCCTCCTTGCTCCCCAAAATAAAACATAAATAGAAAGAAAACATATATAGAAATAAAATGTAACTGAACAGTTCTGTTAAAATGTGTATTACCTAAGTCCATCTATTCGTTTGCTCCTGAGATTTAGTGATTATTAATAGTGTGCTAATCCCTAAGCATGTGGATCCCATGTGCAATATCTGCCTGGAGGGAACATTTTTCTTTAGCTAGGGTTATTCGTAATTGTTGTTTGAGTCTCGAAACAGGGATGTGTGTGCATGTCCGCGCGCGCTTGTGTGCTATAATAATAGTACTAAAGATTAAAATACTATGTAGTATTTGGTGAATGGTTGTTTGTTTGGAGGTTTTATATTGTAATCCGTTGGAGTTAATCTATGTGCAATATTTTCGTTGTTTTCCTCGATGGATTTGATCCTCATCAACTCAGTCACACCAAGTTTCACTCAAAAACAATAGAAATTAAAATCAGAGTGGATAATTCAGGAAAGCAGCTACACAGCAAAAGCATCTATGAAAGTACTGCCCTAACAGATGAAGAATTATGTGGAAACGCAACTAAGGATATATTACTGGCATCACATTGAATACTTGCACAATCCCTCGAATCATCAGTTACATTTTTTTTTTTTTTTTTTTTTTTGTAATTTACGTACCCCAACGTTAAGTCATATCGGACGATGAATGGAATGGGTGAAATGATGCTCAAATGAGCCCAGGGTCCATAGAGCTTAGGGTTACCCACCATTCGTCTTGAAGGATAAAGGAAAACCCCGGAAAAACCTTATCCAGGTAACTCATCCTGACCGAGATTCGAACTCGGGACCTCTTGAACGTGAGGCAGACACTCTACCACCACGCTACCAAGGCGGGCTTCATAGGATGACAAAATCAAACCTTCGCATTAAGATGGCAGAGAAATATGACTACGCAATTAAAGGCGTCTGTTTGCCTTTCTACGTGTATCAGAAATATTTATGCGCATAGTTGCTGACGAACAGTGTCCAATAAGGAAGGTACTTCTATGACTTCAGATATTACAGGCAACTTACAAACTATTGCAAATACTTTATATATTCATTTCAAGCTAACACTCAGTAAAGATCTTAATATAAAACGTGAATATTCAATGCAACTACAGATATTCAGCTCACACTTACAAGGGAAGTATCACTGCACTCACGCCGCTATTAACCTAAAACTTTTATGGTATAATCCATTTTGCAGATAAACCACGTGCGCAAAAAAATCTACCGCGGAGTAGAACCACAACGCCTAAAACTGAAGCCTGGAAAGTGCCGAATGCGACCACTTGCAAGTAGCTGTTGGACATCCCTGGTCAGCTCTCTGTTGGGTGTGGGAGATGACACTCCTTACACATGTCATCTGTAGGCCGCTAACCGTCAGTGGTAAACAATTCCTCCCGTACAATGCTATGTTTTATCTTTATATGTTCCTATATATTCTAGACTCATTTTTGGATACTTAAAGCTATACTCCGCACTCGATTTTGGGCACACAAGTCCCACATAGAGTATCAAGCTCTTAAGCGAATACAAGTATGAGACACACACACACACACACACACACACACACACACACACACACACACACACACACACACACACACACACACACACACACACACACACACACACACACACACACACACACACACACACACACACACACACACACACACACACACACACACACACACACACACACACACACACACACACACACACACACACACACACACACACACACACACACACACACACACACACACACACACACACACACACACACACACACACACACACACACACACACACACACACACACACACACACACACACACACACACACACACACACACACACACACACACACACACACACACACACACACACACACACACACACACACACACACACACACACACACACACACACACACACACACACACACACACACACACACACACACACACACACACACACACACACACACACACACACACACACACACACACACACACACACACACACACACACACACACACACACACACACACACACACACACACACACACACACACACACACACACACACACACACACACACACACACACACACACACACACACACACACACACACACACACTGTAAGATACACTATCTACCAAAAAGTAATTGCTCAGTGGTTAGAAATGTTTTTGTGTTTATCGTTTCCTTCAAAACTGTTATGTTTAAGGGTTCTGCGGTCTCTGTTGGTCCGAATGTTCGTTCTGCCTGAACGTTTACCATTGTCAAATGTCAATACCTTCCCTTTACGTAGGACTAATGCTACTGTTGATTTGGGCATGTTTATCATATATGTATTGTTAGGAGTGTGTAAGAGTGTTGCAAGAACTTCTATGGTATGTATTAAAATAAAATTCTTTGCCATTTTCATTATAGTGTCTCATGAAAATTCTGCAATCTTCGTAGTAACGAATGAGTAAAGAAGTTTCTGTGAGAATTATGGGTGTTCTGGATCGATGAGTTTTGTATTTTTTCTAAGGTGTAAAGTCAGCTTAATCATTATGTTACACTAGGAAGTTATTTATAATATGGAAGTTCCTTTTCGCTCATATAATTTTTTACAAAATAGTTTGAGAAACTTTTCAATATATTGTAACATTTTTACGTTCAACATAAAAACCTTTGTTGGGCACCAAAAGTGTGCAGAGTTAAGTTTTATTTCAAAACATTCCAAAATAGCCAATTCTAAGCCTAAAACCGTTCTATAGATGGTTTTGAAATATTTTTAGTAGTAGGTCATTGTTTCGCTCCGCAAATTTAGCTGGCGAATAATTCGAGATGAGCAAATATTAGTTTGGGAATTGTTTGTAATTTGAAATGATGATACACTGTGCATTGACATTTCCATTGTTGTGTCCTTCTCACTTATTCAAGCCTCAGGCATATAACTGAATTGTAACCCAATACCCTCTAGATGCTTCATTGTTTCAGCTTAGTGTGCTGGTGAATTTAGCAGCTAACGGATGTTTACAAATGTATTCGCACACGTTTTCATAGAAATGTACCACACATGTTATGTAGTTTTTTGGGCTTTAGGAATATATATAGCCATAGTAGTTAATGTATTTACTGCAGCAGATTTTAATTTGGGATCTAAATGCTCACCGAAACCATGACAAAACACTATATCTTACCTTATATTTCTAAGGTAATAGCTGCAATCTGTTCTTGTAGAACCTTCTCTGGAGAATCACAGGTGCATACATGCCTTCTCCTTGTCCACAAATACTTCTTTTATCAATCTCTTTCATCTTTCTCTTTGTGTCACCTAGCCTACAGTGCTTTGCGTATGGCACCAGAGAGACCTGTTCTCTGATACACAAAAGAGCTTTTATTTTGGACGCTGCTAGGTTCTCAGCATTCCATTTTATATTGGAGATGAAAAACGGCTTAATTTTGCTCAGGGGCTGTTTATAAAGCTTGAGGTTTTCTACGTGCGACACGAGGCCGCCAACTTTAGTTCTCCTCCAAATAAAGCCATGAAAAAGATGTTTACGGGAAAAAAGAAGGAAAAAAAAAAAGATCCGTCGATCTTTGATGGTTTAAAGTGGAAACTTCAGGACTGAATTGGACTGGACTGGCCTACGCTGGGGAGGTCCGAACTTGGCTATTGTACCTATGACTGCAGTGAGGCACCCCGGGAGGAAGGGTGAGGCGGGAGGAGACAGTGGCGTCCCAAGGAAACACTACAATGCAGAGGGAAGGGTTCCTACAATTGACCAGTTTAAAACTTACCAGCAGGCCAGCACAACTGGCATCCCATCCATCCCCCGTAGGGGGTAGATCCGTCCCCTTCAGCTGCTGTGGTGCGGGCGCTGCGGATCCCTAGCACTCGTGGTACCTCTGATGTTACTAGAGGAACCTCGGGCCGAACTGCCGAGCCCCTCCCTGAATGGGAGTTGTTCGGATTGGGTTGGACTCGAGCGGACCATGGGGGATCGGGTACGTCTCCGGACGGGGTTGAGGGAAGTCATATTCCTGGGTACTAGCCTGCATAGCTAGTAGAAGGTGTGCTAGAATACCAGGCGCCCCTACCGAGGTTGTTCAGTAGCCTTCCCCTTTTTGGGGTTTAGGTCTTACCCTACTGGAAAGCCCCACGGAGGCGCCCTTCGGTAACTCCCTGGTACAAGAGGGAGGTCAGCGACGGCTGCCTGTGTAGACCCTACTCGTATCCCATCCATCCCCGTAGGGTGTGGGGTCCGTCCCCTTCAGTTGCCGTGATGCGGATGCTGCGGACCCCGAGCACTCGTGGTACCTCTGACGTTTCTAGGGGAACCTCGGGCTGAACTTTCGAGCCTCTCCTTGTTGGGAGTTGTTCAGAATGGGTTGGTCTCGCGGAGTCAGTGGTTCCCTATACCCTTAGGTGATCGGGACCGTCTGTTCTCAGACGGGGTTGAGGGCAGCTCTAAATTCCCTGGTGCTAGCCTGCACAGCTAGTAGATGGTGTGCTAGATCGCCGGGCGACATGTCCGAGGTTATTCAGTAGTCTTGCCTGCGGGGTTGACGTGCATAAGTGGCGCATCCACTTTCGTCTTGATGGCGGGGGGGGGGGGGCTTGTTAGCTTCTAGGTCTTATCATAATGGAAAGAACCCCGGAGTGCGCACGACGCCCCATTGGGAATAGCTTGGTATCTCCCGGGTAAGGAGAGAGGGTGGTTTACCATCCGTGTAGATACTCTCACCATGAATGAATCCCATCCACCGTGTACATGAAACAGTGCTACGACCGTCCCACCAGAGGAGGAAATGTTTACCAGGAGCATATCATCCTGCCATGCAACGCCGAGTCTCCCGCCGATAGTTCTACACTGAAAGGGAATATTTCTTGTCTAACACCGAATCAGAAGTTTCAAATTTGTTAGCTATCGCATCAGATACCTCAGAAGGATAAGTGCCAGGTAAAAAAGAGGATACTGCTGTTTAACGAAACTGTAATATGCTACCCGTTTGTGCGGTCGCAGTTTAGCTGCCTATTGTGAGGCCTTATTAACTCATGGGTTTCTTTGGGGGATTTTCCTGGTCACTAGGCGAATCCAAGATAATCACATTGCCTAATATTTCCATTTTACCTCATATCCTCTTTTATTTTACCACTCTGTTGTCACTCCTCAGGCCTAGCTATAGTCATCATCCTGTTACCTCACCCTTCCTACCCCGGGCACTCTATCAGGATACTGGCACAAAGTATTTCGTATGTTTAGCTGCTAAGCGACCTCCCTTCAGAAACTTGTTAGAACAATTATGGAGTCACTAGAAGTGTTGATTCTTCAATTCTGGCATGACAATGTTGTGTTACCGTACAATGTAAGCAGAATACTTGTTCACGCCATACAAATTTTGTGATTTTCTTTTCCAGGCAAACGTTCTCACTGCAACTAAACGGCATCATGTTACATCTTGCTGACAAAGCTTCCTTCTAGAAGTGCTGATCACATCGACATTTGTATCACAGATAAGAACAGAAGGAAAGGAAATCAGAATATGCTGCATCTGGGCTACAAGACAGCTGAATGTGTTGGTAAGTTCATTCATTGTTTTTCTATCTTAGACAAGATACACAAATAGAGTACTACTTTTTTCTTAACTTTCTCTGTACTGTCCATCTGGGAAATGATATATTGCAGTTTACATACAAATTTAACTGCAAATCGTCATCTTGAAGTCTCACTTTTTGAATAAAAATCAACCCTGTGATTAAATGAACTTACAAGTGTATATGAGTAAAAGTGTTTCATGCTCCACGGAGTGAATTTTAAATACTTAAGGCACAGAACTTTAGATCAATTTATTGAAAGATTTATTGGAAGAGGGATCAAAAACTGAAAATAAATTTGTTACCATTTTCAAGTTAATGTTTTCTTTAATTATCGACATGTCAATTAATGCTTATATTCAAAAGCTTCCATTACTGTTATTGTATCCGACATTTTCCAATATTATTGTGCAGAAAGTGCATAGGCCCACACTAGAATATTGCGCACTGGTGTATGCTGGTAAGAAAATACTAAACCGCCTCTGCCAGCTCAGGTTCCATCTTCAATTTGGTTCTGCCATTCAAATTAATATTCGTGTTACTCCCGAGTTTTCTTCGCTACTAGGTCTTAAACCGACCTGTGTTCAATGTTTTGATACCAGACTTTTAACACCCAAACAGTAAGTGACGTATCCAGGGGCTGGTGTTAACCATCGTTGCAAAGCATGTCTACTTGTCACTCACCCCCCTACTATCTCTGCCCTTTTGTAGCTCACCCGGCCTGATTTTGGATTAAATTGAAACCAATGAGAAGTAGGCTTATCTCAAAAGATGTAGAACGCAAATTAAGGGACTTCTGCAGACATTAAATAAAAAAACAATTGGAAACCGAAAGTATCAGCACGTTTCCAGGCACTGAACTGTCTCCATCTAGGTCAAGAATTTAATTTGTAAAATTTGTTTTAATTTAATTTTATATATCCAGGAAACAGAGAAAAATAAGACTGGGAAGCTTTGGATTAGAAAAAAAAAGTAGGTAGCTAGGCTGTGGAGAAATAACTCAAAGTGAAGTGACGTATAAATATCAAAGGATTTTAATGGAACTTTTCTGACTTCTTTGAGGGGGGAGAACGGTGTGGTATACTACCTGATGCTGTATAACAGCTTTAGCGTTAACACCACTGCCGTCTTTTACAAGCTAGAAAATAGAACAACTATGAAACCACAGTGGGCGAGCAGCGCTTTAGTCGTCGTTTATAATTAAAGAAGGAGTTAATTTCATTTGTTAATATTCACTTTCATTTTATGAGAATGCATAAGCACTGATCACGTTTAATCACTGAAGATGTCTAGCACAGCCACAAGACGAAACATCCGGAAAGTCAGAGAGGAAGTCCGGTGCACCACGGTAACGCGCCCTGTTAAAATTTGCTGGTCTGTGAAATCCTACATTTCTTTAAGTTGTTTCGAACAAGAGAATGATACAATAGAGGGCAGTGTCTTTGAATAAAGGAATATTATTTTAATATTTACTGGTTATGTGCGATTCCCAGGGAGCTGCACCATTATTTGTCTGCAAACACAATTGACAGTTGACAGCGAAGCACAGGTGCACAGAGTTGTTTTTGAAACTGAAATCTGACAGGCACCGAAGCAACAAAAATTTGGTTGTCACATTGCCAATGTCATTCCTATTATGTTGTTCGGTGCAAAAATGGCACGAAAATTATTCTGTTATGGAACAGCCTGTGCTTAATGTTGCAGCAGCTGGAAACCACCACCTTTGTAAGTCTTGGCTGAAGTAAGCTTAGTTTTATGCTGCAGATGTCAACAATGAGCTTCTTAGAGATGCATTTAATCTTAATTTGAGCAGCTTTAGAAACAATACGCTCTCCGACATAATCTATTTAAACTAAAACGAATAGTATATTGCTTACTTTCTCTACTACTGACCTATAGGTTATATAACTGCATTGCTTCTTAAAATTATATAGATATATTACACCGAAAATGCATATATTGAGGCTTTCTGAAATTACCCAAAAGAAAAAATATTTTTAGAAAATGATCAATGTATTTTATACAAATATAAATAATTGTATACACTTTTAACTATATCATACTATATTTATTATATTTAAATGGCAAATGAAGTACATATTTTGAATTTTCTGGCAACATCTCTAAAGTGTTTTTCATTCGAAATTAATTTTGTGTGACCATTTAAATATGACATAAACCGAGAGAAATAAACGAAGGAGTAATACACAAAAAATGTATAACTCTTAAAATAAACGATTTATATAACATATTTTATTCTTATAATCCATTTTTTAAGATATTATAGATTTAAATGTCTTAATTCTCTGATTCAGCTGTCGCTATTCAGTGCTCCACTCAATGTCGTTGAAAGAATATGGAATTAATTTCAAGGACAGCATGTAACGACACGCTTTTTAACACCAGACGATCGATTCGGCGCATAATACAGCGGTAAACAGAAGGCGATTTTACGGATCCAAAACACAGGTAACATGGATGTAAGCCGCTGCTGCAAGGAAGTTGGGGGGGGGGGGGGTCACGGTTGTGGATCTGCTGCAGTGATGGGTGAGATCCATTAGCTCCAGTGTCCCTTAGTCGCATAGCAATCTAGGGGAATACATATAATTTAATCTTGTTCTGCTTCTTTTTGTTTACTCTGTTCGTCTTCTTACTTTTCTCCACGTCCCTTCACTAGAATTCCAAAATTTGGTGTAATGTCTGTAACGTCTAGAGGTAACTGGATCACCAGACGTCTATCTTAGAGGAGCGAACTGGCTCTTCACTTTGAAATGTTCATTTCATAAAAATATTGTTCACTCATATTGCCATTAGTACTGCAAAAAATCTCGAAAGGATCTACACAGCCGCTTGAATATGTCACACTCAACCCAACCTCAACACTTGTTTCTGAGAAATAAGTGCGATTGAAGATTAAGGACTTCAATTTACAGTCACAATTTTGCAAGTGTAACATCGTCATAAAACGGATCTAAACTCGCTTTTCGCTTTTCCGAAAAGCATTTGCTTCACGAAATCCACCACTGAACTGTTTATTTCCAACTGCCCCTTGTCTCTACCTATAGCAACATTGACCCTACGCAGTGACTATATGCCGAGTCGTGGCATAAGCTTTGCACACCACTGCCGTCTCAAAGTATTTCTGCAAAGGTTAATCTCGATTAACATGATGTGGATTGAAGAAAAGTATATTATGTTGAAACTATAAAAAATGAAGTTTGGGGATAAATAGAAATTACTGTAAAGACAACACCACTTATAGATATTTTATTTACTATTTTATAGATAGTTTATTTATAATTAAATTTCATTCAGTTGTCCTTCCAAAAGGAATTAAGGTATGTGCGACACAGTAATGAAGACATTCACAGCTGTATATCCCAGGTTCAAACCTCAGGGACCGTAAACCCTCGCCGAAGGTTTATTTTGCAGTTTTCATCCTACTGTGTACTGGATTGGGTAATTTGATCAGTGAATTTTCCAATTGTCCTTCTACCACTTATCTAGGAGGGTGTAAGTTCTCTAAAGAGGAGGACAATCCGAAGAAGAAAGAAGAGTCTTGTAAACTGGAATTTCAGATTTAATTTCATGTAATAAACTGTTATGACGAGCTGAAATATCGGAGATATTCAGTGGAGTTTTTGCTTATTATTTCTCACTAAATTCCAGACCTAAATATGTGCGTCAGGTGGAAGTTACGCCTCCTCAAAAGTTGTTTTAATTGACTTAACTTCCACTCTAAACCCACTGAGTCCATCCTCATGGATGGAAAGGATCCTATTTACAGGTTTACGGGAATATGCAAGTTTACCGCAATTCCGGTTGGAAAAGTCCAGCCGGAGGGACTCGGTGGTTTTCTGTAGGTGGCGGAAACACTGGGTGACGCCCTAATTGACGTTTATAGGGATATTGGATTCGAATACGGGGTGAGTATAAAGTGTGGAACAATACTTGTAACTTTGTTTTTATATGTTTGTGAAGTGATATTTTAAGAAAAACTTCAACATGTATTACTATGATTGTGAATAGCTTGAATCATGTTTAATGGCAACATTTCTTCTTTTCATTTTTTTTTGTTTCGTCCTGAGTTCTCAGAACGTACAAGTAGATGCTTTTCTGAACTGTAATTTAAATTTATTAGGACTTATGACAGCACATGAAATTTAATCCAAGAAAATACATTAATAACAAAATTAGTGGTGCTGTGTTTTAACAAATGAGGAATTCATTTCCAAGGATGTACAAAATGGCCTCCATTTACTGCCAAGAAATGTCAAAGTCTGTCTTTGAAATTAGTTAATGTTTCCAGCAACACTGTTGGACTGATCAGCTACGTTTCTTGCCCAATTCTTCGTTTTAACTCTTCAAGATCTATTGGTCGTTCCTTTTAAACCCTCCACTTCAAGCATCCCCACAAGAAAAAGTCTAAAGAGTTCAGGTCAGAATATCTTGGGGGTCACTCAATACTTCCTCTTCTGTCAATCCAATCTTCCTGTAAATTCATGACATAGGTAATTCGCCACCTGTCTTCCATAATGTAAGGGGCACCATCATACTGGAACAAAATATCATTTTGAATTTCTCCTCCTTCTCCAGGGAATAAAGTAGCACAATCAGGAATTACTTTAAAACATGATGTGTTTTCCTTTGCTCAGTAAGGTCCTAATAAATTTAAATTGCTGGTTTGAAAGGGTATTTGTTTGTACGTTGTTAAGACTTGATGGTGCAGCAGTGCAGTAAAACAAATGTTGGTATTTAAGGGAAAAACCTCACTCTCTTTATAGAAATGCGAGGGCATGTTGATATCTTACAGACTTTCTAAGAAATATCATTTCATAGAGTTGGAACAGCGGGGTTACAGGCATTGCTCCATACTTATTAGTCACCCAGTGTAACTATAGGGTACAGAACCTTAAAGAGTGAATCTTGAAGTGGTATAGTTGACTCTGTGACTATCAGATTTCCGACAACTCTGATCACCACTCAAATGATAAGTCCAGCCGGAGGCTTTCATGTAATTATATAACCAAATTTTAGCAAACAAGTAAAGAGAATTGTGCAACCAATTTAAGTGGGTGATTGAATAAGAATCCAGACCTCACCATTTTCAGGTTCCCCAAATGTCACCCGAATAGCCCTGATACCCCATAAAAAGTGCTGTTACATTGGCGCTTGCCATGCCATGCCATGTGGTGCAGGCTGGCTGTATATAGCCAGAAGGTCTTTGCTGCGTGCCCACCCATTAAGGTTTTTTACCGCAGGTAAGGTATTCGAAACGGGATTTTGCAGGATGGATAAGGTGTAGGTTTTGAGGTTGATGAATTTTGTGAGGTTACAATTATTGTACCTTCGGGATGGAAGGATATAATGCAATACCCAGCACCCTGGTGTTTTTAATTTAGTTTAGGTTGGGGAGAATTTTGTTGCCAAGCAACTTAGGAGATTATGTGTAGCTCAGCTTTAGCTGCTGTTAGGCTTAACTCCTGGGTTATCTTGGGTGCCCGCATGCCTTGCGGGGGACCCGATGTTGTCTAGAACGGCGTCTAGTGGGGTCATAATCTCCCAGTGATCTAACAAGGGCGCTTCTATGAGTTAGTAACGTTGCGTAGAATTTTGATGCCTGGCGCCTAACTTCATCCTCCACATATGGAAACCCCGAGGCTTCGTGAAGCAACCTGGTAGGAAAATAGCGACCCACAGAATAGATAGACGGCAGCCCTCTATTCTGTGCACGTTGAAGCCATGCCAACCGGCTATCTGTGGCCATGACCCAGATCTCGCAGGCATATAGCAACACGGGGATCACCAGCGCTCGGAAGAGGTATAACCTCAGGCCAAACGGCATCCAGCTCGACCCCAGCATAGGATACAGGGAAGCGATTGCTCCCTGTACCCTTTCCGCTAGGTCTCTGATGTGGTGGCGAAAGGTTAGGCCTCTATCCAATGTTACTGCAAGGTATCGGGCAGAGTTATTCCACTCTATCCTTCGACCTCGGAAGCTGAAGTTGGGGTAGTCTGCGGGGGTGTGGCGCTTTGTGAAAAGTATGGCGTGGCTTTTGTCCAGATTTACGCACATCCGCCAACGCCGGCACCACTGTTGTAAGACAGAGGTGTCTCTGTATGGGGTTGAAGGCTCTGAGTATGTGTCTATCTTTGCAGAACAGAAGCACGTCGTCAGCGTATTGTGCCATTACAACACGTGGTTCTCTGGGGAAATCTGCTATAAAGACGTTGAATAAGGTGGGAGATAGTACAGAGCCTTCGGGGACTCCGCCTCTCACTGGTCTAAGTGATGATGTTTTCCCCGCAACTGTGACTTTAAGAGTGCGGTATCGCAAGAAGCTGCGTAGAATGTTGATCACCTGTGTTGGGAGCCCCAGTTGGATCAACTTATACAGGAATCTGGCATGCCATATCGTAGAGAAAGCCTTCTCGACATCCAACGAAACCGCAGCCGTGAAGGCGCCTTCCTGGAAACCCAGGGCGGCGGTCTCCACCACACGCAGTAACTGCTGGACTGCCGAGTGCCCAGGACGAAATCCAAACTGATGGTCGGGAATGATGGCCCGTCAGCCCCCCCCCCCCCCCCGCCTTTTTGGGTTTGAAACGCTGGAGTGTGCCTTAGACTTCACTGGGTCGGATGGTAGGGAGTCTTTACGCATCCTCAGGAGGACGACGTAAGAAGCGTCGTACCTCTCGACGGACACGTTCCAAAAATCTGTCGTCCTGGGGGTCGTATCTTGGACACAAGGTACGTTCAAGGTAGTCAGCGAACGCATTTGCTTTGGCGTGAGGTTCACAGGCCAGGATCGGCGCTTGCGTGGCCTCCAAGAGATATGCTGCCTGTTGCAGAGGGGGAATGACGAGTCGCCGTAGGGGAAGCGAGACTAGCGGAATCTGTTGTCTATTGCTGGAAGGGCCGCCTACAAGGCAAGTCACGTCACAAGGCTGGGGCTGAACTGTGATAATGCTATGCAAAAGACGATTCGTGAGCGCAATTCTTGAGTCTTCCAGCTCCAGAAAGATCTACCGCATCTACTTGAGTGCGGCTCAGTGGGAAAGGAGTTGGCGCCGTGGAACTGTTCATGAAACTTTTGTACAAGTCGGAAGGTTTATTAACAGTACAAAGGACATGCTAAAAATATAAACAGACATTAATGAGCCGTATCGGAATATTATATTCATGTAAAAGAGAGGTTGATTTTGTGTTAGTATTATGCTGTTTAGTGACAAGTTTTGAAGCTTAACTTTATCGTCTTTTGTCAAAATTCTTATATTTAATAATGGCACTGCATGTCATTCTTTGTAAACTCTACACTACTTAACTTGAAAGAACTACGACTACTATTCAATTATAAAATGAATTATTTAAATGCATAATGAAATTTTAACTCCTTTAACAAGAAGTAGATATAGCAGTGGGATTTTGTAAGAGTAGAAGGGCGAATAGGGGAAGTGAAGTGGAATGTAACATATTTTTTGCATCCTTTTATCTTCTATATCATTCCACAGGACTTCCCCGCATGTTTAGTTACATTAGAACCGGGAACACGCTTGAGCAAGAACAATAGGGGAATCCAGTAGCGTGCAAAGAGGCAGCTTGTGGAGGAATTTGCAAAGAAAACCGCTGGATGCAGGAATCAGACAAATGCGGGTCCGTGAATTCGGAATGTTGCACTGCAATGCGACACACTGTGTTTAAAGTGAACATGGTGGAAAATATGGGCGTTTGCTACTGTAATGCTGAACCACAGCTGCCTTGGTTTAGCTAATCCGCTTTAAACGGCACACATTTCATTAGCGAGAAGAGCCTCCACTTGTGCATTATGCAAAAACGCGCAACAAGGGACAGAAAAAACAACCGCATGTAGGCCACAGCTTCTCACGTGCCTTGCTCCTTTACTTTGCACAACTGTCTAAATACATGAGATTATTCCTAAGATTTGACTTTCTTTATCGTAAAACTAAAGAACATCGACATTCTTTTACAGCACTTCTAATTTCTCTCCCACCGCGGTAACGCGAAGTGTTACTCAACCCCTTCTCCAAAAAACAAAGAATTGGACAAATATCCATGTATGCATGTCTGAGTACAGCATAGCTCGACAATGACTGGTATACATGTTAAAAACTTTCAAAGATATTTTTTGAAGTTCCACACCCAAAGCATCCTTTATATGAAAAGCGTTTCGAACTGAGTTTTCTGAAAAACGCCTTTGCATTATGATTAAAACGTCAGTTATATACTATATTTAACTAAAAGGTAAAAGGAAATTAGTTCTTCTTTCACTCTAGCGTGTGTAGGCCGAAGTATGGAAATTCAGAGTGAGACTAAAAAATTCAATGCCATAGCCGAGATTTTAACCAGATCTTCTGGTCTCCGTCCTGTTTCTCTAACTTTCTATACCTTGGTCTACAGATAGCTAGTGTGAAATAACAATTAATGTCCATTAATTGGCCTAATAGTGGTCTGAACTATAGAACCCGGACCTTGAAGCACTTGTAGCATAGTAATTCGCCATTAAGATAGTTGTCTAATGTGTTTATGAGAATTTCTAGTAGATTACCGGAAAAAACACGAGTCAGTTTGAGAATTCAATGTCATGCTGGCATATTGGCCGTGGTAGCTCAAAGGTTAAATGCATCCCATGGAGACAGGAAGATCAGTGTTTCAAATCCCGGCTATGGGATTGAATTTTTCATTCTGTCTCTAACTTTTCATATAAATAAAAGTTATATCTTTAATTCTTTCAGAATAACCTCTTGCTTCATTCTAAAGCAGTTTTATATCATTTTGTCCAACCACTAAACGACAATATATATTAAAAATTCTACATCTGAAATGTGTATTTCTAACACACTATTTTAGATAGCCATTTCATTGACGTACATAATGTGCAATATACAGACTGCCATTGTTATTAGTTTTAGTTTGTTAGTGCTTTGTCTGTTTACTTTCTCCAATACTACAATAAATCGTCCAAGTCCCATATGCCAATCAAAAATTAGATGTCCAGATTTCAGGAAAGATGTTTCGGAACGCCTTGAATACAAAAAAATATTTTTGGGAAAGAATCACTGATTGTGTGTATTGTATTACATGAGAAAGAACAGCATAACTCACAAACGAAAGGTTAAAACCAGATTTGACGACTAAGTTCTTCCAAAAATAGAGCACAAAGATTTTCAAGAAAGTGCCCCATATTGACATTTTTAGAACAATTTTATTTTCTCAAAGCTTCCGTAACAATTTTTACTAAAATACCGTAAGTGTAAATTAGTTTCATAAATTTTGAGATATTTTTCTTAAATTTTCACCAATTACCCTCGGAAGAGACACACCATCTTACTCCGTAAAAATGCAGTTATCATTATTTTACACAATTTATGAATTAAACATTTCCTACGTAGGTATTACCTCCTACTGGTTTGCACTTTAAAACGCTTATACTTTTTTACAGTGGGTAGCTTATGATTCTTTTTCAATTATTTTCTTCGTTTCTTCCTCTTGGCCATAGAATCAGAACCAAATTCCAAAGCCATTGCGATAGCCACATCCTTCTAAATGATTTTCTGTCGGTTTAAGCCGACATTTCAGTAATTTTGTTCCACTTACAAGGGCATAAGCAGTAAAACGATTTTTTAAAATGTCTATCTCGATTAATATGAAATATCTAAGAATAGTTCGTGATGTATCAGGTTTTATTGAGTCTCGCCGCCATTCAGTTTTCCTCACGATG